>OY757907.1:43706867-43788301 GCA_963585895.1 Sepioteuthis lessoniana | reverse complement strand
GACGCTCATCGGACAAAGATAAAAATGCTTAAAAAAGAAATGGTTGAATGCAATCCATGTAGAAATACTTGAACCCAACAAATCCAAATCCATAATCTGCTTTCTCTTGAAAAAGATTGAAAAGTGAGGAAGGTGAACGTTTGGTTTCCACATATTCTTAGTGAGAATAAAAAGAAAAATGTCATATTCATGGGGAAAAGTCTTCTTTTAAGACATAGAAATGGCATTTTTCTCATGAATATCATCATACATAATGAAAAAATGGGTCTCTTAGGGCAATATTCAACGCAAAAAGGCAGTGAATTGACAAGGATGGATTGTTGCTGCTTATCCCAAAACGGAGCTTTATAGAGGTAAATATATGATGTGTTTATGGTTGGATTTACAACGATATTATACATTTTAAGTTTTAAACTGGAATCAGACACTATATGCAGATTTAGACACTCAACAGCTGCAACGTGTACAGGAAAATGTAAGAAAATGCCCCTCACTCGTCTACAGGAGAAACTTTGTGCTTCTCTATGATAACACAAGGCCACATTCAGCAAGAATATTGGAATAAGATCTAACCCATCCACCATATTCACCATACCTTGCACCAAGTGATTTCTATTTTTTCCTTATCCTCAAAATAATAGAAAAGGCATTTTTTTTTTCTCAAAAACATATGGTCAAAGCGTTTGTAGAAAACTTTTTGGTCTGAATTTTATTTGAGGAGAATTAACAAACTACTTGATAAATAGCAAAAAGTGATTAAAAAATAATGGTGAATATAATATGGATTGAAATAAATTCATTATCAAATTATTCATGAATAGATTATATTTCATTAAAACGGATATTATTTATGATTCAATGTAATATATATATATATATATATATATATATATATATTATATATATATATATATATACACATATATATATATATATATATATATATATATATAGTTAATCGCCATCATCATTAACTGTGACTGAAAAAAAAGGAACTCCAGTTTGTTTAAAAATGTTATTAACAAAATATCTTTACAAATCATATTTATTCGGCATACATATATATATATGTATAAAAAGGATTTGGCATTAAATAACCTACAATAAATGATATGCCATGAAACCCAACCAAGTTAAACCATATATATTTGATATATATTTTTAAAGAGGATTTTAGCATTGAATAACCTACAAGGGATGGTATGCCATAAAACCAAACAAAACAAAACCATTCATCATTATCATCAGGACTAAGTCATGCAGATTGCACGGAGTTCTTTTGATGGTTGTTTTTTTTTTTTTCTCATTTATAGATGCCACCCTTATAGATTAAGTTGATTGATTGCCTGTACTCCTGTCACAGATGGGGACTTGTGTGCTCCTGTCACAGATGGGGACTTCTGTGCTCCTCTCACAGATGTGACTTCTGTGCTCCTCTCACAAATGTGACTTGGAATTCTCCCAAAGGAAGATGACACGCTATTATTATAAAAAAGGTTATTATACCGATTCGGCTTTAAAATCACTAGAAATTTGTTTTTAATGTTTGATATGATTTCTCTCCATTGTGTTGGGATTGACTTAGCTTGGGTTATTTTTAAAACTTAGAATATTCAAACGATTGAACTCATCTTCATTGTTATATTCACAACATTTTAGCCGATATATACTTAGGCCTTCTTCAGTTTTTTTTTTTTTTATGTCGATTGTTCCTGCTGGCAAGGCATATCTTTGTAAGTACAATTTGGGTTATTTTTAAAACTTAGAGATGAATCGATGTAAGTACAGCTAAAGTCTCAGGAAACAGCCTGGAAATAGCCAAGACGTAGCAAGAATTGTACATCGGAACGAAATTTTTTTTCATGGCAATAAACTTGAATATTCATAACTAATATTTAACGAATATTATAGAATAAAGCAATTTCCTGTCGAATCTGTAACTGAATACTAAATTTTGTTTGTCTTCGTTGGCTTAATGTCATTTGCTAAAGATCTAAATTCTCAAAATTTCCTTCTCATAATTAAAACATTAATATCGTCATGGAATTTTGTTAGAGGATTAATTCAGCAAGTTCCCTTGTTGTCTAAAGTGCATATATACATATATATATATATATATATATATATATATATATATGTATGTATGTATAAAAGCCGTAAAACAACCAACCAAAACAAGAGTAAAGTACACACACACACACACACACACACACACATATATATATATATATCATCATCATCATGTCGTGCCGCCAGCACGTATATCCCTGACCCTCTCTCGCCACTTCACCCTATCATTCATCGCCTCCGGCAGGTCTTCAGGGTTACATCCTGTGTCCTCATATAGTTGCTGTATGTAAGTTCGTGCTGGTCGTCCTGCTTTTGCACATCCTTACTCTTGTTTTTGGTTGGTTGTTTTTACGGCTTTTCAAGCCTTTTCGGGTCACTTAACACCGAATTAAGTCATTTTGATAAAATTTTCAATTCAGATTAGTAGAAGTACAGTTTTATTTAAATACAGTTAAATATCAAAACAATTCTATTTCAAACAATTCAGTTTAGCATTAGTTCACAGTTGTTTTTTTTTTTTACTCACAGTTAAATGGAAAAACAGTTAATTTTAAACAATTCAGTTTAGCGTAATTACAATTTACTTCTATTTAACCCATAGATAGCACCCTATCAGGTGCTGACACTCCGGGCCAGAGTGTGCCACGGAGCGATGGCAGTAAAGGAGTGAGTACTCTGCATTCCCCAAAGCACCAGATTTACTGAAGCCTCAGCATCAAACTTTTTAGTGCCATATCCAGAGTACTCGTTGGGTGTCTCACCCCTCTGCAGAGATGCAGTCGATGTATTCTACAGCCCAAGCTAACTAGGCCAATTTTTGCTTTTGCCGCTGGGAGAAGAAAATTTTGAATTCAAACTAGCTTTACTCAGTTTAAAAACTGACTTTGTGTCATACATCCTGGCTGTTTCGAAGGGCTTGGGTAAAGGCAGGTATACAAAACCACACACACACACACACATATATATATATATATATATACTAACAGAAATACACACCCGCAAACACTCTCTCACTCTCTCTCTCTCACACACACACACACACATACATACCCCCCATATATATATATATATATATATATACTGTCTAGATTATATAATTGAGTTCATTTATAATGGCATAATTTTTTATCCCGAACTATCAACGAATGACCTACAGCACTTTCCAGAACTTTTCTTATAGACGTACGGGTTTACCTGGCATTTCCCATATATCGTCTCAATTGCCACATGCATGCTTCAAAATAATAAATGTACATTGTTTTAATGTATACTGACCTGGTCATTCCTTGAGGTAAAAAAGAAATAATAATAATATTTTAAAATAAAATTAAGTTTAGATCTCTGTCAAAGATATATTCCGTCCCTTCGACTTGTTTACTTCCGTTTCTGGTCTTCTTGGTTCATTCAATTTCTCAATGTCAATGCCATTCACCCCTGTCTCTCCTTCAATCAGCTAAATTTCATTTTTTTTAAACTGATACAATGAATTTTCGACTATTTCGTACATAATCGCCACTTTCATTCAAATAATCACCATTTAAAAACTTTCAGATATAACATTGTCTTTATTTCATTAATTATTCTGAATAGTCTCATTATACATGTAGTTTTCAAGGTGTCATTGTTTCGGACTTTCTTTACGTATGTGTCGCATGTAGTAATCGTTCCATTATCTTGCCCAATATTATTATTTTAATTCAATCCAATTATTTCTCTGCGTCGTAGGCATCGTCATTATCATCGAAAAAATGTACTCCAAGGCCACGTTCAAACCCAGAGCGAAGCTGTTTGGGTTTCATTTCGCGCTAATGTCCTTGCGAAAGGCTGGAATATACGTATCCTCCTGTCAGCTATGGGTAAAGTAATAAGGCAGAATGTGATCTTTTGTTTGGTTTAGGCAGCCAGTATAGGAGAAGGAAAACCCGTGTGTAATGGTTATTGTCGTAGGAAACGCACACGGCGACACGAGTTCAAATCTTGGACCAGACAAATTGCATTTCACATAGCACTAATACCCTCGGGAAAGGTATGAATCCAATTAATCTCCCTCCAGCTATGGGTAAGTAGTAGGACAGACTGAATCTTCTTTAGCCTTGGTTAGGCAACTAGTGTCATATCCTGCCCGAGCGGAGGGGTCGGTAAATATGATAGGAGAAGGAAAACTCTGAATTAAAAATCAGGAACTGAAGTCCTTAAGGCTGTCTGATGTTGTAATCAACTTCGTTTCTGTGTCGCCCGTGATAAAATTATTATCAAATTGTTTAATAGTTTTGAAGAATACTTGCGTTGGGTAAAAACGAGAACACTACCATGTCCGAGGTAAAAAGGGATAAAAAGGTTATTAATTAACAATTAAAATGTGATAAAAGTACAATTTGATAAATACTAAAAAGAAAATGTGATAACAAAGATTACAACTTTTAGTTCCTGGCTCCGATGTCTTCTTTATATCGTTGAACTATTGGATAAAGATTCTTTTTAGCAAACCAGACGAACACAAAGTAAAAGTTTTGTTTTGTAATGTACTCACATTGTAAGAAGAGGTCTGTAGGGTAACGGTTATCGTCTTAGGACAGGTTCGAATTCTGAATGAAACTGTTTGCTTTTCACTTCGCTATCATTTCCCTGGGAAAAGCATGAATCTAATCTTTTCCTCTCAGCGCTGGGTAAATAGTAGGGCAGTCCGACTCTTTTGCTGAAAACCAGATGTTCCAAAATCTGTTCTTCTAACAAAGATAATATTCGTCAGAGTGCAGCTCTTTTTAATAGTTAAGATTCACGTAGAAAATATAGCAGTAATTGTAGGCTTAAAATAAAGAGACATGATTTTTGTGTGTAAAAAAATATTTGTATAAATTTGTCACTATGTGAGAAAGAAATATATGTATGTATTAATACAGGTGTCTTCTGCTAATATTTTCATCGGTACGTTTCGGCTGGATTATCAGAAGTTATAAAATTTATGCAAAGATATAGCCGCTCAATTTAAAGAAAACTAAAATGAAGTTGAAATTAAATCCATTCTTGAAAGAAAAGAACGTAGATTTTCACTCCGAAGAAATAAACGAAAGTTTGAGTACCTAACAGAATAGATTCCATTCCTACAGTTGAGAAAGTATAGACAATTCCATACTGACTGAATAAATATTTTTTTCGCTTATATGTTCAATTTAGGAAGGTTTGAAATTTGATTTTTAAAAATTGTATAATCTACCATTCTAACTGGCTAAAAAATTGCATTTCTAAAATTCTTGCCAGAAAAAGATTTCTTAAATTGTTTTGAGTTTTGATCCTTTAAATCTTTCGCGGCAAGTCAAATATTGTCATTTGCGAAGTATCTTGAAATTAAAAAAAACTCGCAAGATGCGCCGATTGGTCGATAAATCCAAAAATACTGATATAAAAATGACAGCTTCTGGAGCTTATTTTTTGCTAAGAAATTAATACTTTAAGTAAGTAAATCAATTGAGTTAAGGAGTTTTCCACAACTACTATGCTAAAACATGTACTTAGGGTTTCATTAGTAAGCAAAGATAATGTCATGTCTTGGACTCTGTCTTAAAGTAATACGAAAAAAGAAAGAATGAGAAAAAAATGAGCTTGATTCAGAATCGATTTTAGAATAATCTCTAAGTCCTGAAACTTTATATATGAGATTAATTATGAAAGAAGAAAAAGCTGCCACGGAGTAACGTGAAGTGAGTATGAAAGGTCGTATTTACACAACCCATTCACTACGGGTAGGAAGCGTCACAAGGTCAATTTTTAAGCGGATCTTATGAGATCTGAATACAGAGTTTTCCTTCTCCTAAACCAGTTGCTATACTACGATTAAAGAGCTCAGTATACCCTTCTTCTTTGCTAGAGGGAGGATAAGTAGACGTATACCTTTCACAGATATAATAGTTCTATGTGAAATACAAACAGCTTCGTCCAGGTTTTGAACTCATGTCGTTGTATTCATTTCCTACGGAGATAACCATTACACCACGAGCGTTTCAATGATGGGTATTAAGTGGCGGTATTTATCCAACTTCTCACCAATTGAGATCTAAAATAATGTCATTTCATTGTGGCGGACAAACTCACGAATTCTTTACAAACTAATAACCGTTTCAAGTAAATAATAAGTAAATAGCAGGAATTTTGAACAAAAAAGGTTTATTTCTTAACCTTTTCCATTTTGCAGTGCACACAATTCTTGCATCGGTGTTGCAGAGCTTGGATCCCATTAGTGACAAAAGTCACCCGCAGATATGTCGATAAGATTTAAAATTGAAATGAATTTTTCAGCATTCTCTCGTATATATATATATATACATGAAAATTTCGTGGCAGGAACAGAATCTAAATTTTGTTTTAAAAGAATGATTTCATCATCATCATCATCATCTTGTCGTGTCGCAGGCACGGATATCCCTGACCCTCTCTCGCCACCTCTCCTTGTCGTTCATCGCCTCTGGCAGGTCTTCAGGGCCACATCCCGTATCCTCACATAGCTGCTGAATGTATGTTCGAACTGGTCGTCCTGCTTTTGCCCGGCCATATGTGGGGGTTCATAGGAGTACATCACTTATGAGCTCGTCCCTGCTTCTCCAGCAGTGACCTGCATGTCTTGTTCGTCTAACTTGGATAGTTTTCGTGATGGGAGGCAGGTAGCCGGATAGTTGGTGCCTTGTGGGGTGTTAACGATATAAATATATATATATATATATATATATAAGTGTGTGTGTATGTGTGTGTGTGTGTGTGTGTGTGTGTGTAATAAGATTCATGAATCCGTTGCCTTCCCATTGTAACTACATCCCGTAATGCTACTATTTGGTAAGGTTTGATTAATTCTAATTAGTACATTCCAGTGTCAAGAATTTGGATGATAAAACTGACATGGAGCAAATACAAACCGAAAATATATTACCGTTTAGTAGCAGATTAACGGGATAAGTGCCGTTCACTTGTGAACTTCTACGCAAGTACACACTAGTGTTGCCCGACCAGCAAAAACTTACATTTTTTAGCTGTGTACGGCAACGTGGATCCGTATCGAGGACTTACCAAAGACTCAAAATAATTCATGTTGTCAATCCACCATGTTGATAGTGATGAATATTATTGTTATAAAACTCTCGCTGTCATTAGCCGTTTTTTTCTTGGTTATGACTACTAACGGCAAGTGTTCCAAATATATCGTGACTGAAGCTGTATCTACCAAGAGAAAAATAGACAAGGAAGAAGACACTGATTTTTTTTTCTTCAGAATAATCCCGTAGGCATTCGACACCCTTTTGTCAAAGATTTTACTTTTAGTTGAAGTACCTTTTGGTTTAGATGGTTTGGTTAAATTTTATGGTATATCAACCCTTCTAGGTGATTTAATGCCGAATCCTGATTATACATATATATCATATATATGATTTACAAATGTATCTTATTGATTATATTTTTAAACGGGATTGTACTCATTCGTTTTGCACACAGTTAATTGGCTCCAAGAATTAATTTATGTAACTAATTATTCAATTAAACATCGTTTTTTGTTTATATACAGTTAAATGATTAAGCAGTTCCATTCCAATTCAATTCAGTTTACCATAAGTCATTTGTTTGTACTTAAATGTCAAACAGTTCTATTTGACTCATCGAGAGGACCTTATCTGTTGCTACCACTCCGGACAAGAATGGACCTAGGAGCAACGGTAAATAAGGGGTAGTCCACATTCCCACAAACCTCCAAAAATAGAGCTTCCCCATCAGATTTTTTTAAATCTCATATTCAGGACACTCGTTGTTGGGTCTCATCCCTCTGCAGTGATGCAGTCGATGTATTCTCTAGCCCCAGCTGAATAGGCTTTTTTGGTTTTGGTTTAGAAGAAAATTAACTTTTTATTTGCAAATGAAAATATAACTCTTGTACTTATGTTATAGTATACTTTGATTAAATCAATACAAATATATTGGGTGTTTCAATATACATGGGACCCATGTGACTGCTAATAACTCAACTAATAGTAATGTTGCATTCTTTTTTGTTTCAGATTTGAAATAATATACTCTAACAACTATTAATCCTCCATCGCAATACCTTGAAAAAGAGAGGAAAAATATTTTGTGTCACTACTTTTTTGGAGACCAAACCATTCAAAATTGTCTCAGAATAGATGCAACCCATTAATATGAAATTAATTATTGCTGAGACAAGAAACTCAAAAAGTTTGCATATATATATATATATATATATATATAAGTAATATTCCTATTTCTCTTGTTATTTTTGTTCATCTTTATACATCCACACAACATTGCTTTTTACATAGCATATCAACTTGTTTAAACAATAAAATTCTTTCAAAAATATTAATTTTTTTCAAATTCAATCAGAACTTTCTAAGAAAATGTTGCTTTCTTTTCCACGGAACTTTTTCTCTTGATGATGCCTTAAGGTCAAAACTAGTTAAGAACAATCAAAATATAAACTATATAAAATTATTATAGATTGAATTTCCATGACCAGAAAATCCATCAAGTACCGTGTGAGACAAACGGAACGATTGGGCAGTTGTTTTGACCTTATTAGGTCTCATCGAGCAGTGAAAACCATGATTACCCCACAGTGGAGATCGAAACAGCGACCACAGAATACAGAGATGAAGTTCTGCCAACAAGCTACCTGTCCAAATTTACTCGTCATGGTAAATGCGTGGCCAATTAACCTGATGTGTCTTGTAATTACATCCGTACTCTTACAGAGGACCCGGTCGCTTCCAGTGCTACGTCTTCTCGAGAGGTTTGGAGATACGCATCCGCGTAATCATAAACAAACATGGGATAAGAAATAGACATTTATATTATAAAATGAATTATAAAATCAATTCAGTCCATGATATAATTGCTCAATTTAAAAAAAGATCCACTATTTGAATTAATATATATATATATATATATATATATATATATCATATTTGCCAACCCCTCCGCTCGGGCAGGATATGACACATGGTCAATTTTTAAGCAGAGTTTAACAGGTTTGAATGCAGAGTATTCCCTCTCCTAGACGTGTTGCCTCACCAAGGCTAAAGAAGATTCAGTCTGTCCATAGTGGGAGGGAGAATAATTGGATTCATACCTCTCCCAAGGGTATTAGCACTATGTGAAATGCAGTAAGTCTCGTCCAAGATTTGAACTCGTGTAACCATGTCCTTTTCCTACGATGATAACCATTATATATAAAGTAATATTTATATTTCTCTAATGACTTTTGCTCATTTTTATACACACACACACACATATATATGTGTATGTGTACGTGTGTGTGTGTGTGTGTGTGTTGAAATTCTTGTTAAGATTACATTTCTGATACCAGCTATTCTCCTTCCAGTTGTTGGTAAATAGTAGGGTAGATTGGGCTTTTTAACATCAGTATAGCAACCTATCTAGGATTCAGACTTGTTAAACTCCCCTGGAATAATTGGCCTTTTGTCCCATTCTGCTCGTGCGGATAAATATGTATCTATGTAGATAAGGGGGAGTACCGTGGTGAAGTAGTCAATTGGTATCGTGATAAGCTAGTTCGAACTCCAGTCGCGCCATTACGTTCACATTCAAACTATATACTTTGGGGAAAGGTCTTAACCCCACACTTAACTCCTTCAGCTGTTGGTTATTTAGTACCATCTCTGTTCTTTAATAAGTATGGCTTTCACATTGAATAACCCATGAAGTGTGATATGCCATTAAGCAAAAAAAGCTAAAAACAATTCGATCGAAATTCTCTTCACGTTCAATTGCTGTCATTGCACTTGCCAAAAACAACAGTTCACTGGCTTAAGTCTACGTCCCACGAAAAACTAACAACGCAACGACAGAGCTGAGTGGCATATCTAGCGGTTAGGGACGAGGAGAAATAGATGGCAGTTGGCGTTGGTTCACGAAAGCATTTAGTTCAAGATTACAGCGTCGGGAACGTGTATAATTTACGGCTACGATATAAATATTTATAAACAATGCCTGTGTGTATCAATCAACAAAATGCCAACCCTCACAACCACAAATGCACTGCTATAATACACACACACATATATATATATATATATATATATATGAAAAATATATGCATTAAAATATATATGGTCGTCTCTATACACATGCAATCAATTATATCGCCAGTATCGCAAAAAGTACTAATATATATATGTGTGTGTGTATGCGTGTGTGTGTGTGAGAGAGAGAGAGAGAGAGAGAGAGAAGTGGGCATAATAAATGGAAATAAAAAATGAAAAATAGGGACACATATGGCTGAGTATGTAAACATATATTGAACTATAGAACTCACTCTCGCTCCCACTCTCTCTTTCTCTCTCTCAAAATACATATGTGTGTGTTTGTGAGAGAGAGTGTGTTCGCGCTCTCTCTCTATATATATATGTGTGTGTGTGTGTGTGTGTGTGTGTGTGTGTTCGTGTGTGCGTAAATTTCTTGCCCCTTGAGGAGCTTAGGGACACATGGCAGAGTATGTAAACATTTCAACTACAAAACACACACGAACATTTTCTCTCTCTCTCTCTATATATATATATATATATGTGTGTGTGTGTGTGTGTGTGTGTGTGTGCCTGCGTCCTTGCATAAATTTCTTGATCCCTTGAGGATTGTAGGGCCGCATTCACGGCTCGTTTGAGATGGTGCTACAGTTTCCTATGAAGAGAGGTTTTGTTGAGTGGAGTTGCTTGCCCGACGCACCTTAATTTTAAATTAAGTTTTTACCTCTCTTAGGCTGGTTACCTTACCAAGGCTGAACAAACCAGTAAGTTTCTATTTACTCATACCTAGGGATGGGGTGAGGGATTTTTTGCCGTCACTTTAGAAGTTACCGTGGATCGTCGCCATTTCCTTGAACGAAAACCATTATGCCAGGCGCCTACGATCTAATACATATATATATATATATATATATACGTATCTGCACCTTATATAGATGTGTTGATAATACATGTATTCGGAGGAGCCTAGGCGGTGTAGGCCTTAACATGCTAGTCTGCGAAATGATAATATATGAGATCAATCTCCAGTCGGACATATATGTTTGAGCAAGTTATTGACTCCATCTTAAGTCGGCAGATATGGGTTCAATAGTTTTAATTCTGTTCTACTACAAGCATAACTTTGGCGTTAAATAACCCACGAAGATTGATATGGCATAAAAAAGCAACTAAGCCTACATACATATACACAAACATGCATATGAAGTAATTTATAAAAAGAATTATATATATATAAAGAATTATATATATATATATATATATATATATATATGTATAAGAATGTCAATATATATGAGTGTTTGTGTGCGTACGTTGTTTTGTTTTTAATTTTTATATCAAAATATGAATACATAAAAATAAAAAACATGGTTATCGTCGCAGGATATGGACACGGCGACATGAGTTCAAATCCTGGACCTGACTGATTGCATTTCACATAGCATTAATACCCTTGGGAGAGGTATGAATTCAAATATTCTCCCTCCAGCTATGGGTAAATAGTAGGGCAGACTAGGTTCTTCAGCCTTGGTGAGGCAACTAGTCTAGGAGAAGGAAAACTCTGAATTCAAACCTGTTAAACTCCGCTTAAAAACTGACCTTGTGTCATATCCTGCCCGAGCGGAGGGGTTGGTAAATAGAATAAAAATAAAAAACAAACTGTTAAAACATATTGCTTGGTTAATTTGATTATTTGTTTACTGGCAAATCAAACCTTGAGCGTTATGTAATGCCCTATATATATATATATATATATATCCAATAAATTAGTTAGTAGATAAATATTTTTAAAGGCTGGAAGACAATTTTTCTCTACATATGTATGCTTTGTAGATGGTCTTGTTTCAAAGATGTAGTTATATACTGTCATTTACAGATAGACCGTTTCGTCGTATCACAAATCTCCAGTGTGGCTAGACACGTTGGACGCTTCAAGGAAGAATCGAAATATATATATATATATATATATATATATATATGTATATATATATATATATATATCAGTGGCGACTCTAGCCTATTTTTGCTACTCGTGCACCCCCAACCCTCTGTCAGTTCCCAACCCGTGGTCCGTGGACCCAAAGTAAGTCATCATTGTTGCTATTGCGTGATTCTCCATTGTTTAGCACAGATTGACAAACCTACCTTGCATGGTGTTTTTTTGTAAACAATCAAGATACTATATAATTTGTAGTCTTGTTAATACAGTCGATAAGATAAATTTTTTTCCTTTCAAAAGTATAGAAGAAAAGAGAAGATGTTCATTACTATGACGAGAAAAATATGTTTATTAGAATAAAGAAACTGATGACAATATACACAGACACAGCTAGTAGTTTTAATTTTGCTTAAAATAAAGATTATTTGTTGAAAATGTATTCAAATAAACAAATTTTAGTTACAGAATGTAATATATGCAACATTCATTAAAGAAATAGAGATCTGTTAGTGAAAAGACGAATTAAAACACGTCGTTTAACCAACATTTACCATAGCGATGAGGATGACGTCGGGGACGGCTATAATCTGCTATCTCCCCCCCCTCTCTCTCTCTCTCTCTCTCTCTGTCCCTCTCCCTCTTCCCAAGACAGCTGTCAGCAGTCAGCAGTCAGAATGTGCTAAGATTCCTGAGCACGGCGTTTGGGTTGCTCTTGCTATTGGCTACAACCAAAACCGGATTTCTCTAACATTACTGTTATTATAAGGGTCGAGTGCTCGGCACGGATTTGCGAATGTTTAACATTATAGCCGATTTTATGGGATGTTCAATGAATCTGACGGTGGCCTGACAAAGACCATCCGTTCAAAACAGCATTGTTGTATTATTCCCAGATATATTTATGAACTTTTGGCTACTTAGTTATTGAAACTTGAATAGATACGTAATTTAATTGAGATCAAACTAAGTATGTTTGCTTGAAATTAATGGATGATTTTTAATCCATTTTGAATAACATTGACCGAGTTATTGGTCGTGCGGGGCACGAGTAGCACTAGTCCCGTCTCCACCCCTGATATATATATATATGCGATATTGGGTTTTGCAGTGATGTTATCAGTATAAATATCTATCCATTGTAGACTCTTGGATCTATATTGGGGTTTGGTTTTACTGTTTCGATCCTTGGCAGTTACATTTTGTCTGTAAGCTCGTTTATTATTTTCGTTAGTTTCACCAGTCCAAGGAATCTGAGAAAACGAAAATGCATCTTAAATATGAATCTGTTATATATATATAATGGTGAAGGCTTATGTAGAACCAGCCACACGTTTAAGGCAATTTGATAACTGAAGGCGAATATAGTGATGAGCCGCAGGTTCTTCCGAACAACCACTGCTCAGGTTTTGAATTCAGATTTGTTCCTTTTCCAAAACTGGTTGCACTACCAAGGCTAAAGAGTGAAGTCTGGCCGAACTATATCGATACCTTGAAGAAGAGAGGGATTCATGACTTTCACAGACACACACACACACACACACACATATATGAAAATACAGACCTATAAAATTTGGGAAAAGAATTTATCCGTATCTGAATCCCAAACAGTTGGACCCTACTTACTCATTATAGGGGGTTTATTTAAAGACTAGTTTTACTATAGAAACGTTATTAGGGTCCTCGTGTGTAAAAACATTTCATTCGGTGATGAGAAGTTTGATCGCTGTTTTAGAATATTTTCAAAGTTGATTTTTTTTTCTTTAGAAATATTGTTAAATGGAAAAAATCAGTCTCTAACAGATTATAGATAATGAGGAATATATTTAAATCATCATCATCATCATATCGTGCTGGCAGCACGGATATCCCTGACCCTCTCTCGCCACTCCTCCCTATCGTTCATCGCCCTAGGTAGGTCTTCAGGACAGCAACCTGTATCCTCACATAGCTGCTGAATGTACGTTCATGCTGGTCATCCTGCTTTTGCGCGGCCATGTGTGGGGATCCATAAGAGTACATCTCTTATGAGTTCATCTCTGCTTCTCCAGCAATGTCCTGCATGTCTGGTTCGCCTAACTTGAATAGTTTTCGTGATAGGGGGCAGGTGGCCGTACAGTTGGTGTCTTGTGGGGTGTTGCTGCCAGGACTTGTTCAGGATTGCTCGCAGCATTCTTGTGTAATTGCCATCTAGTTTCTTCTCCAGCCGTTTTGTTAGCGTCCATGTAGTGCATCCATATAGCAGTATCGATGTGACCGCTGCCTGGAAGAAACTGCGTTTCATTTTATCGGTTAGGTCTGATTTCCATATAGTCGATAGTCTATTGATAGCTGTCCATGCTTTCGTTAACCTCGTTTCGATGTCCTTTTCGGTTGATTCGACGCTGCTTCCTAGGTACGTGAATTTGTCTACTAGTTCAAGAGGGGTTCCTTTTAGAGTGGAGATGTCCCCCGTTTGGTTATAGCACATATATTCCGTTTTGTGTGCATTAACATGGAGGCCTATGCTTGCTGCTGCTCGTTCCAAACTATGCAGAAGTGTTTCGGCTTGGTCAGGTGTATTTGCCAGTATCGCTATGTCATCGGCGTAGTCGGCGTCGGTAATTGTTGTTGCGGGGTATCTTCTGCTTCTTTTCTTCGTCAGTTCGAAGCCATTCTCTTTGATTTTGTCAATCGATGTTCGAAGTACGTAGTCTAGACAAATGATAAAGAGATACGGAGCCAGCGTGTCCCCTTATAGTACTCCTGCTACAATGTCGAAGTATTCTGTGTCTCCATCTGGTGATCGTACTTTTACTTTAGTGTTTCTATAGAGAATCGTTATTGCCGCTACGGTTTCTTTAGGTATGCCGTACGCTAGTAGGATTTGTTCCATCTTTCCTCTGTGAATGGAGTCGAAAGCCTTGGTAAAGTCGACAAATATTAATGTCGCTTGTAGGTTCTTTGCCCGTACACCTTCAAGGATTCTGCGGATGGTTAATATTTGTGAGGTCGTGGATCTATTTCTTCGGAAGCCATTTTGGTTTTTTTTAAGTATGTTGTCGATTTTGGGTTCTATTCGGTTTCGCAGTAGGGCATTGTAGATTTTGGCAGCTATGGATGTAAGTGTTATGCCTCGGTAGTTTTTGGCTAATCCGAGGTCCCCCTTTTTAGGGAAGGGGAGTATGCATCCCTTCGTTCATCTATCTATCGGATTTTGATTGTATACTGCGTTGCAGTGTCGGAGCAGTATGTCGTCGAATTGTCTGGTCTTCCATACTTCCGGGGGAATTTCGTCCTGCAGCTTTCCTATTTTTAATTTTTCTGAGAACCGAGTCGAGTTCTTCTTGTATGAACGGTCCAAGTTTAATGTCTAATTGTTTGCTAATTATTCTGGTGATAGGTTCATGTGTTATTTTTGGTGGGTTTCCAAGTAAGTTTTCGAAGTGCTATTTCCACAGTTTTATTCTTTCTTGTTGGTTTGCTGCTTTAAGTTTTGCTTTGGCTGTGTTCTTTCTTCTGCTCACTTCGTTTATTGTTTGCCAGGCAATTCTAGATTGTCTATCTTCCACCGAGTCTCTACTTTCATGATAATAATAATAACACAAAATAATGTCAGAAGAACTATGTTAAAGCAAGTATAGACAAGATGCAACAAAATAGCGGTTGTAAATTATGTGGTGACAAAGACGAAATAATCAATCAGATAATAAGCGAATTGTTAATTAGTGCAAAAAGAGAATAAAACTGGGTATGATTGGATGGGCAAGGTGATCCACTTGGAATTGTGCAAGAAGTTTAAATCTGACCATTCAAACAAATGGTATAAGCACAACCCAGAATCCATCCTAGAAAATGAGACGCGCAAAAGTCTTTGGGATTTTGAGATAAAAACGGATGACCTTATTTCGGCTAGACAACCAGACCTTGTGATAGTCAACAACAAAAAAGAGATTGTGCCAAATGGTGGACGTTGCTGTTCCGGTTGTTGACCTTTGAGTAAGACTCAAAGAAAGCGAAAAAAGAGATAAGTACCAAGACCTTGCGAGAGAACTGAAAAAGCTCTCGAACCTGAAAGGATTGCTACAGGGACTGAAGGAGTTGGAAACTAGATGATGAGTGGAGAGCATCCAAACTGTAGCATTATTGAGACCTGCCTGAATACTCAGAAGAGTCCTGGGGACTTGAGGAGACTGGCTGTCACTAAGATTCCAGAGGAAAACCATCAGCTAACGCTGGTATGAAAAACTCTCAGATGAGTATAATAATGATAAGGAAATTGCGACAACAAGTGAAACTGCAAAGGAAGGTAAAATATTCAGGAATACAACTGAAAAAAACAAAACAAAAGACAACTGCCGACAAGTCCATCTAACTATATCAAAATATATTGGGGAAATAAGGAAGACTGAAAAGGTACAAGAACAGGGTCAGACAGTACCAAAAAACAAGTCTTTCCAAAATAACGAAAGGAAATTCTACCAACAGAGTAGTGGAGATGGCACAAGGACAATTCAGTAACCGGGCGCTAAAGAATCAATACAATTTTGAATTTCGAAGAATTTGAAGAAGGCTTCGAGAACATACACCTGGATTCACTAAGAGCAAAACTGAAGAGATCCCTGCAACAAAATAAATGCCTACAAATAGCAAGGATACCCGAATGGATGACGAAAGGGAAGACTACCTTCATTCAGAAAGACCCCCCACCAAAAAAAAAAAAAAAAAAATGAGCCATCCACAGCAATCATAGATCGATAACGTGTGGAAAATCTTGATTGCACAGATAATAGAAAAAAATCTATTATTCACTTGTATGTAGCGAAATATTTCTGGAAGAACAATAATGATACCACAGGGAAATCAGAACAAATGACCTACTATATATAAACCGGCAAATTCTCAAAGAAGCCAAAACGAGACAGGAAATGTAGCAATGGCTTGGACAAACTACAAGGAAGCCGACGTCATAGACTTGGATAAACTTGGATAATAGAGTGTCTGAAAATGAACAAAATATCCGACAAAATCATAAACTTCATCACAAATGCCATGAAAAACTGGAAGATGGAATCGATAACGGAAGGTTAAACACTATCAATTGTCAAAATCCAGTAAGGCATCTTCCAGGAGGCTCATTATTGCCACTATTATTTTGTTGTCGCAATGGTGCCACTCATCTGCCTATGTAGGGAATGTACAGGAGTCTACAAATTTACAATAGGGAAAAGATTAATCACCTTTTCTAAATGGCTGATATAAAGGTATTTGTAAAAATGAAAAAGAATTGGTGACACTTATACAAACAATAAAAATATACAACCAGGATATAGGATGGAATTTGGCATCTAAAAATTTGCCTTGCAGATAATGAATGGAAAGTGGGAAAAAAGAATCAGTGGAAGGAACAGATCTACCAAATCAAGAATGTATTAAGACGCTTGGAGAAAAGTACAGGTACTTGGGAATATTGGAACCAGACACCATTCAAACCAGTGGAAATGAAGGAAAAAAATAAGAAAAGAGTACCACAGAAAGACAATAAAGCTTCCCAAAATCATACTCTGGAGTAGAAATCTCATCAAAGGGATAAACACTTTGTAAATCCCCCTTTGTAAGATACTGAGCCATTTTTAAAATAGAAAAGAGGAGGAAATCTCATAAATGGATCAAAAGACAAGAAAATTGATGAATATACACAAGGCTTTACATCCGAAAGAAGATATAGACCGTATGTGTCAAGAAAAGAAAGAGGAAGATGACTCGTCGACATTAAGGGTTCCGTAGATGCGTCAATACAATGTCTCGAGGAACATATTTCGAAGAGTAACAAAAGATTAATGACAGTAGTCAATAACAATGTCAACATAAGTATAGACAAAAACAAAAACAAGAAAAGAGAAATGAGAAGAAAATAACTGTATGAATATTTCAAGCGACAAACTAGCTAGATTACATACAAGAAGACATGGACATGACTACAAAAGGGAAATCTCACGAGAGAAGCCGAATCTCTTCTAATAGCAGAACAACAAAGAAACGACATAAGGATTAAGTATGTTAAAGCGAAAATTGTTTATAAGTAATAGAATACCAAGTGTATATTATACGGAAAAAGAGGTGTGGTTCTTTGGTTTGGTTTCTTTGTTTAATGGCATATCAACCTTTGTAGGTTATTTAATGCCAAAGCTATTCTGGTACTATTTAACTCATAGCTGGGAGTATAAGGAGGTTCATACCTTTCCCAAGGGTATTTGCCCGAAAGTGAACGTAATAGCACGACGGAAAAAGAGATGAAACGCCTTATTGCATAATAAGTGAATGCAGCCAACTTGGACAAAAAGAGTACGAGACTAGGCATGACTGGATTGGCAAGGTAATCCACTGGGAATTGTGCAAAAGATTGAATCAAATGAGATATACGCAAAGCAGAATCCCAACAAGAAAATGAAATGCATAAAATCTTCCGGGATTTTGAAATATAAAGGGATTGTATATTTCCAACATAAAGACCAGAGCTAGTGCCAATTAATAAAACAAAAGAGAGCTTCTCGTAGAGTGAATTTTATCGAGCCAGAGCATCACAAAGTTAAAATTAAAGAGAGAGACAAATACTTACAAATGACAAAGAACTAAAAAAAAGAACATGGAACGTTAGGGTAATGGTGTTACCAATTGAAATTACTGAGCTTGGAACGGTCACCAAAATCTTGGAAAGAAAATTGGATCAAGGAACAAATCAAGACCCTCCAGATAACGTTTTTGCTATCACCCAGAATACTCTCGAAGAGTCCTAGAGAACTAAGGAGACTTGCTGTCATTCAGACTCCTGTAAAAGGCCACCGGCTAAGGTTAGTGTAGAAGTACTTGCAAGTAGAAATTATATAGTTATGAAAGAAAAACCTCAAGATAGAAACCAAATCTCTTCAAATAACAGCACAAAGCAATGTTATAAGAAACAAGTTTAATGATAATACGTCTCAGAATGGCAAGTGTACGTTGTGTGCAGAAAGAGATAAAACGCTTCATCACATAAAAAGCGAAAACAAAAAAACTAGTTCGAAAAGAGTACAAGACTCGACACAACTGCGTGGGAAATGGTGTACACGGGGAATTGTCCAAGGAATAAAAGTTTTGTCTATACAACCAAATGGAATATGTGCAAACCAAAACCCCTCCAAGTCTATGACACATAAAATTTTGTTGAATTTTTAGATACAAATGAATAAACTTTATCTCGGCAGGAAGACGAGACCAAGAGTTAATCAACAGGAAAGTAAAATTGCCGTCCAGTAGATTTTGACATTCCAACGAACCACACAGTGAAAATAAAAGCAAGTGAAAAGATAGACAAATACTTGGACCTTGCCAGAGAATTTAAAAAGCTTAATGAGGATAAAGGTGATACCATTTGTAGTTAGTGCACCAGGAACGTTCCCCAAAAACTTAGAAAAAAAAAAGACTGGAGGATTTGGATATAAGAGAAAGGAGTGAAACCATCGAGAACACAGCGTTGTTGAGATAGGCTAGAATCACTCAGAAATGAGATGGAAGCCGGAGGAGATTTTGTGTAACTCAGACTACAGTAAAAAAAATCGCTTGGATCTTGCAAGTGAACAGAAAACGTTGGAACATGAATTTGATGGTCATACAAATTGCAGTTGATGCCCTTGGAAACGTTACCAAAACTCTGGAAAAGAGTATGTAGGAATTGGAGATCAGAGGCATAATTGAGACCATCCATACCATGGCTCGATTAAGATCTATTTTTTGTTATATATATGACTTGTTGGTATATTTTGTTAGGCGTATGTGTTGGTGCTAATTCACGTTTCGTATACGTGTTGTTGCTCTCTTTCTGGTAGGAATGTGTTTTCTTGCTAGAGATGAACTCATAAGAGATGTACTCTTATGGATCCCCACACACGGCCGCGCAAAAGCAGGACGACCAGCACGAACGTACATTCAGCAGCTATGTGAGGATACAGGTTGTTGTCCTGAAGACCTGCCTAGGGCGATGAACGATAGGGAGGAGTGGCGAGAGAGGGTCAGGGATATCCGTGCTGCCAGCACGATATGATGATGATGATGATGATATGCGTTATTGCTCTATTTCTGTCAGGTAAGTGTGTTCTTGCTAATTTTAGTTTAGTATATGTGTCGTTGCTCCCTTTTTGTTAGTCATGTGTGTTCTTATTTATTTTTTCTTCTGTGTGTTCGTGTGTTGTTTCTTCTTTCTGTTAGGTGTATATGTCGTTGCTAATCTTTCTTAGATATCATGGTTGTTCCTACTCCCTTATAGGTGTTTTTGCTAATTTTTCTTAAGTATATATGTGATTGATATCTTTATCAGGCATATGTGATGTTGCAAATTTTTTCTTTGTTTTTCTTCTTTTGGGGGGAGTTATCAGCTGTTACCATTTTTTGTTACATATATGTGTTGTTGCTAATTTTTGTTCGATATATGATTCATTGTTGAGAATTTTTCTTACTGAGTATATGCATTGTTGCTAATTTTTTGTTCGATATATGGTTCATTGTAGAGAATTTTTTTATTGAGTATATGCATTGTTGCTAATTTTTTGTTTCGCGTATGAGCTTATTACTCTCTTTTTTGTGGTATATGTGTTGCAAATTTTTGTTAGGTACGTATGTGCTGTTACTACTTATTGTTAGGTATATGTGTTGTTGCAAATTTTTAGTCGAAATATAAGTTATCAATCTTTGTTGGCTATATGTGTTGTTCTTCATGCTTTTTAGGTATGTAAGTTGTTGGTAATTATTGCTGGATGTCTACTGTTGCCAATTTTCTTTGGTCATTTGATGCTGCTAACTTTAGTTAGTTACTTGTGCTGTTGTTAATTTTGGTTGAATCTCGTAGGAATTCAAGAAAAAAGATACTAAATGAATAAAAAAACGGAACTATTATTTTAGAGTTTAACATTTAGAAATGGGATTAATAAATTATGGAAATGTGTATTTCAAGACGACAATGTACTGGTTTGTTGGTTGTTTAAATTATTTTCATGGCTTTCTTCAATAAATATGCGTGCATGTTAACATAAAAGTATAAATGAATGTCACCTACAATATATATGTATATATAGATAGAGAGAGAGATGTAGATATATATATATATATATATATAGATATATACATATATATATATAGAGAGAGGGAGAGATAGAAACAGATATATATATATATATATATATATATATATATATATATATATATATATATATGTATATAGATATATATCAGAGAAAAGCAAAAGTATATATGATATGTATGTGAAACCAGTGAACTCCGGCTCTAATGGAAGAAGTAATAGTAGTGAGACCCAGGTACTCGTCAAGGTAGGTGACACCAATAATAATCACTCAAATTGACGAGGAAAAAAAGAAATAGAAAAGTAATCTGGTTTAACCCGCTATTTTTTAAACTTACCAACATTAACATGGATAAATACTTCCTAAACCTCCTGGATAAGCACTTTAACTAGCACAATCCATTAAGAAAAAAAATTAATTGGAACGCAGTAAAAATTAGTTACTCTAGTACAAGGAATATGCTTAGTATTTCAAATAACCGTAACAGTGACTAGACGAATTGAATAGAAATAGTGGGGGACCTGATGTGGCGTCTTGTAACTGTAGAAGTAAATGGGAATGCCCCTTGTGCGAACGATGCAACTCGAAGAGCGCTGAATACCAGGTGTGCATTTCCTCCATGGAACATAATAATGATGGGGAGAGGGTATATATATGTATCTCCGCTGGGAAAGGGAAACAAGGACTGTATAGTCACGGACAGTCTTTCTCCAATCCACAACTTAGAAACAAAACCGCTCTCTCTAAATATTTTACAGCCTTAAGGATCAGGGGCTGACCACCAAAATAAAGTGTAAAATAGTCAGGCAGTCTTCAACTGCGAATAACTTCAATGGGAGATGTAACTTGTGTATCGATGAAAAAATTAGTATAATTAATTTCAAAGATAACGGACTACTGTTAAATGAGTCAAACGAGCTTACGTTTAAATGTAAACATAAAAGTAAATTTAGATTATTCTGACTGGGGGCCACCGAGCCTCCTACACAAAGCAATAGCAGGGATATTGATGCTGGATGATTTTTATTGGAATTGATAACGTTTAATTCAATAGTTGATTGTATTATATGACGGGAGATTTATGTAGCGGAGGAGATCCTTGGAAAACTTGATAATAATTCAAAATTAGGGTTTTTAATTTGTGGAGTAGTTAATTCTATCTGACCAATCTTAGGGTTAATTAAAGGCACCTGGTATCTGCCGAAAGGGAGTTTTTTGTCTTTATTTTGTGGTTATTTTATTTGTTAAGGAGAAAGTCTAAGACCACATTAGCCAAGGGAATAAACATATGTATAATAAGTAAATGAAGACTATACGGAGATATTCATTTAGTTTATAACGTTGCATTATTCAGAAGATTCCACCTGCTATGGAAAATCTTGCATAAGTTCAAATTGGGATGGGTTGATTTCCAGGAAGACCTTTTTCTGGTTTTTCAATGTTTTTAACAGATTATGGTTTTGACAGACTTTGCTCTCGCGTGAGAAATTAGAATGTATGGTCATCTGATGAGACAATGAGTATAATGATATTCTCCGGCGAAATAAATTTAAAATGATAATTCAACCAGGTTTGAGTTTCTCCATAATTATACAATGTACATACATACATACATACATACAGATAGATAGATAGATAGAAATACATCAAATAGATAGATAGATAGATAGATATATATTCATATATATATAGATAGATAGATAGATAGATAGATAGATATACATATACATATATATAGATATAGATACACATATATGCATAGATAGATAGATAATTTAGACACAGATATATACATATATGTACATAAATATACATAGATGAAGATATATATATATATATATATATATATATATATAGTGACATGCGACTTTTCAAAGAAAATATACGTGCGTGTTTACATACAAATATGAATATATGTTACCCAGTGTATATTTATGGCTGTATGTGTAAATGTATTCGCACACACACATACACACACACACACATATATATATATATATATATATATATATGTATATATATTTGAACACTCTAGCAAAGGAATTAACGGCTGCCACACCCGTAATTCAAAGCTCTTTTAACTCATTGAGCGTAAAAATGTAAACAAACGAAGGGTTAATACAAAATGAGTGAAATTCCCGAGTTGTCGCAGAACGTCGAAATAGCTTAGCAGTTAAGTTATCGGTTTAACTTAAAGTTAGGCGGGTTTCGTTCTCAAATTAAAGCTTTCAGCGTGTCTAGCCAAACTGAAGAGTTTTGATTCAACGAATCAGTCAGTCTGCGGATGACAATATACCTGGTTCCTTCAATAAGTTTCCAGACTTATTTTTGTACAGGCATTTAAAATTGTCGTAGACTCCTGAAAATTCAGTATGGTATAGCTATTTATCTTATGAGATTACTGGCCAACTTTTATGATTTCAGGTTCAAATGAACAGCTACAGCAGCAATTGGAATACACCCTATCTGATTGTCACAGCTGGTGAATTTCAAAAATGCAATCTGGACGTCAGGACACTTTAGAAGAACGATATGCAATATAATTCTGTTTTAAACTTGGAAAAAATGCCACAGAAACGTATGGAATGCTTCAGACTGCTTTTGGACCATCTTGCATGAATCAAGTATCAGTTTTTGAGTGGCATAAGAGATTCAAAGAAGGCAGGAAGTCTGTGAGGGATGATGAGAGGTGTGGGAGGAGTAAGGAAGTCAATACACCAAAGTTGATTGGTCAAATGGTTAGGGTTAGGGTTACTATGTTGAGATTTTAAGGGAGTTCAGGAAGAGATTCCGTCGGAAGAGGTCAGTACTCTTCAAATCGGGTCAGTGTAATTTCCTGCAGGACACTGCACCAGTCCACAACTCCATCCTTGTCACAGACTATTTGACCAAGATGGCAATCAAGACAGTTCCCTATAGTCCAGACCTTGTTCCCTGTGACTTTTGGTTATTCTGTAAGCTCAGAGGCTGTCGTTATGAGACAATTGAGGAGATGAAAGAGGCTGTGACAAAAGTCATTGACACACTCACACAAGAGGACTTCCATGGGGCCTTCCAGAAGTTGTTGGAACGGTACAAGTGCATTGGAGCCGGGGGAGATAACTTCGAAGGGAACTAGAGTTTGATGTATGTACTATCAATAAAAGTGCCCAGACGAAAAAAGTCTGGAAACTTATTTAATGATCCTCGTACGTATATGTATGCATGAATGTACAAAACTGTGATTTGCGACGATTGAAAATTTATTTGATGACTGAAAGTTTTCTAATAAGGACTAAAACTTCTTTATAACTTATATAAACATTTTCAAAACTGTATATTTTTATAACGATTTAAAAAAAAAGATTGGACATAAAATTATTCAACCATGGTACACATACTTGTTAAATATCTTTTCTATTATATACATATATATGTGTGTGTGTGTGTGTGTGTGTGTGTGTGTGTGTGTGTGTGTGTGTGTGTGTGTGTGTGTGCCACACGTGTATATATATATATATATATATATATATATATATATATATGTGTGTGTGTGTGTGTTTTGTGTGCCCTACACGTGTATATATATATATATATATATATATATATATATATACGTGTGTGTGTGTGTGTGTGTGTGTGTGGCCAACACGTGTATATATATATATATATATATATATATATATATATATATATATATATATAATGATGAATTTATGAATATTGCAATTCATGCAGGGAGGAAAAACTTAGCATAGCTTCCAATAATAATCCCAACGAATAACTTTATCAAATGTCAGAAACACCTAATGTTTGTAGGCACAAAAAAGTTGGTTTCTTGCTTGATAGTCACAATTTATTCATTTATTGATATATATATATATTTGTTTGCATTTATATATGTATGTGTCTATATATATATATATATATATATAATATATTTATTTGTTTATGTAGTTGCTTATTTGATTCTTTTTTTTTAATGGTTATCTTAATCTTTTTAGCATGTTTTTAATCACTAAAAATGTAGTTTGGCCCAACCCTCATTTAGCCGGAATTGTCCTGATGATCCTTTTCCCAGTCTGCTAGGGCTGTAGAGTACACCGACTGCTTCTCTTCAGAGAGTAAGACCCCTTTCAATGAGTGTCCTGCATATGACACTAAACAATCTGATGATTAGGTTCCAGTAAAGCTGGAACTTTGGCGAATGCGAGTAACCTTTTATTGCCATCGCTTCCAGGTCCACTTTGGCCCGGAGGGGTAGCACCTGATAAGGTTCTATCTATCGATCAAATAGATCTAACTGCATTTATGAGCTAAAACTGAATTGTTTGAATTAGAACTGTTTGTCTAAACTGAATAGCTTGAAATGTTTGTGACAATTAAACTGTGTGCTTATATTTATACTGTGTACTTATGCTAAACTGAATTGTTTGAAATGAAGCTGTTTTTGACATTGAAACTGTATTACACGAAACTGAATTATTTGATATACAACTGTTTGAAATTCGATGTAAACAAAATCTATACTTATACTACAAAGAATTAGCTGAATTCGAACTTTTTGAATAAACTGATGGCTTGAAATAGGAATGTTTTTGACAATTAAACTGCGTACTCATGCTAAACTGAATTTTTTTAAATAGAGCTGACTATTTGCATATAAAAGAATTTAGGGTTAAATAACCTACAAAAATTGATATACCATAAAACCCAACCAACAAACCAACCTGATGATTCATTTAGGTGAAACCTCGCTATATTTCTTCTGACTTTGCAGGAATAAATATATATATATATATATATATATATATATATATATATATATATATATATATATATATATATATATATCGAGAAAGAGAGAAAGAGAAAGAGTGAGAAAGATAGGCAGACCTATATAGGTACCGTTGCATGCATTCTTTATCTTCTTTACTTTTGAAGAAAGAAATTGTTTTAGAGATATAAACATGGCAGTTATATATTTATATTTCTTACTAGGCACCTATATATATATATATATATATATATATATATATATATATATATATATATATATATATATACGTGTGTTTGTGCGGGCGTGTTTGAATTTAGTAATCCTTATTATGTATTTGTCGTTTTTTTTTCAATCCATACAACGTTAAAATGCATTATTACTCAATAGAAAATTACCAAGGTATAAATCTAGATATTTATACAGGCATAAAATCTATTCTTGATATATACTTAAATATCTAAAAATTATTCGTTACGTTCTTAGATAACTCCTTTTAGACATAGACCAAATAGTGTTTAGTCAATATATATATATATATATATATATATATGTATATATATGTATATATATATATATATATGTATATATATATATATATATATATATAATATATATATATATATATATATATATATAAACTAGCAGAAGTACTCGGTTCATGATTGGATTAAAAAGGATTTTGGAACGCCAATTTATGAGTCAGAAACTGGTTAAGAGAAGAAAAAAAAAGAATTGAAAATATGTTCTATTTTTTGTTGAAATAATTCGCCTACAAATTTAAATGATAAATTTTCATTTATTTTATGATTTAAAGTTTGTCTTTAAAGTTTACATTTAAAATGATATATAGAAATATGTAACCCTATGCCGGGGAAAGGTTTTATATATTTTCAGGATTTTTAATTTCTTTTTCTTTTTTCTTTTTTGTCTCCAATAAATTTTAAAACTTTTTACAGTTTCTTTTCAGTTTTCAGAATTTTTTAGTTTACCATTTTCGAAATAGCAACATGAATTTAATTCAAATTTTATTTACTCTCCTAAAATTTAGCGATAAAAGAATCTAAGAATTTTCGCAATACATTATTTTTATTTCATGATTTTTTTGTTAACTTTCGAAATATTATTTTAAAAATGTAACCGTAAACTTGTGAGTTGTTGGAAACTTTAAAATGATTTTAATTTGTAAAGTCTTTTTTTTTAAATATGGTAAAAATTTCAATTCAGTTCCTAATTGCCCGTTGAGTTAAAAAGATGAAAAATGTTTTTATTTGAATTAATTTTTTTTCCTCAATAAAAATGTAACGATAAAAAGAAGTCAAGAATTAAAACCTTATTTTTTGGTGGAAAATTTCGTGAATTATAACGAAATCTATAATTTAATCCTACAAATAATTTATTTTTTTTAAGAAAGAAGTTTTAATATATTCTAAAAATGGAGTTTAAATACATTTTAAAAAGAAGTTTAATATATTTTTAAAATGAATTTTGAAATATTTTAAGAAAGAAGTTTTTATATATTTTGTTCTAGAAACATGAAAAGTGTTCGTTTAAAAATCAGTTTTTGAGTGATAGATAAACAATGCTTTTGTTTAATTTTTGTTAATTTCTTTTTTCTTTTTTACCTCCTAAAATGTCAGATTATTTAGAAATGAACAAAAAGAATTGGCTTTTTGACACTGATGTTTCAATAATTTTTTTCTTATTTTAGTTTCTCTGCTGCACATCCGTCTTTTGATTTTTAATTTTAAAATAGAGAATTAAAATTCACTGTTTACACGTTCTATCACACCTTACACTTATAAACACACACACACACACACACACACACACACACACACACACACACACACACACACATCTATATATATATATATAAAGGAAAGAAGAATCGGGGTGGCCTCCTGAAAATATGGTTCATGACGGTGAAGCAAAATGCGGAAGTGATCTTGGGCCTCGCCTGCATAGACTGGCTAGCACTTATCTCGTCGATAGCCTTTGACCGTCGTTCTTGGTTGACCTTCATTCGGAAGGTCCGTGAATTTGTGGAACAGAGCTAGCTGAACCAACCAGGTGAATGTCATCACACATATAGGATGCGGAAGCAAAATATAAAATAAAATTTTCAAAAATGTTTTATTTGTCAAATTAATCCAGTTTAAAAAAAAAAAACGATAAATCTAAATTTCATGATTAGCTCAATTATTCATACACAATTTCATTAAAATTCAGCCCAATATGAGTGAGCAGAAAAGAAACGAGAAAGAATCTATCATTTGCTTAATGCCGAAAGCAAGCTAGAAATATTTCCGAAATAATTGGAGTTTATTAATGGCCAAGGGCATTAGCACAAAGTAAAACGCAGTTTCGTCGAGGATTTGAACTCGAGCAGCGATTCTATTTCCTACGACGATAAACATTGTATTAAGTTCGCCTCTAAATATCTATCGCAAAATTTAAGTATCTTTCGTAGCAACTACATTTACCTAACAATCTACTTAATTGTCTTTTTCGGCTTTTCACCAAGCTAAAATAGACACATAGTCATTTTTAACGTTGGGTCCCCCTCAAGAAGTAAACCTCCTGTGCGATGAGTTTAAACAATGTTCAGATTTCCGGGAGGCCCCAGGTATCAGGCAATAAACCCAGCCTTTCTCCATTCGAAGAGAGTGGCTAGATGGTGCCTGGGAAAAGACCAACCCCAACTGGAATCAATCTAAATGGCGTCTCAAAATAGATGCAAACCATTAATTTAATAAATCATATTGCATAAGTCATCTTTCATCTGAGTCTGAAAAAGCGATCATATCACTTCAAAAAGGTCAAGCCCGATGACAAGGACAGAAATTGATTGACTTTATCCTACAGTGCACATGAAAGACCAAGTTCTCGGGAACGTCTTTGTGGAGAGGACATTTTCTGACTCCTTCCGACAGAATCTCTCACCGAAAACCACATTGTCAGGACATCTTGTTGTCAAATTGTTGCCAGATCTGGGATTTTCTGCCTTCTGGTTGAGGTTGTTTACTGACCCTGTGGCTAGGAATTCATGTCCCAACAATAAATTGGCTTTTCTGGGGATTGCTGGCAGAGTTTTGAATGATTTTGTCTCCAAATGAGTAGTGACGCAAAACGTTTTTCCTCTCTTGTTCAAGGCATTGTGATCAAGGATTAATAGTTGCTATAGTATGCTATTTTCAAATCTGAAACAAAAAAAACAACATTATTGGTAGTAGAGTTATTAGCAGTCACATGGGTACCATGTGGATTGAGACACCCTATGAGAAGTTTTTGTGCCTCTCTTAGCCAAAGGGCCGAGAAACGCGTACCTATTCACATCTTAATCTGCACCAGACAAAATTTTTAAACTCACTAACGCACAGACTATTTCGCGAAAGACATTTTCATTTTCTTCTTCGTCTCTTTCGTTTTGTTCTTTGCTAAAAACATCTACGGCAATAAACACTTGTCATTTTTCTTCCTTTTTTTTTTTCAACGCCCGCTTCAAATAAGATCGGTGTCATTACAAATTGCTACTGAAGTCATTAGTCATTCACGTGTTAAATGAGAAGCAATCCATCAAAATCTGAAAAAATAAAAAGAAATAAAATAAGTAAAATAAAATAAAAGAAACTGTCTGCTCCCGAGACAAACTGACAATTTCCTTCACCCCCACAAATATCCACACCCCATAAACTCACCCACCCCGTTTTCTCTCCTCACAAGCCTCATAATTCTCCATTCACACACAAATCATTTGCCTTATTGTTTCTTATATTTACGCTTACTGTATAGAGGCGCTCGTATTGTAACAGTTATCATCGCAGGAAATGGACACAGCGACACAGCTGTGTCCTTTATGTAAACAGCCTCGTCCAGGATTTGAACTCGGGTCGTTGTGTCACTTATACAAGGGAGGAAAGGATCCTATTTTCCCTCCAAATATGAGTAATAGTTGAGCAGAATGGGCTCTTTATCCTTGGTTTGGCAACAGATCTAGGAGATGGATTAATTTAAACCTGTTAAACTCCATAAATTTGACCTTGTGTCACATCCTGCAAATGCGGGGAGGAGTTGGGTAAATGCAATTGGTTTGGTTTTCTAGCATATCAACCATTGTTGGTTATTTCAAGTCAAATCCTATTTTACATATATATTAAATATATGATTTATAAACGCATTTTCTAGATACATACAATTAAAGGATCAAACAGTTCTATTTCTAAGAATTCAGTTTAGCATAAGTCAACGAAGTTAAATGGTTCGAAATAATGCTATCTCTTTCAAACAATTCAATTAAACATCAATCATTTATTTGCACACAGTTAAATGACCAAACAGGTCTTGTTCAAACAATTCAGTTTTGCAAAAGTCATTTGTTTGCTCTCAGTCTAAATGACAAACAGTTCTGTTTGATCCATTGATAGGATCCTATCAGGCGTTACCACTCCGGGCCAGAGTGGACCTAGGAGCACTGAGAATGAAGGGGAATTCCACATTCCCCTAAGTTTCAAGGCTGGAGCCTCCCCGTCAGATTGCTTAATGTAACATCTAGGACATTCGTTAGGGAGTCTTACACCCTGCAGAGATGCAGTCGGTGTATTCTGCCGACTGGGTTAGTAAATACAATATATATTAAAGACATGGCATAAGGAATTGAATAGGAACCCAACTCACTGCAGTCGTAATGGAAATCGAGACTATCTTCCTTGCAGGAATTTCATGTACTTTTACTTGCTTTCTAGGAAACTCTAGATTAGGTGGTTACAATTCAGCTAGAGGATCAAGTTACATGTGTAATGAGTTCAATCCTCACGGGGTGACCAATGTATGTATCAGTTTTGTGCCATAACTAATGCTTGTGTTGTAAGTAAATTCTTTTTGGTGTGATAAAATGTCTTTCCATTTCTGAGTAACTCAGCCTTTTTCTCGATCTTATGTTTTTTCTCCCTCTCCCTCCCATTCACTGCTCTCTCTCCATCTCCCTCGTTTCTTCTCTCTCTCGTCCCTCCCTTTATCTCTCTCCCCCACTCTCTCTCTCTCTCTCTCTGTTCATTCTTTTTACTCCCCTGCTTCTTGAATTTCCCTCACTCTCCCTTTATCTATCTTTCTATTTATCTATCTCATCTTTCATTCTCTATATTCTGGTTCTCTCTCTCTATCTATCTATCATTCTATCTTCTTCTTCTCTCTCTCTTTCTATTTATTTATCAATCTATATATTTCCTACTCTCTCTCTCTTTCTCTCTCTCTCTCTCTCTCTCTCTCTCTAGTTCCTATTTTCTTTTCTTCCTTTTTGTACTTGGTTATCTTATTTTTTCGTTTCTCGAACGTGTCTTCTCCATTTTTTTCACCAATCTTCATTCTCTACTGCTTCTTATCTTTCTCCCACCTCTCTCCTTGGTTCTTCTTTCTCTTATTTGTCTCTTTCTTCTTCTTCTTCTTCTTCTTCTTCTTCTTCTTCTTCTTCTTCTTCTTCTTCTTCTTCTCTCTTTAACTCGAATTTTGTGTTTCTCATCCTTTTCACTTTTTTCCTAGGCTTATTTATTTTCTCTTTAGTATATATATATATAGAGAGAGAGAGACAGACAGACAGACAGACAGACACAGAATGAGAGAGAGAGAGAGAGAGAGAAGGAGGGCACCTCTCGTGGTGTAATGGATAGCAAGCTAGTTTCGTTGACCATTGTTAGCGAATTTGATTCCCACTAATTTACCTTAACCATGTATCTTAATTAACCTAAGCCTAGTATGGTAAAAGGTTAATTTTGGTGAATCTGACAAGGTGATAAAAATAAGAGGAAAAGTATATATATATATATATATATATAAAGCTAGAAAGAGTGAGAGCGAGAGAGAGAGAGAGAATAGAATAGATACACATACAGAGAGAATAACAGAGCCAGAGAAAGACCCAGAGGGAGGAAGAGAGAAAAAGATAGAGACAGATTGAGAAAAAAACTCTCCTAATTATAAGATTACGTTTCTTTGTTAAATGGCATATCAATCAACTTGGGTTATTTAATGTCAAAGCCATCTTTCTAGACGAACTGTAGTGGTACTATTTAACCCATAGCTGGAGGATAAGGGGGTTCATACCATTCCCAAGGGTATTTGTCCGAAAGTGAACGTAATGGCACGACTGAAGTTGGAACCTCGCTTCCTACGATTCCGCAGTCCGTCGCTTTAACCATCACACCACGAGGACACTCCTTTTCCTATTTATATACATATCTACAACGCAGAAGTGTAAATATGTGTGTGTGTGTGTGTGTGTGTGTGTGTGTGTGTGTCTCTCTCTCTCTCTCTCTCTCTCTCTCTTTCTGTGCGCGCGCGCGTGTGTGTGTATTTGTTATACCTTAACTTGGAGGGCCCTGTATCCAAATAGAGACGAATGCGCTCGTCCAGTCTCATCTAAAGCAAATATGATCCTCTTTCTCTCTCTCTCTCTCTCTCATCTCTCTCTCACTCTCTCTATGGCATAGTAGTATAGAAGTAAGATCTACAGATTACTGACAATGCGTTAATGGACTGCTTCAAGACCCAATTCCTAATGGGCTAGTTCAATGGCCACCAATCTCTCTTCCTTGTTCTGTCCCAGGTGGACAAAGATTACCAAACAACGCAACATTCAGATAATTCCACAACGACGTAATCCCTTCGCTACGGAACACTTTTATTCTGGCTTGCTCTTTGCCGAGGGGAGGAAGGAAACAACCCAGCTTCCGGGCCCCAGTGGACAGATGATGATGTGAACAGTTCTTTTACTCATTTTATGTTTGTATTTTCTTTTTGTTTTACTATCTTCTTCTTCTCTTCTTCTTCTTCTTCTTCTTCTTCTTCTTCTTCTTCTTCTTCTTCTTCTTCTTCTTCTTGTCAGTTCAAGGTTATTAACTTACCCTACATGTATCTGATAGAGCACAAAAATGGTAGAAAATTTGTCCTGTACAAGAAAGACCTATATGCCTGGAAAATCGGCATTATGCTTTCTATCAAACATTCGAACTCTAAACACTGGGGTCAATGAACATACACTACTAAATCATATCTTCTTTTTTTTTAGATTTGAATATCTTCTCTTACCATGTGGTCACCCATGTCAGTAGGGGTCAGGCTGATCGCTTCTTACCTTTGGTGATAGTTCTTTCACTGTAACTTGTAATAAGAAAAATAATTTAAAGATGAGAGTTGATTAGTTAAAGAAAAAAGCAATAACTATTGTCGCTGGAATCTGCGGGAGATATATTAGTATCGTGTATGTTTATAATCTGCAGGATTACGAGCTAAGAAGATCAATAGATCTGATGAAATAAACAGTTTCATTAAAAAAAAAAAGAAGACAAGTAGCTGATGATATCCTGCTGAAACTATAACAGACGTGGACTACGCAGATGACTCAGCACTTCTCGCAAATACACCTGCCCAAGCCAAATACTAACTGCATAGCCTGGAGCAAGTAGCAGGTGGCATTGGCCTCCACGTGGATACAAATAAAACAGAGTTCATGTTTTATACAAAAAAGAGCCATTTGCATTTTAAGAGGCAAACCCCTGAAATTAGTGGACTAGTTCACATACCTCGGCTGCAATATCTCATCTACTGAAATCGATGTCAACATACGTATAGCGAAAGCTATTGGTTGACGATGATTCGGAAATCTAATCTCGCTACTCCAAACACCGTGATGCGGATTGGATGTATGGTCTTCATCAATACGAATAGAAATCTCTTGTCATATTTGCATCCGAATACTGTAAAATCATCATATTGGCGCTTCCGTTGTGAATGCCAACAGTACAGCATATCGTTTCCAATTTTCTGGCCCTGTATAATACACCACCTGCATCTCTGCAGAGGGATAAGGTACCCTTAAGTGCCCTGGATATGTCACTGAACAATCTGATGGTGATCCTCGAGTAATGCTGGAGCTTTGGGGAATGCAGAGTTACCCTTCATTGCCATCGCTCCCAGGTCGATCCTGGACCGGAATGGTAGCACCTGATATAGTCGTATAAATTAATATAGTCCAAATTAAACTGTTTGACATTTAAACTGAGTGCATACTTAAGCTAAATTGAATTGTTTGAACTGTTTGATCATTTAAATGTGGGTAAACAAATGACTGATGTTTAATTGAATTGTTTGTGATAAATAACAATACTTGGAACCATTTAACTATGAACAAACGAATGAGTAATGTTGAATAAAATTATTCGTGCTAAATAGCAATATTGGGAATTCTTTAACTGTGTACCTAAACTGAATAATCGGTATTTGTTAGTAATACTTGGAACTAATTGACTGTGTGCAAATAAATGAATAGTGTTCAATAGAATAATTAGTGTTATATTGCAATACTTGTAACCACTTCACCGTGATCAAACAAAAAATTTTTTGACTAGAATTATTGATTGAAACCATTTAACAACGTAGAAACAATACTAATACGACCGGCAAAGAAATTAGTTCTTGCTAAATTAGTTTAAAAATGAAATTGCTTAAAAACTATTCGTACAAACAGATGATAGATGTTAAATTGTGACTTTTAAATGGCAATACTTAAAACCTATAGTGTCCAAAAAAAAAAAGAGCTCAGAGTCTTAAAAATGTTGTCAACAAAATGTTTTTAAAATTTATATATATTTGATATATACGTTTAAAGAAGATTAGGCATTAATCAAATAACCTATAATGGTTGATATGGCACAAAACCCGACCAACCAAATTAAACCCATTTTCTGTAGAAGTAAATTAAGCCATGGTGCTGCTTTTGTCTCAGACAATTTCCAAATGACTCGTGTTTGCGGCACAGTAGACAAGACCTCAAACAAATAATGCGCATGCGCCAAATGAATTATTCTGAATAGAGGTATTTTTCTCATCGCGCTATATATATATATATATATATATATATATATATAATGCTAAAATTCCCACTGATTCATTGAATTTTAGTGTTCAATATAAAAAATCCAATGCTCATATGAAAAATTGTAAAAAAATATATTAAATAAAAAAATGTAAAATTCATGACTCCGAGTTTCCTGTGTGCTATCATCTAGTGAACTGGTAATCCACGCGTCTGATTTATACTGGTATATATATATATATATATATATATATATATATATATATATATATATATGTATGTCATGCTGCTGGCACAGATTTCCACGACTCTCTCTCTCTCTCTCTCTCTCTCTCTCTCTCTTTCACGTCATTCGCATCTATTATCCATCTCTTCTAGCAGGTTGTCTAGACTACATCCAGTGTCCATACGGAGCTATTGTTGATAACTTCTAGTTGGTCGTCCAACACTTGCTCATCAATGTGAAGGGGTCCGAAGGGATCCAAAGGAGAACGTCAATTACGAGTTTGTCTTTAATTTTCCAGCAATGTTCTGCATATCTTGTCAGTCTTGCTTGGATAGTTTTAGTGATGGGAGATAGGTGGCCGTACAGTTACCGTTTTAAAGTATGTTGCTTCCAGGATTTGTTCACTATAGCTCGTAGCATTCTTGTGCAATTCTCATCTAGCCTTTTCTTTATAGGCTTAGTTACATCCTTATAGTAGAATTGTCACGACTACTGCTTGGAAAAAATTGCTTTTTATTTTATCAGATAGGTGTGACTTCCATATGATTGATAACCCATCGATAACTGTCCATGCCTTCCCCAGTCACATATTGATGTCATTTTCATGCCCATGCCTTTGCTAGTCGTATATTGATGACATTTCAGTTGATGGGATATTGTTTCCGAGGTAGGTGAACTTGTCTACCATCAAAGGGACACCATTTAGTAAGGAGATGTCTCCTTTTTGATTAAAAACACATGAACGCCGTTTTGTCTGCATTCACTTGGAGGCCAATGCTTCCGGTTGCCTGCTTCTGACTGTGTTGTTAGGATTCAGCTTGTGTAGGTGTATTTGCCAGTAGCGCTATGTTATCCGCGTCTGTAATAGTTTGTGTGGTGTATCGTATGCTTCTTGTCTTTTTAAGCGTAAAGCTACTTTCTTCGATAAGATCTATAGAGAATTAATTTTTATTTATTGCGTACTTTTTGTCCTCATCTTGCTAGCTTTTGTGTTGTTTCTTCTTTCACTACGTTTCGGCCAAATTTCATCACCTTCTTCAGGTGATTTACCGCGACCTCGGATAGGAATGCTGAGTCTTGTAACCGTATCCCCAGTAATTACTACCTTCCATAGTTGTTGTCTATCGCACCACGTTTTTGACCAAGTAAACCTCCGGCCGGCTTGGGTAGGATTTGAAACCGCTATCTTCTGACAATGCTCACCTGGAACCGTTGAGACTCAACGCCTCTATCCACTGCGCCACGAAGGGCGATCCACTGCGCCACGAAGGGCGATCAAGGATGGATTTTTTGGTCTTATAAATCCTTATCTCCTTCCAGAGTCGGGTCCGTACCCAAATCCTACCCAAGCCGGCCAGAGGTTTACTTGGTCAAAAACGTGGTGCGATAGACAACAACTATGAAAGGCAGTAATTACTGGGGATACGGTTACAAGACTCATCATTTCCATCCGAGGTCGCGGTAAATCACCTGAAGAAGGCCAGAGGTGAAATTTGGCCGAAACGTAGTGAAAGAAGAAGCAACACAAAAACTACCAAGATGAGGACAAAAAGTCCGCAATAAATAAAAATTAATTCTCAGATTAAGAAGCCTTATCTCAAAATGATCCTAATTAAAGACAAGTACAAAGATCTATAGACGTACGAAGTACTTAATCTAGGCATGAACAATATGGGCTAATATATATATATATATATATATATATATATATATTTGTTTAATGGCATATCAATATTTAAGGTTTATTTAATGGCAAATCTATCCTTACAAAAGAACAGTAATTTTATACTCTAACCCATGCCTGGGCGGCGGATAAATATGTTCATTCATTTCTCCAGCTTGTTAGTCCAAAAGGGATTCCCCAGTCAGCTGGGGCTGTAGAATACACCAACTTCACCGCTGGAGAGGGGAAAGACACACACCCACAATGAATGGCTCTAAACAATCTGATGGTGAGGTTCCAGTGACGCAGGAGCTTTAGGGAATGCGGAGCACCCCTTCACTGCCATTGCTCTCAGGTCCACTCTGGTCGGGAATGGAAGCACCTGGTAGGGCCCTATCTATAGGTTGAATAGAACTAACAGCATACTTATGCTAAACTGAATTGTTTGAAATGGATCTGTTTTTGACATTGAAACAATTTAGTTTAGAGTAAGTAGTTACACTAAACTGAATTGTTTAATATAGAACTATTTTGATATTTAACTGTGTGTAAACAAAATAAGTACTTATACTAAACTGAATTAGCTGAATTAGAACTGTTTGAATAAACTGAATAGCTTGAAAAAGAATTGTTTTTGACAAACCGTGTACTCATGCTAAACTGAATTGTTTGAAATAGAACAGAGTATTTGCATAAAAATGGATTACAAAGGTTGATATGCCATAAAATCCAACCAACCAAATCCAAGTGAACTTAATAGTGTAACTGGAACTCGAACTTGTTTACGATGTCGCAATCCAGTAATTTAGTCACTAAGCCATGCAGACTCTCTCCCCCCCCATATATATATATATATATATACATTTACCAACATCTCCACTCGAGCAGGATATGGCACAAGGTAAATTACTAAGCAGAGATTAACTGGTTTGAATTCAAAGTTTTCCTTCTCCTAGACGTGATGCCTCACCAAGGCTGAAGAACCCCGTCTTCCTTTCTATTTACCCGTAACTGGAGGGAGAATAATTGGATTCATACCTTTCCAAAGGATATTAGTGCTACGTGAAATGCAATCAGTGTCGTCCAGGATTTGAACTTGTGTCGCCGTGTCCATTTCCTACGACGATAACCATTACACTATATTACATATATATATATGTGTATGTGTGTGTGTGTGTGTCTCTGTGTGTTCTTAAAACAAAAACGGTTTTCTTTAGATATCAATGCCACCCAATCGGGTGCCGTACCAAATACTTCTTCTTTTGGACAAGTCATTTCAACAGTTGAGGAGAGGAAGAAGTGAGGAAGTGATCTCTGAACTAGAGATTATGGCGGGAAAACAAAACGTGGAAAATATTTTGAAAAATAAAAATAAAACTGAAGTGAAAAGATATTTTTCCAGATCGCCGAAAGGACATTGACGATAACTCATAATGTAGACAGAAGTGTTGTGCACCTTGTGTTCATCCACAGTTGTAATAACTCATGATGGTGGCAGAGGTTCTCAATGTTGATAGATTTGGGGTTAAGGTTAGGTTTAGGAGGTGAAGGAGACTACCGTGGACAGTGTTCATGGGCCCCGAGCAGAATAGAAAGTTTTCACGGCAGGCCCTTGTATGGACACATAAACCACTCGTCAGGAAAGGTTCCATGAAAAAGCTCTCATTTTTTTCTTTCTCCTTGGACTGTTTTATAGGCGAGATGATATAAAATATGACGATGGATGTGGGGAATCAGCCACAGAAAAGCGGGAAAAGACAGAGGCAGAGAGAGAGAGAATGATGCTGCATACTCTGATTCAAGTGTCTGTATTTTCAGTCATATGAATCGACCTGAAGGCAATAATGGCGATGGTGGCAACGTTTTCTGGTGTGAAGATGAATATAAGACGGAAGAAAGTTACTGGTTCGTGTTGGTTTTTGTCGACAAGGGTGCGGATTGGAGCATCGAGCTGTGAAAACCGGACCGTAGTAAAGAATAGTGAAGTCATAAAATGGCGAGTGGATAAAAATGCGAAGAAGAAGAAGAAGAAGAAGATATAAGTTTTATTTTCATATTGTCTATATACAAAGAACATTCTGGGTGTGTCAGGTGATTAAGAATAAATTAAAATATTAAAAGAAACATTTGTCCAGCATCAAAAAATTATTTGATAAAACTACCTTAGCCTCGAGGACGGACACAAGGCCGATTATTGTCCTGTCAGCGAGGCTTATAAAGCGTTGATTTTTTTCCCTGATGAGGGGTTGACCACCCCAAAAAAGAGGGTGTCCTGAGCATAACACTTAAGTGCATCTGAGGGTGAATCTACAGTTTTGGAGGATGGGGTCACTATTTCATTGCCATTACTCTCAGGTCCACTCTGACCCGTTAGGGTCCCATCAGTTGGTCAAAGACATGTGTGAAAATTATTCGTATTACACAGAAATGCTTGAAATTATATCATCATCATCATCTCGCACTGTCAGCACAGATTTCCCTGACCCTCTTTCGCCACCTATCTCTATCGTCCATCGATCCCAGCAAGGCTATATCCAGAACTGTGGTAAATAGGTTCTAGCTGGTCATGCTACCTTTGTTCTTCCATGTGAAGTGGTCCACAGAAGTATGTCACTTATGAGTTCGTCCTGACTTCTCCAGCTGTGTCCTACGTGTCTGTTTCGTCTAACTTGGGTAGTTTTCGTGATGGATGGTTGGTGGCCGTACAGCTGCTGCTTTGTGGGGTGCTGCCTCCAAGACTTATTCTATATTACTCGCAGCATTTTTGTGTAATTACCGTCAAGCTTTTTCTCCATACGCTTAGTTAGCATCCATGTAATGCATCCATATAGCAGTATCGACACCACCGCTGCTTAGAAAAACTTGGTTTTATTTTATCGATGACGTCTGACTTCCATATGACCGATAGGCTATCGTTAGCTGTCCATGCCTTTGCTAGTCGCGTGTTGATGTCTGTCTCAGTTGATGAGACACTGCTTCCTGGGTAGGTCAACTTGTCTACGAGTTTCAGAGAGCTACCGTTTAGTGTGTAGATGTCACCTGTTTGATTAAAACATGTATTTCGCGTGAAATCATATAACCGTGTTCGAAACAAATTATTAACTATAATTATCAATGCTAAATAAAAAGATATAAAACCATTTAAAAGAATACAAATACTTGTTTAAGAAGATACTTGAAGGCATGATTCTTTACAAAGGATTGTTATTATATTACTCTTTTGCAAGTTTTTCACGCCAGTGGAAGCTGATGGTATTTCACTCGAGTCTGATTGACGGCATGTCTCCTCAAGTCTCCAAAACTCCCCAGCATTTTGACCTATCTAAACAAGACAGTATTATTTTTCTTTTGAGAGTTTTTCACACCAGCGTTAGCTGATGGATTCCTGCTGGAGTTTGGGTGACAGTAAGTCTCCTAAAGTCTCCGGAACTCTTCTCAGTATTCTGGCCAATCTCAATGATGCTGTTGCCTGGATGGTTTCCACTTGTCCTCTTATTTTCAAGACTTCCAGTACCTTTACCAATATTTTGGGGATTGTTCCATATCATCATCATCCTATTACAATTGGTATCACCTCACTTTCATGTTCAAATGCTTTGTTTTTTAGTTCTTCTTTTTCTTTTATTATTTAACCCCTTTGAGGGATTTTTACACCTGCGTTAGCTGATGGTCTTCCACTGGAGTTTGAGTGACAGCAATTCTCCTCAAGTCTCCAGGACTCTTCTCAGTATCCTGGCCGATCTTTATAATGCTGTCGTTTTGATGGTCTCTTCCCGTTCTCTCATTTCTAAGTCCTCCAATCCCTTTATTAATCCTTTGGTGATTATACCAAGCGCACCAATTACAACTGGTATCACATCCCGTTCATGCCCAATAGCTTTTTCTGTTCTCTTGCAAAGTCTAGGTACTTATCTTTCTTTTTGCTTTCTTTCAGTTTCACTCTGTAAAGGGTAAAGTCTACTATTCGGCAGGTTCTCTTTTTCTTTTTTCTTTTTTTTTTTCTTTTTTGTTGACTTTCACTAGGTCTGGTAGTCTGGCCGAGATTAAGGGATCCGTTTGTATCTCAAAATCCCAGAGAAATTTGTACGTCTCATTCTACAGCACGGACTCCGGGTGGTGCATATACCATTTGTTCGTATTTAAATTTCTTGCACAATTCCCGGTGGATCACTTTCCCCATCCAATTGTATCCATTTTATATTCGTTTTGTGCTGCATTCGCTTATGTGATTGATCGTTTCGTCTATATCAATAATTATATTATTATAAGTTGGAGTGACTTAAACTCGTCCAAACAAATTATAATTATTAAGTAAGAATAATTGTATTGGTAATCAAAATAACGGCCAGAAAATCCACAACCGTAAAGTACCGAGAACCGTATTTTCATGAAACAGAGTACCTAAAACGATAGGTACAGACAATCCGCCAGAATTCTGCTGCAAGAATCTATGTTTGTTTCCTTTGTTTAATGGCATATCAACCATTGTTGGTTATTTAATGCCAAAGCTATTTTATTTGAAGAATAGTAGTGGTACTATTTAACTCATATCTGGTAGGATAAGGTGGTTCATAACTTTCCCAAGGGTATTTGCCCGAAAGCAAACGCAATAGCGCAACTGGAGTACCAACTCGCTTACAACGATTCCGCAGTCCATTGCTTTAACCATTACACGCCGAGGGAGAATCTACGTTGATGACTAAAATATATTACGTGTATACCATACAAGACATTACCGTAACAGCCGTAATCAAATAGGATTGCAGAAAGAATGGTACCAACTGTGTAAAGAGGCTGAAAAGCATTTTCCCCATTTAATGAAAGCATAATTGCCTACCAAAGTAGATAGCTCTTAAGTGACCGTAAAGGAAGAGAATGCCCTATTATTACGTCATTTCCGACAAAAAGAAATGTTTGGTAAAGTAAGATAAAGAATCAATTCTAGAAAAAGCAATTGTTTTACCAATTGTTTGTTGTTCGTTTCTGAAGCGTCCCCTTTGGGGGATGCCGACGGGGCCAAATGTATTTGGGGATTTTTGCCGGAGGCGTGTGGGTTGCAGCCCTGCATCAGGGCCCACTTTTAAAAAGCCTTGTGCCGTACTTGTTCGGTGGTGGGACGGAGAATAATTAAAGTTATAGAAAAAGCAAAATTCTTTTTACAAAAAAAGGGCATAACACAGCGATATTAGAGAAAAATGGATATCACATACAGGCTCATGCGGATCAGCTTAGGCCTAGATTCGAACCCGAAGACGTAGAAACGGAGGAAGTATAAGAGAATAAAGATACAGAGGAGACCAATGATTTTGACGAAGAACCAGAACGTTAAGAAAGAAAGCGATAATGAACAACTGGAAGAGACTGACGAAGAAAATGTTGGACCCAGATCACCCATAAGGAGAAACCAAGAAAGATACAAAGAAAAGCAACACTGGTTCCCGTTAATAAACGGAATAAACCCAAGAGCAACGTAGGGCATACAATTTCACAGGTTTAGGGAGATGTTGTATCCCATATAAATTAGATGCACCCATCAAGGTAGTAACCCAATATCAAACAGCTATCTAATCTTATTAAGCAGTAAATATCTACTCTGAAAGATAAACACATTCTAATTGTTACTTTAAACCATATAATTTTGTATGAATCATGTCTATTAGAGATGAATATTTGAAACGATAAAACTGTGTGAAAATTGTCAGTATGAGATAAGAATACTTAATACCGAATAACTATGGAAACAAATGAGTGCATAAAAATACAATGAAAGATTGAAATTATATGGTTTAGTTTGGTTTGGTTTGATGGTTATTCAATTTGGTTTGGTTTGATTGGTTATTCAATTCCAAATCTGGTTTATACATATATATTACATATATATGATTTGTAGACATCAGTCAACTAAGTTAAATAGCTCCAAGTATTGCTATGTATCATTACCAATTCAATAAAACATCAGTTATTTGTTTCGACGCAGTTAAATGATCAAACAGTTCTTTTTAAACAATTCAATTGTAACGTAAGACATTTGCTTGCACTCAGTTTAAATGTCGAAAATTTTAATTTGAGCCATAAATAGGACCCTTTTAGGTGCTACCATTCCGAGCTAGAGTGGAATATTTGACAAAAAGAATTACTAATGCTAAATCGCAACTCTTCACACCATTTAACTGTGTGCAAACAAATGGTTAATAGTAATGAAATTTCTTAGTGTTTGCAAAACTTGAAGCCATCTGTATGTAAATGAATGATTGATATTAAATTGAATTATTAGTGTTAAATAACAATACTTGAAACCATCTAGCTCTGTGCTAACAAATGTGGTCTGACTCGTTTAAAAATAAAGTTACAAACAATTCATTTGGTTGGGTAGTTGCTTGGGTTTTAAGGCATATAAACCTATTTAGGTTATTTAACGCCAAATTCATTTTTAAACAAATAATCTGTTCTCTTTCAAACAATTCAGTTTAGCATAAGTACACAGTTTAATTGTCAAAAACAATTCTATTTCAAAAAATTCAGTTTAGTCAAACAGTTCTAATTCAAACAAACCAGTTTTGTATGAATATAGTTTTTGTTTACACACAGTTAATTTCAAAACTGATCTATATTAAACAATCCAGTTTAGTGTAAGTAGAGTTTCAATGTAAAAAACAGTTCTATTTCAAACAATTCAGTTTAGCATAAGCACAGTTCAAATGTAAGTACAGTTTAATTGTCAAAACAGTTCTATTTCAAGCTATTCAGTTAAGTCAAACAGTTCTAATTCAAACAATTCAGTTTAGCATAAGTATGCAGTTAGTTCTATTTAACCCATAGATAGGGCCTTATCAGGTGCGACCATTCCGAGCCAGATCGGACTTGGGAGTAATGGCAATGAAGGGGTACTCCAAATTCCCCAAAGCTCCAGCATTGCTACAGCCTCTCCATCAGATTGTTAAGTGTCATATCCAGGACACTCGTTGGCGGGTCTTAACCCTCTGTAGAAATGCAGTCACTGTATTCTACAGCTCCAGCCGACTTGGATGATTGGAATTATAGTTATCATATTTACCAACCCTTCCGTTCGGGCAGGATATGACACTAGGTCAATTTTTAAGCGGAGTTTAACAGGTTTGAAATCAGAGTTTTCCTTCTCCGAGACGTGATGCCTCACCAAGGCTGAAGAAACAGTCTGCCCTACTATTTACCCATAGCTGGAGGGAGCATAATTGGATTCATACCTTTACCAATGGTATTAGTGCTATGTGAAATGCAATCAATCTCGCTCAGGATTTGAACTCGTGTCGCCGTGTCCATTTCCAACAACGATTACCATTACACCACGGGCACCTTGAAATTATAGTTATGATTATAATCAAACATATAAAAATGAATCAATTTTAGAGAGTGAATGATTCGTAAGGAGTTGAAATGCCATTATACTAATAAACTAGACCAAACCAAGAGATTGAACTTTTATTTCTAAAATTTTATTCAAATTTTTATGGTTAAAGAAAATTTTAGAGACGATGTACTAGTTTAATAGACTGCAGGATGTTTGTTTTTTATTTTAATGACTTATCAACTTTCATGTCGTGGGGGTGTCCTCTTAGTGTCATGGTCTAAGAGCTGGATTGCAGAATCGTAGTAAGCGAGTTCGAACTTCAGCTGCGCTTTCGCTTTCACTTTCACTTTCGGATAAATACCCTTGGTAAAGATATGAACAACTTTATCCTCCCAATTATGGGTTAAATAGTACTACTACTATTCTTCTAGAAGGACGGATTTGGTATTAAATAACCCAAAAAGTTTGATATACCGTTAAACAACAAACGAACAAACTTCCGTGGCCCAATCTATTCTTATAGAAGAATAGGAATGCTACTATTTAATTCATGGCTGGGGGAATAAGAGGGTTAATATCTTTCCCAAGGGTATTAGTACAAAAGTGAATGTAAAAGTCTGACTGGTGTTCGATCTCGTTTACAACGATTCCACAGTCCGGGGGACACTCCCGTTGCTATTCTGCTCATAACTGGGAAGATAAAAGGTTGTTCATACCCATCCCAAGGTTATTACTACGAAAGTGAATATAATAGTCTGACTGGAATTTGAATTCACTTACAACAAAGTGGCAGAACCAGCACGTTAGACACTACACCACGGAGACTTTCAATTCCGTTCCGGGTGAATAAGAGGCGTGATCAATGACTAACCAGCCTGAATCTTTAAATATGTTTTAATTTTAAATCCCTTAATTAAAATAAAAGCGTGCGTGCAGTTGAGAAAATTGCGCTGTAAATGATGATGTCTAACCTTCTAGACTGCTTTGCCCAGTCGACTGGGGTTGAAGAATACACCGACTGCTTCTCTGCTAAGGGGTAAGACTACCCCAACGAGTGCTCTGGTGGCCCAGTCGGCTGGAGCTGTAGAATACACCGACTGCTTCTCTGCAGAGGAGTAAGACCCCACCCAACGAGTGTCCTGGCTATGACCCTAAATAATCTGATGGTGAGGCTCGTGTAATGCAGGAGCTACGGGAAATTTGAAATACCTCTTCATTACCATCACTCCTATGTCAACTTTGACGCAGAGTGGTAGTCTCTCATAGGATCCTATCAATGGGTCAAATAGAACTAAACTACGTATTTATTCTAAACTGAATTGTTTAAAATAAAACTGTTCATATGTATAAAAACGAATTTGGTATTAAATAACCTTCAATGGTTGATATGTCATAAAACCAAACCAAACCCAATCAAACCAATCTAGACTGCTGTCGAGACGAGACAGGGCCAATTTACGATACATTTCTAAGGGGCTTCGACCTATTAAAAACTTCTTGGAATAAGTGTAATGGATACCAAGGGGATTGTATTGAAGAAAATTGACTTTTCAATTATTGTTTATGTCTATCTAATTAAATACACTACTATACTATACTTTTGGGACACAATTTGTATATATATATATTTATATATGTATGTATATATATAAACTATCCAAGTTAGACGAACCAGACACGCGGGACACTGCTGGAGAAGTAGGGACGATTTCATAAGCGATATACTCCAGTGGACCCCTTCACATGAAGAAGTAAAGGTAGGACGACCAGCTAAAACCTATTTACAACAACTCTGTGCTGATACAGGATGTAGCCTTGAAGACCTATAGGACGATAGAGACGAGTGGCGGGAGAGGGCAAGGGAGATCTATACAGATGGCGCGACATGATGATGATGATGATGATGATGATATATATATATTAGTGAGGTTCATTCATTAAAAAGGGGAATTTTTTTTTTAAAAAAGCAAAATATTGTTTTTTCAGAATTTTTTTTTTTACATCTGCATCGTTTGGAACTGATTTATAGCAAAAAATAATAATAATATGGCAAAAATATTTATTTAAAGTTTTTCAAACCGGCAGCAAAGCGAACCAAGTGATCCAGACTAAAATAGAGTTCTGTTATCAATATATTGGTGGCTGAGAAATGCAAACCACGTGAAACCTACGGAAGAATGTGTAATGTGTATAGAAAAGCATGTTTAAAAGAAAAAAAGAACATACTTGTATAGTTTGTGAGATTGGAGGCAAGTGCTCATAAAGCTGTTGTTTTGTCTGGTTCTGTTTCCTGGATTTGTTCAATACAGATTTGTTCTTGTATTGACCACAGTAGTAGAGTAGTACCTTCATGGTTTTATATATATGTATATATATAATAAATTTTTAAAAATTCAAATCCTTGAGAGCTGAACAATATAAAAAAATCAAAGTCTCACTATCTTAATATTGTTTCATTACAATACATTTCTAAAGTTTAACCTTATGTTTATATCGTTTATTCCACATGGATGATCTTGTGACATAGTGGTTAATGTACTGGACTGTGAAATCGTAATAAGCGCGTTCGAACCCCAGTCTCACTATTACATTCACATTCAAACGAGAACCCTTAGAAAATGTATGAACTCTCACTGGCATGCGTTAAAACGTAACACTTCTTTTATGCTACAAAGGTGAGTTTAGCATTAAATAACTCGCGAAGTTTGATATGCCATGAAACAAAGATATCTCTTGAAACCTATTCCCTTCCCTGGACAAGGCTAAAGAACCCAGTCTGCTCTGTTATTCATCTGTCTTTGGCGGGAGAAGAAAAAGATTCATATATTCCACCAGGAATTTTTGACTTTGGCTCAATGAGTCGATTTCTTTACGGTAATAACCATAATGCCACGAGAGCTTTCTGAAGATTTACTGAGAAATGGATGTATAGAAAAAGAGGTTGAATTTGATGCAAAGGAAATAGAGACGGAAAAGCTGTTGGTTAACTAACCAACAGCTTTTCCGTCTCTATTTCCTTTGAAGTTTATTCATCATCATCATCATCATGGGTTAGAAGTTTATTTATCATCATCATCATCATCATGTCGTACGGCAAGCACGGATATCCCTGACCCTCTCTCGCCACTTCTCCCTATCTTTCATCGCCTCTGGCAGGTTTTCAGGGCTACATCCCGTATCCTCACATAGCTGCTGTATGTATGTTCGAGCTGGTCGTTCTGCTTTTGCCCGTCCATATGTAGGGGTCCATAGAAGTACATCACTTATGAGCTCGTCCTTGCTTCTCCAGCAGTGTCCTGCATGTCTGGTTCGTCTAGCTGGGATAGTTTTCGTGATGGGAGGCAGGTGGCCGTATAGTTGGTGCCTTGGGGGGTGTTGCCACCAGGGCTTGTTCAATATTGCTTGCAACATTCTTGTGTAATTGCCGTCTAGCTTCTTCTCCAGCTGTTTAGTTAGCGTCCACGTAGTGCATCCATATAGCAGTATCGACACGACCGCTGCCTGGAAGAAATTGTGTTTCATTTTATCGGTCAGGTTTGATTTACATATCATCGAAAGCCTATTTATACTAAATCCTGTTTATATATATATATATATATATATTCATACGCATTGAATGTATTTTGAGAGCTTTTTTCTAGCGTTTAATATGAAAATTTAAGGGTATTTTAAGCTTATAAGGGAATTTTCGATATATTTAAATTCTTCATCTAGGTATTGTGCGCTACATATTCTGGGTGCTCGTAAATAGAAGCCAATTATGAGCCTTGTCTTAATTTTGCTGTTGTGGTGGGAGTAAAAATGAATAAAATCATTATTTTTTTGTTGGTGGATGTTGTTTGATTCTTTTGTATCGTACGGTCATATGCAAAAAATAACTAACATGACTCATTCTAATTTCAATAGTAAATTTTATAAACAGAAATCTGGTCTCTCAATGGGAAACCCACTCAGTGGTGTTTTAGCCTATCTTTAGAATTTTTAGAATTCGGCCCTTTTAAATACAGGTTACCCATTAACGCTACATATTTTTGTTTTTAGATATATTGAAAATAAACTCATTTTCCAACCTCAAAAAATCAAAATCAAAGAGATTGCAGAGAAATTAAACAATGGTAAACCTTCCATCAATTTTACCAATGAAAAAAAAAACAAACAACACTGTATCTTTCCTGGACATCCTAATAATCAAGTCCCAAAATTAACTTTTAAAGTCTACCGCAAACCCACGAACAAAAATGATGATATATATACATTATTTCACAGTACTGAATTAATTTAGAGGGCTATAGCAAAGCGAAATGATAATTATATGATTCTAATTAATTTCAAAGTAAAATTTCAACGTCAGAGACTTTTTTTTATAAATGAACACGATGCTGGAGGTTTAAAAATGTGAATACTATGTTGGAGGTTTAAAAAAATTTGAACACGATGTTAGAGGTTAAAAAAAATTTAACATAATGCTGGAGGTTAAAAAAGATAAAGAAAAGTGAATGTAATAGCGCGACTGGAGTTCAAACGTGCTTATTACGATATCACAGTTCAGCATGAATTGATATGTCATTAAATGAAGAAACCGAATGAATTTTCACCTTTTTTATTAATGTAAATTGAAAATATTTTTCCTTTGTTTCGCTGGATATTCAGGTAATATAAATTGTACCTTAAACAACCAAAATTGAACGACTGAAATTAATGATTAATGGTATCACGAGTAAAATATTGTGTAAAAATATGTTTTAAAAAAATGATGTAATTATCTGGTAATTTACATTTCTTAAACAAATACTTCTAACCTAGATATGCAAATTTGGGCATTCTTATTTGAAGAGAAAACGAGGCTCTCATAAAATGACGTTTTGAGTGCTATCTGTTTTTAGTTTATTTACTGCCAAATAGAAAAAAAAAGAATGAACATACTCTCGGTGTGAAGATTCAATGATTTTTTCCCAGAAGCGAATAATAATTATTATACACGAGTTGTGTAACATTTATCGTAATGAAAAATAAATTCGGTGACCCGAGTTCAAATCCTGGTGGAAACTATTTACGTTTCACTTAACGTTAATATTAACTTTAAAGGCATAAATACAATTCTTCTCTACCCACACACGTATACATACATACATGCGCACACATATAGTCTATGGGTATATAGTAGGGCAGACCAAGCTTTTTAATCTTAGTACGGTAACCGATTTAGAAAAACAAAACAAAATCAAATCAGCAGCATTCCACTTAAAAAGTTGACCTTGTATAGCAAACTGCATATGGGATAAAGATCAAATTATATATATATATATATATATATATATATATATATATATATATATATATATATATATGCAAAAAGGTGATAGTGTGAAGATTCCATTGAAATACGGATATAAAAGGCGATAGTTATTTTATAATACACATAAAAGTTGATATATTAAAAGTAGGTAAATTTGAAAGAAAAAAGCTAATTAGAGGCCTCACATTCTGGACCCAAAGTGAGAAAGCAATAATAATTATATTTATATGGAAATAGCTTCCATTCCAAGAGAAAAGGTATTAACTAGGAAAATACAAACAAAGATGCGTATTTTAAGAATATATAAACACCAAGATTAGAAAAGAGATAACATTTTAAACAAAGAAGCAAGTGAGATACAATTGACTTTTAGGGACTACAAATAGAACATTATAATGTTGAAGAAAAGAACCGTAAAAAAATTGACAGAATAATAATAATAATAATAATAATTCTACAAATTGACAACAAGTGATTTAGAAATTACGACTATGCTAGAAAAGAAAACAGGTACTGAGATCAAGAACACATAAGGTGAGATTTTATGACGTAAGAAGAAAAAAGGAAACTTGTAAAACAAACGTCAAAAACAAATACTCGATTGTTCCCATCGATTGTGCGCATGAGTATATATATATATATATATATATATATATATATTAATAGAGAAAGAGAGAGAGGGGGGGAGGGAGGTAGAGGTGAGGAGAGAGCAAAGCAGAAAACTCAATAGCTATTTCATCTCAGTGTTTGCGAAAGTCAACTTTGACCTAACAAAAAAAAAGTTCAATATTTTGGCCTACAACCAAACCATCATTGCTTTCAAGAGAAACCATACAATCCTCTTCTATATATATATATATATATATATACCACTAGTCGTCATCCCTTCGGAAACCAAGACTTTTACTGCTAGGAAAGTTTTAGTGTCCAATGTTTATACTCGTCACAGCTCTTAATCGCGGCCATGGTCACGCTGCTCTGAACACAGAAAGGAAATAGAAAATGTGTTGAGATTAAACCATAGGTGGAGGGACAAACCGGAAGCGCGGTCAGGGTTGGTGCAAACATTGACCAGTAGATTTGTGCAAAGTTAGCCTTGTAGAACGGTTGCGCATGTGTGAACACGCATACGCATACGCACATGCGTAAGCAAGCAGTAATTCACACTCATAAAGATTATATATAGATAACCATATGCGTGTTTATAAACGCATTTTATATAAACATACACACTCACTCACGCGCTCGTGCACCCGTACACATACTCATACACACTTGTATGCATGTATATCTATCTATATGTATGTATACATATATGTATGTATACATATATGTATACATATACGTATACATACATATATGTATGTATATATATATGTATACATATATGTATGTATACATATATGTATGTATACATATATGTATACATACATATATGTATGTATACATATATGTATACATATATGTATGTATACATATATATATAAGGAGCTTGAGATGCGAATGGCATAATGTTTATTTCTAAGAAAAATAGAACCAGCGAATTAAGTTCAAATTCCAGACAAGGCTGCGCTTCATTTCACCTAAATGCCATGGGGAAGGCATGAAACTCTCTATTTACCTTCAATCTAAGGGTAAATGAGTAGTCAAAATTTATAGCCCTGGTAGGATTCTCAGTATAGAAGAAAATCTCTAAATACAAAACTTATAACAAACACGTCATGGCTCAAGGTCACAGTGTAAAGTGCATTATTCCCCGTTTCACAAACGGAGAAAGCTCGATTTCTGAAGCTAAATGAGAAAAACGCCGATGGGAAGGTTTGATGAACCCCCACATGTGGCCGAGCAAAAGCAGGACGACCAGCTCGAACATACATACAGCAGCTATGTGAGGATACGGGATGTAGACCTGAAGACCTGCCAGAGGCGATGAAAGACAGGGGTACGGGATGATATATATATATATATATATATATATATATGTGTGTGTGTGTGTGTCTGTTTGTGTGTGTGTGTGTGTGTGTGTATTTGTGTTAGTAAAAAGTTTGGCAACATTTTAGTGTGTGTTTTTTTGCGACGGGTATATCAGTTCAAAGCAGTTCAAGCCGTGGACGGTAAACGCTTTTGTTAATATCATAATAATTGGTGCGCTGACACTTTGTGCATTACTAGACTCCGAGCGTGATTTCCAAGCCACACAGATGAATATATAACAGTGTAATTCGGAAACTTATACTTTACGAGTTACAACTGGGACACGTAAGCAATTTAGTGTAAAAAGTGAAGTTGATCACAGTACAATAAGCAGATGGTTCAAGAATTTTCGGGTTGCAAGAATCTCAACAATCAAGCAAAGTCAGGTGGGCCTCAAACAGTGTATTCTGAGAACCTGCTCCTAGTCATATTGGCAAATCTAGCGACTAACATTCGGAAGGTATCAGGCGAGCTGCCAAATTGTGTCTACTGCAAAACTTTTGGAAATTTACTAAGCTTTTTGCTTAGATGTGGCACAAGGCCATATGAAAGGGGCACCCAATGAGACTCGAACTCACTCGTGTAGGTTTGCTAGTCGAGCTTGCTAACCATTACACCACCAGAGGCGCCTAACTGCAAAACTTTTGACTCAGCTGGACATCTCACAATCGATTGTGGCTTTTCATCTTCACGACTAGAGCAAAAGCAACCAGAGCTACCAAATTGTGTCTCACGTTACCAAAGTACTGCAAAACCTTTGATTCAGCGTTTTATATACGAGGGTCCTAAAAAAAAATTTCAGAATTTTTTCCATGTTTTGAACAGAGGTCTATCGTGAAATTGTTGATGGCTGAGAATTGCAAACCGGATGAAATTCACACAAGAATGTGAGATTTGAATAGAAAATCATGTTTTATTTTAGAATTTTTTTTTACAAATTTATTAAATCTGGATTTGCAACTACGAGCCTGAGTCGAAAATAATTTTCAATAGCTAATGACTTTTTGGGCAACCCCTGCACAATCGTTGTTTCACACACCCCGAACTCGACTTTCAGCGACTTCTACCTTTTCCATCGTTTCAACACAATGTTGGAGATTCCATGTGAATAACATATTGAGTACAAGTGATACGGTTAGTTTGTTTGTTTGTTTGTTTGTTTTTTATGGCATATCAACAATTGTAGGTTACTTAATGCCTATTCCATTTTTATACAAATAAACAGTTCTATTTCAAACAATTCAGTTTAGCAAAAGTATACAGTTTAATTGTCAAAAACATTTCTATTTCAAGCTATTCAGTTTAGTCAAATAGTTCTAGTTCAAAAAATTTAGTTTAGCATAAGTAGAATTTCAATGTCAAAAACCGTACCATTTCTAACAGTCCAGTTTAGCATACAAAAGCAGTACCAATAAAAACAATTCAGTTTAGCTTAATCACGCATTGTAAATGTCAAAACAGTTCTATTTGAAGCAACTCAGTTTTGTATAAGTACGTAGATTAGTTCTATTTGACCCATATATAGGACGCTATCAGGTGCTGCTACTCCGGGCCATGGTGGACCTGGAATCGATGGCAACGAAGGGGTTCTCCATATTCCCCAAAGCTTCAGTTTTACTGGAACCTCACCATCAGATTGTTTAGTGTCATATCCAGAACATTCGTTGGGGTCTTTACCCCTCTGCAGACAGAACAAGCTACGGTTAGGTTAGATTAAGTTACTTATTTTAATGGAATATAATACTTGATGTTCATTGAATGTCAAATTCTGTTTATATATATATATATATATATATATATATATGTGTGTGTGTGTGTGTGTGTGTGTGTGTGTGTGTGTGGTTGGGCGCAATCATTCATTACGATCCGCATGGAAATATATTCATCCGAAAGGATGGGGTCAGTTTTGGGACTTTTACATGCCAAATCTTGAAAATAAGGTTTTTAATACCATTAATAAACCAACTATTTATTTAAGGTACGTTAACGATATACTCCCTGATGAAATTATCATAGTACAAAAGACTTTTGAAAATAACTGCATTTTTAACTTCACACTTGAATATCAACAATAAAATCGCGTTTCTCGGTGTCCTAATAGATACAAGCAAAATTTACCACCTCTACATATAAAAAAAAACCCTACCAACATTAATCCCTGCTCCCTCAATTTCCATAGTGAATGCCCTTATTTCCAGAGATAAACTGCTCTCTTCCTCTCAAACTATATTCTTTTATGAACTAAGTATAAAGCAATTACTTATTCATAATGAGTTTCCTAAGTATATTGTTAATACTGAAATTAAACATTTCATTAATAAAACTGAACAACATAACATAGACAATACCATAAACCATAAACAACCAATAAACCTTTACGACAAAAACTAATTTTTTTTAAATTATAAGATAGATGAACATATACTAAAAAACCGTATCCAAAAAAATGTCTCCCTATCGATCCTACCAAAAAATAAGACATAATTTACTACAATAAATTTAAAACTTCCAACCTAATTATTTCCCATAACGCCCCCCCCTCCACTGATCTTATTGATAGGACAAAAGTCGTATATATGTTCAAATTATCGAAAGAAAATAATATGTACGTTGATCTTACCCCTACAACTCTTTCAAGACCTCTTACTATTCACCTTAATGATTCTAGCTCCATAGCCTTTCATCTTAAAACCCACTGTATTCGAAAATCCAAATTTACAAAAGTTCCAGTTGAAAACACCTCTATAACAACACACGAAATTAATAAGCTAAGACTACAAATCCTCGAAACCTTCGAAAAAAAGAAATGTTAGACTTAATCGAATTAATTTTTAAAATAGCGCAAAATAGTTTGAAATGCCTTCATTTTTTTTAATGTTCTGGATAATATTCTATTTCCTTTGATAGCGTCTGTTTTAAATTACTTCGATGTCATCAGCATCTCTGTTTAATCCGACTATTCGTAATTTTTGCAATCTTATAAAAAACCTAAGAACTTAAAAAACACTTTACTCTTGCAACCAACCCCTGATGATGGCCAATGAAAAGTCCGAATGCACTCGGGACAATTTCGATAAATTCATCTACCAACTCCAACCTAAAACCAAAACACTTGTAAGGAAACTTGAAGGGATCCTAATAAAATTACGAAGTGCATACGATAAGTTTCCAGACTTTTTTTCGTATGGACACTTTTATAGATAGTACACACATGAAACTCAAGTCCCCTTCAAAATAATCTCCTCCGGCACCAAGGCACTTGTTGTACCGTTCCAACAACTTCTACAAGGCCCCATCGAGGTCCTCTTGTGTGAGCGTGTCAATGACTTTCGTCACAGCCTCTTTCATCTCCTCAATTGTCTCATATCGACAGCCTCTGAGCTTTGGGAATAAGCAAAAGTCATAGGGAGCAAGGTCTGGACTATAGAGAGGCTGAGGAACTGTCTTGATACCCATCTTGGTCAAATAGTCTGTGACAAGGATGGAATTTTGGACTGGTGCATTGTCCAGGTGAAAATGCTATTGACCCGATTTGAAGAGTGCTGGCCTCTTCCGACAAAATCTCTTCCTGAACTCCCTTAAAACCTCAGCATAGTAACCTTAACCCTAACCTTAACCCTTTGGCCAATCAACTTTGGTGTATTGACTTCCTTACTCGTCCCACACCTCTCACCATCACTCGCATACTCCCTGTCTTCCTTGAATCTGTTATGCCACTCAAAAACTGATGCTCGATTTATGCAAGATGGTCGAAAAGCAGTCTGAAGCATTCCAAACGTTTCTGTCGTATTTTTTCCAAGTTTAAAACATAATTTTATTGCATATCGTTCTTCTAAAGTGTCCTCATGTACAGATTGCGTTTTTGAAATTCACCATCTGTGACAATCAGGCTTTAATAGGGTGTATTCCAATTGCTGCTGTAGCTGTTCATTTGAATCTAAAATCATAAAAATTGGTCATTTATCTCAGACGATGTATAGCAGTACCATCCTGAATTTTCAAGTGTCTACGACCATTTAAAATGCCCATACGAAAAAAGTGTGGAAACTTATCGTATGCCCCTCGTATATAGATACAATGTGTTTTTATTATTAAATCAAATATGCTTATATACATATATATATATATCATTTATATGATTTAAAGTAAATAGTCTGCTGGTAACTTTATTTTTATACGAATTAGAGCCCTTTTGTTTGCACACAGTTAAATGTTTTCAAGTATTGCTATTTATCGTTTTCGCACAGTTAAATGGTTTCAAGTATTGCTAATTAACGCCAGTAATTCTATATATCAAGTATTTTCATCTAACTTAGTACTTATCATTTGCTTAAAAAGAGTTAAATGATTTCAGGCATTGCTATTTATTGTTTACACACAGTTAAATGGTTTTATGCTTTACTATTTCCTATTTGCACACAGTTAAATGGTTTCAGGTGTTGCTACTTAACCTTATTATTTGTATGTATAAAGTATTTTCATCTTACTAATCCTTTATTTACACATAGTCAAATGGCTTCATGTATTACTATTTCTTGTTTGCACATAGTTACATGGTTTAAAATATTGCAATTTATTGTTTGCACTCAGGAAAATAATTTCAAGTATTGTTATTTTCTGTTTGCACACAGTTAAATGGTTTGAAGTATAGTTATTTATTGTTTGCGCATAGTTAAATGGCTTCACATATTGGTATATAACGTTAATATTTCTGTGTATCAAGTATTCCGAACTAACTTACAACAAATTATTTGTTTCCCCACAGTCAAATGGTTTCAAGTATTGCTGTTTATTATTTGCGCAGAGTTAAATTGTTTCAAGTATTTCTGTTAAACGTAAGTAATTCTATGTATCAGGTATTGCTATCCAACTTAATACTAATTATTTGTTTACACACAGTTAAATAGCTCAACAAAAATATATCAACCACTCTCCTCATAAGACTCCAAGGGAAAATGAACACTCTTTCTAAAAATAATAGCATCATTCTCAACTGGATTTGGTTTGGTATAGTTTTACGATACATCAATCATTGTAGGTTATTTATGCCAAATCCATTTTTATACTCATTAATAGTTCTATTTCAAAAAATTCAGTTTTGTATAAGTGCGCGGTTTCAATGTAAAAAAAAAACAAGTCTAATGCAAATAATCTAGTTTAGCATACAAAGACAGTTGCTTTTCAAACAATTCAGTTTTAGTATAAATACACAGTTTAGTTTTATTTGACCCATATATAGGACCCAATGGCGCCCCATTCATTCGGCCTTGTGCCACATAGAAGCAAAGAGCTTTGTAAATTACTATATAGGACCCAATCTGGTGCTACCACTTCGGGCCAGAGTGGAAATGACAGACATGGCAATGAACGGGTACTCTGCATTCCTCAAAGCTCCAGTATTACTACAACCTCACCATTGTTTAGTGTCATATCCAGAACACTCGTTTGGAGGGGGCTCTTACCCCTCTGCAGTCGGTGTATTCTACAGCCCCAGCTTACTGGGCAATGCCCAACTGGATACCAAGCCACATTAATATACATGGAAATGAAAGGGCAGACAAAGCTGCACAAAAACACTTCTGGCAGACACATACAATTAAAAAATTCCATACAGTGGCCTAAAACCAATCATTAACAAATTCATACTCAAGAAATGGCGAAAATCTTGTAATGAGCAAAAAAAAATAAAAATAGAAAATAAGCTCCCTTGTATAAAAGATACCATAGGTGAGTGGCTTGCGGGCTACAGAAGAGATAGAAAAGAAGTGAAACTTTCCAGACTTCATATTGGCCACAGCCACGTTACCAACGCACACCTCATAAAAAGGGAAGATCCCCCAATATGCTCAATATACAACGTACCCCTTACAGTCAAACAATTTCTCATAAATTGTGACACGTTTAGACAAATTTGCCAAAAATCAGAAAAGCAACTTAAAGGACCGCTTCAAAAACACAAAACCAGATGAAATCTTGAGCTTTCTAAAATAAACCAACCTCTTCATCAAATATGATACGACATAACAAAAATCCAACCCGAAACCCTAAAACATATACAAAAAGCAAAACTAATTTAACTCCTCTGGCATTAAATAACCCTGATGTTGATATGCCGTTAAATAAAACTCAAACACACTAAACAGTTTCAATTATTGATATTTATTGTTTGCATGCAGATAAATGGTTTCAAGTATTTCTGCTTAACCCTAATAATTCTTTTTAAAATTAATAATAATTCCTTGTAAAAGATTAAATATTTCTGTTTGACTCATCGAGGGGAACTCAACAGTACCACTCAAGCTCAAAGGGAATTAGAGAGGGTTGACACTAAAGGGGTACTCCACATTCTCACAATAAAATCCTGGAACCTCATCATCAGATGCAGTTTAATGTTATACCCAGGTTACAGTATGATTTGGGAGCCTCTCCCGAATGACAGAAGTGTATAAAGTGACTACCACGAAAAGATTTTGTGGTCAAACTTAAATAAAATTCGAATATTTTCCTATAGGAATAGTTCTTTGAACTTCTTACTCATCACAGATACAAAGGAGTAGTTTTGGTGACAGGCTTAAGTTGGTTTGGTTGGTTGTTTGGGTTTTATGGCATATCAACTTTTGTCGGTCATTCAACGCCAAATTCTGTCTATATATACATACATATTCAACCGAAGATTTCAAAACGAATATTAAGGTAGGTAGAATTTTCTATTAGCAGGGTTTCATTTGTTTGCACAAGATTAACCAGTTTTAAGTTGTCATATTTTTTGGTACAACTCTGTCTCTCTCAAGAAGGACAGAATGTCATCTATTTTGACGTTCTCGAACAGATCGTTTAAGTTATTTACTTTGAAAAATCGCTTTCTGATAATAGCGAAAGTTCTGCATTCTATAAGAATGTGTGACAGGCTTAAGTAACGGTTATCTAGGAAATAGAAATGGCGACCCGAGTTCAAATTCTGAACGAAAACATTTGCGTTTCACTTCACGCTACTACTCTTGTGAAAAACATGAAACAACTGCACATGGAGGTTGAGCACTCTGGCGAAGGAATTTTCGGCCGCCGCTCGCATAATGCAAAGCTCTTCGAAAGAATTGAGCACTCTGCTAGCCGATAGGGTATGAAAATGTAAACAAACCGACGCTGCTGCTGCTGCTGCTGTTGCTACATAATACCTTAAAAATTCCCTTAACCAACGTGGTACGCTTGTTGGCCGAGCGGTCTGAGACTTAGTCTAATGTAAAGTTGGATGGGTTTCGATCCCGGCTTCGAGCGTCGTACGTGTCTAGCCACACTGAAGAGTTCTGATATGACGAAACAGTCTGTCTGTGGGTGACAATATATATATATATATATATATATAAATGTACAATGAACCTTATTCCCGAAGTTCCAGTGATCAAATAAATCTGGACAGGTTGAAAGACCATTAATATTAATAGATCCGATAACAAGTCCACAATTATGGCTCCCTTGGTCCTAGTGGGTAAAGTGTTCGCCAATAGTCCCGGAGATCGGGGTTCAATCCCTGGTCGAGTCATACCAAAGTCTCAAAAAATGGTACTTGATACATCCTTGCTTAACACTCGCATTATCATATTTACCAACTCCTCCGCTCGGGCAGGATATGACACAAGGTCAATTTTTTTAAGCGGAGTTTAACAGGTTTGAATTCAGAGTTTTCCTTCTCCTAGACTAGTTGCCTAACCAAGGCTGAAGAACCTAGTCTGCCCTACTATTTACCCATAGCTGGAGGGAGAATATTTGGATTCATACCTTCCCCAAGGGTATTAGTGCTATGTGAAATACAATCAGTCAGGTCCAGGATTTGAACTCGTGTCGCCGTCTCCATATCCTGCGACGATAACCATTACACCACGGGCACCTTAACTCTCGCATTATAAGGTACGGATCAAGGGTAAAGTGCTGCAATCTCGTGAAAGGAGTAGCGCCTTCCCCTACACCTCTTTATAGTAGCTACTGAAACGGGAGCCTTCGGGTCATCCTCGACTACGGTCGCCAACTTTACAACTAGAAGTAAAGATCAACGGAATTTTCTCCTTAACCATTACTTAACGTAATTTCCTTTACAAATTAATAATTTTTAGCCTGGCATACAGATTTCTAGTTGCTGCATTATAAAAGTACAAAACAATAAGTAACTTTTTTTTTAATCTAAAGAAAAATAAGAATTTAAAAAAGATAAAAAAAAAAATATTTCGTGGCTTGATATTTATCCTGCCGCTGGGTACAAAAATATCCAAATGCGCCACAATATTGAGAAGTCTACATCGCATTTCGGACGATCAGGGGCTCATGAGATTTTGACCAACGCCTGTATCTCATCCATCCCAGCTGACAAAGGCCACACTCAGTTGTCTCTTGTTTAAATTAAAACAAATAGTGGTAAAAACAAAAACAAAAACAATTATAAACAAAAAAAACTGTTCCTATTTGAGATGGTCGGTCACGTAAAGACATCACGTGAATAATTTGCATTAATTTGTTGACGGTAATCTATCTCGGATCTAATTTCGTTTGTATTTTTATTTGATTTGATTTTTTTTACTCTAAACTAAAGAGTTAAAAGTTCGGAAGGTTGTTTTGGTGTCATGGGAAAATAAAATTTAGTAGAAAATTGTCGTATTATCCGTATGTCAAATGAATTTAAACTCTGATCTGTTCATAATATGTGTAAACTCATGCGTATAATATCTCTCTCTGTCTACCTGTCTCTGTCTCTCTCTGTCTCTCTCTCTCTCTCTAAATATATGTGTGCAAGTGTGAGTGTGTGGGTATGTGTTACTACCAATTTCTCCCTATATTCCCCCCGTCTCTCTCTCTGTCTCTCTGTCTCTCTCTCTCTCTTTATATATATATATATATATATATACACATACAACTCTCTCCGACTCTTTCTCTGTCTCTCTGTCTATAAATGAAAATATATGTGGGTGTGTCTCGCTACATCTTTCTTCCTATTTATCTGTCTGTCTGTTTCTTTGATCCGTAGGTAAGTACACCCCAAGCAATTTTTTGATAGAAATTTAATTTGGTTCTTTAAAAACAACAGGAATTTTAATGGAACATTATATAATAAAAACGATTATTATTAGGTATTAATAATAATTATTACTAAACTCAAGAGCATTGAAAAACTAACCAAAATATGAATATGTAGCAGTCAAAAAATGACTAAGATGCAATTTTATTTATTTTTTTTTTTTTTTTTGGTAACAGAGGCTTTATTTTATATTTTTGTTTCTGTTGTGTGGAGTTTGTTAAAATGCTGGAATCTTTGGTTTAGAAAAGCATTCACTTTCTTCATAAATTTCATTGGGTAATATATATATATATATATATATATATATAGAGAGAGAGAGAGAGAGAGAGAGAGAGAAAGAGAACGAACCGAATAGATGACGGATATAGAAGGGATTTCAACATGAATGCAATGCAGGCGGAACTACCATTCCCATGTGATTACGCAAAATCAAGAAACGGTTGCTATGACATCAACGGCCGAAAGTTAACGCGTTTTTAAATCACAAGCTACACTAAAATGAAGATGAACGAACCTCCAATGTAATGTCTGCTTTTAGTTGATCTGACGTATATATATATATATATATATATATTTCTTTTAAATGCGCTGTCCGGTGGCAAAAGCTGCTTCGTAGCGCCAGGAGTGGCAGTACCGCCTTGAGCTACCGAAACTGTGTTATCACCCTGGTTGGCGGCTGATGAGGACGGGGTATCGCACGTGCTTTCACACGTTGTATGATGAAATATATATATATATAATCTGTGAGCGCTCATTTCTTTGCTTGCAGTTAAATGGCTTTGAGTATTGCAAGGTAACATTAAAAATATTATTTAATTTTAACCATTTCTACACACAATTAAATGGTTTCAAGTAATGTGAGGGATGATAGGGATAGATGATAAGAGACATTGAGAGAGTCAAGGAATCCAATGCTATCAGCGAAACTTGATGGTACTGATATATATAGCTTTGTGTGTGTGTGTGTGTGTGTGTGTGTGTGTGTGTGTGTGTGTGTGTGTGTGTGTGTGTGTGTGAATAACAAATCTGTTTTTTCTCTTCGTGAACGATAAAAGATAAAATAGTTGCATCTCTTGACGAAATGTTTGGCATGAATACTCTCCAGACATCCGCTTATCATATAGGTTTTATCAAGTGGTTGTAAGAAATCTCCAAAAGAAGAAGGAAAACGAAAATAGCAATGTCGGATTCTGTATATATATCAAATGGAAGTGACACGAAATATACCCTCCAGTCACACACCGGAAACCTTATTAATACACGTTGTAAACATTACTTTCAATCAAGTCTGAACTAGAAACCTTTTAATCAACTAGTTTTTAAAAACTCGTGTATCAAAAACTTACTTCTGCTATTCACTGATGTTAATCTAACTGTAATTTATTCCTGAAAATATCTTATTCTGCATACAAGATGAATATTTTTTTAATTCATATTTTTCTGTTAAGTTCATATTTTGTTAAGTGAACATTCGAAGCTGTCCGAAATTTTTTTCAACGGCTTGGCGATCCCACTTTCTTAAATTGTAACGTTGTTACCATGTTCGATTCTCGAACTCAGTTCCATATGGAGTAGATTCAATTGTTTTATGGGGAACCTTATGGATGAGAAGAGGACAACTGAAAAATAATAAAAGATCGGATGGCAGCAAGAGAGCATAATGCAATGAAGTGCACGCTTCTCACCATCAGTGATCCTAATCGTCTGTTATGTAACCGACAACATAGCGGCAACGACGAGAACTCTCGTTGTATGTACAAGAAACGGTTCAAAGCGATAGTTGAAAAGGTTCTGTGTGTTAGTTGGTAACTGGTAGAGAAGGAACGATTTAAATTTCGGAAGCGAACAAAACTGCTCCGCTGCGCTATTGTGAGTTGTCTGCTAATTAGGAATTATTTCATCAACTAAAAAAAAACACTTCGTGTCTCACAGTTTTTCGAGCCCAGTCTGGAGGAATGCTGAAATATTGTAATAAAGTGAATGGTATGTTTTCTTTGACCACGTGTTTGACTTTTTCCTGTCCAGTGAACTTGTCGTCATCTCTTCATCACGTTTATGTCTTTGGCAACTTTCCTCAAAACCTTACAATGCAACTTACTTTTTTTTCAACTAAACCACTTCTCTCTTCTTTTTTTTTCCACTTAAGAATAGAAAACATCAGCGTAAAATACCATTCAATAAGAACATTTGATTTACAGTTTACTTTTCGAAAATACATTTTTCAATTATATTATAACTTAAATAAGCAGAATTTCTAAACGTTTTCGTATTTTAATTTTAAAAATTTCATTATGCTTGGCCTTACTAATGACGTTGACACCGTAATTTCATAGTCGAATTTTTTTCAAAATATTTTTCATATTTTTCCTTTGAACTTTCCAATTATCATCAGATGGCTCTCGTAACAGTGAACATCCAAAAAGATTAGTTTGGGTTTTTTGTTTTATGGCATTTCAACCTTTGTGGGTTATCCTAATGGCATAAGCAGCTTTGTAAAAGAACATAAGTGATACTACTTATATCATTCAAATTAGGCTTGGAATGATAGAGAGTTTCATACTTTTCCCTAAGATATGAGTCCAAAAGTGAATTTAATAGAGAAACTGGAGTTCGAACTCGCTTATTACGATGTCATAGTCTATCACGTTAACCACAATGCCACAAGAAATCCCCATACCAAATTGGTTAGTTTAGGTAATTTAGTTTAATAGCATAACAATCTTTGATGGTTTTTATTATCAATCCTGTTAACACACACACACATATAAATACACACACATACATATATATATATATATATAAATCCAAGAAATTTGGAAGATAACACCTACTACAAAGTAATAGATACAAACGTAGACAATAATATGATATAAAAAATCACAAAATTCTGCAAAATACACAACAAATCACTAACCAAAAAAGAAAAAGACTTCTTAACAAACCATATCTCCATAAACAGTAACTTATACTAACTACCAAAAATTCATAAGTCCAAACAAATAATAAAAAAAACGCCGTAAAAGCACAAAAATCCGAATATACAGAGATCCTAAACCCCGGTGACTCTAAATTTAGACACATTGTTGCAGCCCCGTCGTGCCCGACTAGCAGACTTGGCAAAATAATAGACATCTTACTACAACCTTTCCTAAATAAAATAAAAAGATATATTACGGTCAACATAGATATTTTAAATTCCGTACCAGAAAAAATTGATCCCAACACACTCATAGCCACATTTGGCGTCACAAACCAATATAGCAATATCCCCCATGAATTAGGAAAATAAGCCATCTCATTTTGGATAGATAAATACCCAGATACATTACACCAAAGATTTAACAAAACATTTATCATAGAGGGTATAAAAAATCATTTAATAATAACTCCTTTCAATTCGATAACATTAACTATATCCAGATCCAAGGAACAGCTATGGGAACTAAAATGGGGCCAACATACGCTACCCTAACCCTAGTGTATTTAGAAGAAAACCTATATGAAATGATAAGTAAAAAATACAGCAACCACATAAAAGAAGACATTACCAAATCATGGAAAAGATATTTGGATGATTTCTTCATATTCTGGAAATACCCATGGGGAGACATCAACGAATTGCTCGACCTACTACAAATCTACACCCCAAAATAAAATTTACTATGGAACACAGCTTAAAAGAATTACCATTTTTAGACATCCTTATAAAAAACGTAAATGGTCAGATCATCACAGATATCTACCACAAACCAACAGACACCCAAAAATACCACCATTTCAGACCCACCACCTCAAAAACTGTATAAAATCCATCCCTTATACACTAGCACGTAGGATACACAATAATCTCACATAAAAACCTAAAAAAAAACACGCCTTAAAGAAATACACCCAACCCTACACCAGAGGGGATATCCAACAACACTAATAAATAAAGGGTTGGAATTATCAGAAAAAATCCCCAAAGAGAATTAAGGAACCCGAGAAAAAAGAACAACGAAAAACCCATAGCATAAAACCTACAACTACAATAATCCAGAACGATTCACAGAAATAATGAAAAATCTGGAAGAAATTGAAAACAAGGACAAAATCAAAGAAATACTAGACACAACAAAAATAATTAAAAGCCAGAGACAACCGTAAAATCTCAAAAGAATACTCGCCTCTTCTATATTCGGAGAAAACACAACACAAGGAGTTACCAAATGCAAAAATAAACGATGCAAAATATGTGATATAATTATAGAAGATAATTCCTATACCTTTAAAAACCATGAAACCAAATTCAAAATGAATTTAAAAAACTTAAGCTGCAACTCAAAAAACGTAGTCTACATAATTGAATGTAGCGAATGCAACGAAATATTCATAGGGTCAACACAGGCCCTTAATACAAGGACATCACTACACAAGAGTAATATCAAAATAGAAGAAAACAGAAAATTAAACGTTCCGAAACACCTCTACCAATGTAGCAGAGGTAAATTTACAATCATGCTAATATATCAAACCAACGACAACACGCTATCTCAAATGAAGGAAAGAAATTTTATAGATAAATTTAAACCTAAGTTTAATAAAACATGAATCGTACACACACACAAACAGAAATAAACATATATATATACACAAAAACATAAGTAATTAAAAACCATTCAAACAACAAAAACTAGTAAATTAAAATCTCATTGAATACCCATTAACTAGACCTTATGCCAGACAGCTTCTCAGACAAAAGAATCAAGCTGAAAGCACATACAAACACACCTATATACACAGACATATAGAAAAAAAATTAAAAAAGGAGAAAGAGCTACTAGTAAATTTAAAACCACACAGCTTACACACAAAATTTCCCCAAGACACGCACTTACACACACAACAAGAAAAAAAACTGTTAGTGAAATCCAAAACCACTTCAACACCAGCGCGCATGCACACTCACACACACACATACACACACGCAAAACGATAAACATATCAAAGAGGGGTAAAGCAGACCAAAGTAAACACAATCAAGAAAAAAGGGAGAATAACCCCTATAGAAAACCCGCCTGACCAACAGAAAATCGTTCGAACTGGAAACATGAGTGAGTTCAAGTCTCATTGAGTACACCCCATTAATAAGACATTGAGCCATATACGTTCTCTGACGAAAGCAACAAGCTGGAAACATGCACATATATAACACGTATGTAAGAACAAAATAAATAAATTCAAAAAATACAAATCTCTTCGTGGACCTTCTTATTTTGATATATATATATATATATATATATATATATATATATATATATATATATAATGTGTGTATGCATGTATGTATGTATGTAATTTCTAAATGAATAGTTTGTAACTTTATTTTTAAACGAGTTCAGCCACATTTGTTTGCACAGAGTTATATGGTTTCAAGCATCGTTATTTAACACTAATAATTCAATTTAGTATCAATCATTCATTTACATACAGATTGCTTCAAGTTTTGCTATTTAACACTAAGTAATTTCTTTGATATTAATCATTTATTTGCACACAGTTAAATGGTGTCAAGAGTTGCAGTTTAGCATTAATAATTCTTTTTGTCAAATATTCCTATTTCATTTACTAAAACCACTAATATATATATATATATATATATATATATATATATATATATATATATATATAACGAGCTGATTTTTGTTTTGTTTTGTTTTGGTTTTTTTTGTTAAAAAGAAAACACTGATAAGATGCTTTAAACAATTTTTGTTCTTTATTTTCTTATTGTCTTAACATATTTCTTTTTTTTTTAATCCTTGTCGGCGGAGCTTACTATACGCCATTTATATCTTCTGCAGAGAAGCAAGACCCAATTTAATCCAGAAAAAGCGGAATGCCTTGATGATGACATTAAACTGTATCATATGGTGAGGCTTCCGTTCAGGAGCTCTGTGGATTGTGGACTATACTTTACGACCATGTCAACTCCGACGCAAAGTAATACCTGTTAGGGTACTATCAATGGATCGAGTAGTATTATTATTTTTTCATGTCCTATTAGTATAGGATAAGAAAAAATGAAACCAGAGTCGACAAAGTTAAATAATTCCAAGTATTGCTATGTATCACTAATAACTCAATTAAACATCAGTCATTTATTTACACACAGTTAAATGTCAAAACAGTTCTATTTCAAACAATTCCGTTTGATAGGAACTTCCGGGTCAGAGTGAATGTGCTAGTGATGGCAATAAAGGGGTGCTCCGCATTCCCCAAAGCTCCTGAATTACTGGAGCCTCACTATCAAATTGTTTAGTGACATATCAGGACACTCGTTAAGGGAGTCTTACCCTTCTACACAAATGCAGTCGGCGTATTCTGCTGCCCTAGCCTAATGGGCTACTGTGTTTGTGTGTTTATGTATATATATATTATTTTTATTATTCACTCAAACGCACACATGTTAGTTAGCGACCATAGTCGAGGGTGACCCGAAGGCTCCCTTTTCGATAGCTACTACACCAAGGTGTAGGGGAGGGCGCTACTCCATTCCCAGGATTGCTCCACTTTACCCTTGAACCGTACCTTATAATGCTGAGTGTTAAGCAAGGTGGTATCAAGTTCCATTTTTAAAGTCTTTGGTATGACTCGACCTTGGATTGAACCCAGGACGCACACATACACATACAAATCTGTACTCTGGAGTTTCATCTGACTGTATTTTTCAAACATGAAACTTTTTTGCCTTGAATCCAACATATAAAAGTAAGATATTAATTTCTTATAGGTTTTTCCTGTTTTTGAACATTTCCATGATATAAGAAAAACGATTTGTTTGTTCACGCACATACACTCATACAAACACGTACACACATACACACACACACACACACACACACACATATATATATATATATATATATATATATATATATATATTTATATATATATATATATATGCGTGTGTGTGTGTGTGTGTGTGTGCTTTGTTATGGTTTGATAATTAGCACTCTTTATAAATAAATAAATCATTATTAATGTTAAATAGGAATACTTGAAATCATTTAACTGCAATGCAAATTATTTTTGTTGAGAAAAATTACTTTAAGCTGAATTCTATTTGAAAGGATTATTGTTAGTTACTTGAAAGTACGTAACTATGTACTAACAAATGATTATTATATATAAGTAGTTACTTTAAACTATATAAGAGTCAACAAATTATTTGTATTTGATAAAAATATTTCAAATTACATGACTATGAATAAACAGATGATTATAAATAAATAAAAAAGTGCACTTTTAAAAACTCTTGAGAACGTTAAAGATATGACTAGGATTATAATCAAACATTTAGAAATAAATCTAAGTTGAGAATTGAATAAGTGGGTAATATAGCGTTAAGTTTTGTTCAATTCTGCCCGAAATATTTACCATCATTTGTCAATTTCAAGGATATAATCAAGATGTTTTTTCTGAGTTTTTTTTGGGGGGGGTTATTAGCAAAACCTTTGATTTTTTACATCTGAAGTGCTTCCTGCCAGATTGTGGAGGGGTTTCCTTTTCTAATGGTATTTGAAATAGAGTATCCTTGTATTTTATATTGATTAATGTCCAAACCGCATCGCTCTTCACGTGGGTAAAAAAAGGGGTGCGTCCTGCTGGGGTTGGAGCTCTGGCCTTAGTGTTCGAAAAATCAGCTACAACAAAACAACAAAAATTACTAAAATGCAAACACACAATACAAATAGCAACATTTAACGTTAGAACCTTAAATAGAACTTACTACATCTGCCATAGATCATAAAATAGACATAATATGCATACAAGAACACAGATACACACATAGCGAGGATATTAGATATCACGATACTGGCAATAGATGGACGCAGTCTAATGCATCAGCATGGAAAAACTCTTTCGATGCGACGATAGGAGGAGTAGGTATGCTTATAGGACCACAAACCCTGGATCATAGAGAAAATACACCCAAGGATAATGGTAGCTACTTTTAATGGCAACCCCAGAGCAACAATCATCTCCTGCTACAGCCCTACCAATATTAGTGAAGAAACAGAACTCATCACCTTCTACGATGAGCTATCCTCTCTTGCGCGCAGTATCCCGAAACATAACCTTCTCGTCATTGGCGGAGACGTGAATGCTCAAATCGGGAGAAACGGAAACCACAAATACAGTCTACACAACTCATCAAACCGGAATGGACAACATCTGACAGATTTTACGACAGAAAATATATTCACATGCCTAAATCCAAACTTTCAAAAAAGGGAGGGAAAATTATATAGGCAAACAACACTAAAGCACAGATATACTTCGTCTCTAAAAACAAGAAATGGAAAAATTGCGCAGTGAACTCCTCTTTCGTGGGTGTGTCCTCCGATCACCGAATTGTTACGACAAAAATATGATTGAGTCTACGAAAGAATGCCACCCTAACAACGACCATCATACACTATGAATGGACCCTTCTTAATAACAAGGATATCAAAGATAAATATGCAAGAGCATTTAGAAACAAATTCGATGTACTACAGGAGAAGACAGAAACACGTACTCCGAATGACGGATATGAGAATTTCGTCAACGCCCACCGAGAAGCAGCAGCGAAATATATACCAACAAAACATAGAACTAAATCTAGAGTCCCATGGGAGACATTAGCGGTTAGAGAAAAACGCGCAGACGTGAAAACTGCCTCCAAATGCAATAAGAAGAACCCAACTAATGCAAATGCCCTGAAACTAAAAAAGGGACAAAATGAATTAGCAAAAATATACCTAAAAGAACAGACAGAATACATACAAAATCAGATAGATGAGATTAGAGACTCAGTGGAAGATAGGCAATCTATGATAGCATGGCAAACGATAAACGAAGTGAGCAGAAGGAATAGCACTGCCAAAGCTCATCTGAAAGCTACAAACCAATAAGAACGAATCAAACTGTGGAAACACCATTTCCAGAATTTACTTTTAATTTAAACCCACCGAAAGTTACACATGAACCAATCACCAGAATTATCAGAAAGCAATTAGACATCAAAGTAGGACCGTTTACTCTTGAAGAACTCAACTCAGTACTTAGAAAAAATTTAAATGGAAAAGCCGCAAGGCTTGATGAAATTCCCCCAGATTTATGGAAGTCCAGACAATTCGACGACATACTGCTCCGACACTATAATGCAGTTTATAATCAAAATCCGATAGAGAGATGGATGAAGGGATGCATCCTCCTTTTCCCTTAAAAAGGGAGATCTCGGATTAGCCAAGAACTAGCGAGATATAACACTTACATCCATAGCAGCCAAAACATGCAATGCCTAACTACGCAACTGCATAGAACCCAAGATTGACAACATTCTTAGGAAGAACCAAAATGGCTCCCAGAGAAATAGATCCACGATCTCACAAATATTGACTATCCGTAGAATTCTGGAAGGCGTACGGGCAAAAAAACCTATAGGCAACAATATTATTTGTCGACTTAACACATGCCTTTGATTCCATGCACAGAGGGAAGATGGAGCAAATTCTATTCGCATACGGTCTACCAAAAGAAACCGTCGCAGTCATTATGATTCTCAATAGAAACACCAAAGTGAAAGTGCATTTTCCGGATAAAGACACAGACTACTTCGGCATTGTAGCAGGGGTACTGCAAAGAGACACACTTGCCCTATACCTCTTTATCATCTGTCTAGACCACGTGCTTAGAACATCGATCGATAAAATCAAAGAAGACGGTTTCGAGCTGACAAAGAAAAGAAGCAGAAGGTACCCCGCAAAAACAATTACCGACGTCGACTACGCCGATGAAATAGCGATTTTGGCAAAGGCACCCGCCCAAGCAGAAACCCTACTGCATAGTATGGAACGAGCTGCCGCTGGCATTAACCTCCATGTCAATGCACACAAAACGGAATATATGTGCTTTAATCAAACAGGCAACATTTCCACACTAAACGGTAGCTCTCTGAAACTCGTAGACAAGTTCACCTACCTAGGAAGCAGTGTCTCATCGACCTCGACAGACATCGACACGCGACTAACAAAGGCAAGGATAGCTATCGATAGACTATCGGTCATATGGAAAACAGACCTGACCGATAAAATTAATCGCAGTTTCTTCTAAACAGCGATCGTATCGATACTGCTATATGGATGCACTACATGGACGCTAACTCTAGGCTAGAGAAAAGGCTTGACGGCAACTACACAAGAATGCTGCGAGAAATATTGAACAGGTCCTGGAGGCAGAACCCCACTAAGCAGCAGCCATATGGCCACCTACCACCCAACTATCCAAGATAGACGAACCAGTCATGCAGGACACTGCTGGAGAAGTAGGGACGAGCTCATTAGTGATGTACTCCTGTGGACCCCTACACATGGCCGAGAAAAAGCAGGGCGACCAGCACGAACTTACAGCAGCTCTGTGAGGATACGGGGTGTATCCCTGAGGACCAACTGGGACCAATGAATGAAAGGGAGGGGTGGCGAGAGAGAGTCAGAGATATCCGTGCTGATGGCACAACAAGATGAAGATGATGAATGTGATTGTCAAATATATGGTAAGTTGATCCAAATGAAAATGAAGTAGATGTATGTTTAGAATATAAGTAAGGTGGTCGACCGTAGTCAAGGGTGACTCGAAGGTTATTTTTTCAAAAGCTAAAACTTCGAGGAGTAAGGGAGGATAATACTCATTTCTCCACTTACTTTTGATCTGTACCTTATAATGGTGAGTATTAAGAAGATGTCAAGTACCATTTTTGAGTCTTTAAGTATAACTCGACCTGGGATTGAACCACGGTCTCTCGGATCATTACCGAACACTCTAACCATTAGAACAATGGGCCAGTTTAAAAACTATATTAGTATATGTCTTATTGTTTTTGTTTTATTATATATAAATCATAAGTTTTAAATATGAATAATTTAAAGCATGCAACATTGTGCAAATTTTATGAATTTGACAAGAATATTTGATAACTGATTACGGACATTTTTAAATACAATTTCAAAAAATAAAATGTTATTAAAGAAAGTATATGCTTTGGTTGATTGATTTGTTGATTTTAACGGCATGTAAACCCGTCTAGGGTAATTTTATGCCTAAGATTTCTTTTCACAGAACAATATGGTTTTAAGTATTCATACACAGAGGTACAATTATTTCAAGTAATTATTTCTGTTCAACAATAATCATTGGTTTGCCGACAGTTTTATGGTTTCGAGCAACTTTTCTCTTTTATCTCTCTCTCTCTCTCTCTCTCACTCACTCTCGCTCTCTCTCTCTCTCTCGCTCGCTCGCTCTCTAGTTTTTTTTTGTTTTCTGCTCCTTTTTTCTCATTCTCATCCTATTTTTTTACAACCCCTTCTCTCTCCTCTCTCTCTCTCTCGCACGCTCTCTTAAAACATAGTTCTTTTCTTCTCAGTATTTTTCGTGGGGGGGAGTCTGCTTTTACAGCCTCCCCTCCCCCCTCTCTCTCTCTTTATATTTTTTCTTGTTTTCTTGTCGTTTTTTCTCATTCTCCTCCTATTTCTTTTTTTTACAACTCCTTCTCTCTCCTCTCTCTCTCTCTCTCTCTCTCTCTCTCCCTCTCTTTAGCTTTTTTTTTGTTTTCTACCCCCTTTTTTCTCATTCTCTACATAATGCTTTTTTATAACCCCTTCTCTTCTCTTCTCTCTCTCTCTCTCTCTCTCTCTCTCTCTCTCTCCTAAAACAGAGTTCTTTTATCTATTTAACCATATCCTTTTTCCCTCCTAATTCTCTCAGCATTTTTCTGGGTTTTTTTTCTGTTTTTACTGTCCACATCTATCTATCTATCTATCTATCTATCTATCTATTTCTTGTCTGAAACACATCTCTTTGGCTGTCTATATCTTTTTCTTTTCCTTCTCTTTAGCTCTATCTTTCTGTATAGGTCTGTCTATATTTATCTCCGTCATTCCTTTGTCAGTGACAACTGCTGATGTGCTGTCACTGTTCCTTTTCGGGCTGTCACAGTCCCAGATATCCCAGCCCATTCCTATCCATCAAGCTACACCCCCTTCCCAACATATCTACTTCTCCGAACCTTGCCCTTACTTAAAAGAGCAAACCAATTCTCTTTCCAAGCATTTCTTTCATGTCAACTTTTTTTCCAGTGTCATTTTGCTGCTTGTCATTGATTTTCAAGTGTTGTACTTTTACCTATTTGCTGTACATTTTTGGCAAATATTCTTTAAATACCTATGTTTATATATAGGTTGGTGCAAAAGTTCCAAGTCGTGTCTTTTACTCAATGCTAGAGAAATCTTAAAAGTTCTGTTAGCTTTTTATGGTTCATTCAATCATTCAAATATAGAATCTGGTTTATAGGACTTTATAAAATCGAGGATTAAATGATTTGGAGAAAATTGAATGACGTAATTACTCAAACGTAATATCTGGCTTACATGTGCATGGAAAAATTTAGGACTAAAAACACAAATGTTGCATCTGGCCGAGGACAAAATTATCGGAACAAATTTTGTCTCAAGCAATCACTCAAACGTAGTATCTTGCTTGGAGGTGCAAAGGCAAATTTAGGACTAAATTATTACGAGAAAATTTAATGTGCCAGACAAAAACATAAAAAGTTTTTTTTATCTGGCTTAGGACTAAATTATCAGAACAAATTTTGTCTCAAGCAATCACTCAAACTTAGTATCTTGCTTAGAGGTGCAAAGGCAAATTTAGGACTAAATTATTACGAGAAAATTTAATGTGCCAGACAAAAACATAAAAAGTTTTTTTATCTGGCTTAGGACTAAATTATCAGAACAAATTTTGTCTCAAGCAATCACTCAAACGTAGTATCTTGCTTGGAGGTGCAAAGGCAAATTTAGGACTAAATTATTACGAGAAAATTTAATGTGCCAGACAAAAGCATAAAAAGTTTTTTTATCTGGCTTAGGACTAAATTATCAGAACAAATTTTGTCTCAAGCAATCACTCAAACTTAGTATCTTGCTTAGAGGTGCAAAGGCAAATTTAGGACTAAATTATTACGAGAAAATTTAATGTGCCAGACAAAAACATAAAAAGTTTTTTTATCTGGCTTAGGACTAAATTATCAGAACAAATTTTGTCTCAAGCAATCACTCAAACGTAGTATCTTGCTTAGAGGTGCAAAGGCAAATTTAGGACTAAATTATTACGAGAAAATTTAATGTGCCAGACAAAAACATAAAAAGTTTTTTTATCTGGCTTAGGACTAAATTATCAGAACAAATTTTGTCTCAAGCAATCACTCAAACTTAGTATCTTGCTTAGAGGTGCAAAGGCAAATTTAGGACTAAATTATTACGAGAAAATTTAATGTGCCAGACAAAAACATAAAAAGTTTTTTTTATCTGGCTTAGGACTAAATTATCAGAACAAATTTTGTCTCAAGCAATCACTCAAACGTAGTATCTTGCTTAGAGGTGCAAAGGCAAATTTAGGACTAAATTATTACGAGAAAATTTAATGTGCCAGCCAAAACATAAAAAGTTTTATCTGGCTTAAGAGAAAATTATCAGAACAAATTTAATACCTTATGCAAGCACTTAAACATACTATTTAGTTAACAGATTTTTAGACGAATTCAGAACATCAGTAAATAGGACAGAGGCATAAGAAGTAAGATTTTTCCCGATCAATACTCCAATTTAAAACCAGCTGAATAATATTAGCCTTGAATAAGTTTGCCCAGTCGGCTGGGGCAGTAGAATAAACTGACTGCATCTCTACAGAGTGGTAAGACCCTCCCCTAACGAGTGTCCTAGATATGACACTAAACAATCTGATGGTGAGGTTCCAGCAGTGCTAGAGTTTTGGAGAATGCGGGTACCCCTTCATTGCCATCGCTCCCAGGTACACTCTGGCTCGGAGTGGTAGAACCTGATAGGGCCCTATGTATGGGTTAAATAGAACTAATAGCATACTTATGCTAAACTGAATTGTTTGAGTAAACTTGAAATAGCTTGAAATAGAAATGTTTTTCACAATTAAACAATTCTTACATTGAAACTGTGTGCTTATGCTTAACTGAATTATTTGAAATAGAACTGTTTTTCGATATTAAAACTGTATTTACACTTTACTGAATTGTTACATATAACTGCTTGAATAGTTTGAAATAGAAATGTTTTTGACAATTAAACTATGTACTTATGCTAAACTGAATTGTTTGAAATAGAACTGATTATTTACATAAAAATAGACTTGGCGTTAAATAACCTACAAAGGTTGATATGCCATAAAACCCAACAAACCAAACCAAACTTGAATATGTTTAAAAATTTACAGTACATCCTTTCACTTCGGAATTCATGTTCAGCCAAGTAATCTTTGAATATTTCGAGTGTGTTTGGTTAAGAGAACCACAAAAATGAAACACAGCGTCATATTCTGTGTAAAAACCTTAAGACAATGTGACAGACACATTTAACAAGTTAACACATTTCTCTTCCTCGGAAGAGATTTTTCGGTGAGACGAGAATTTTTTATGGCTAAGAGACGGTGAAAATAAATTCTGTTCAGATTGTCTGGTCACTTCAGTAACAGAGTAAAAGGCAAGAAAAGGGAAAACTCCTGGTTGATCTAAGCAACGTTTAACGTTGAGAATTTGAGGTGCCGGTGGTGTAATGGTTATCGTCGTAGGAAATGGACACGGTGACACGAGTTCAAATCCTGGACGAGACTGATTCCATTTCACATAGCACTAATACCCTTGGGAAAGGTATGAATCTAATTATTCTCCCTCCAGCTATGGGTAAATAGTAGGGCAGACTAGGTTCTTTAGCCTTGCTGTGACAACTAGTCTGGGAGAAGGAAAGCTCTGAATTCAAACCTGTTAAACTTCGCTTAAAAATTGACCTTGTGTCATATGCTGCCAAAGTGGAGAGGTTGGTAAATATGATTAACATTGCTCAGCAGACCAATGTTAATCAACAACAATGCTGAATCCCGTTTATAAATACATATAATGTATGATTTTTAAGCGAATAGTTGGTTGGTAACATTATTTTTAAACGAGTCAGAGTCCTTTTGTTTACATACTGTTAAATAGTTTCAAGTATTGCTATTTAATACTAATAATTCTATTTAATATAAATGATTTGTTTGCGCTCAGATAAATAGTTTCAAGTATTGCGATCTACACAAATAGTTCTGTTTGCTTTGACTAATGCTTAATAGCAATATATAAAACCATTTGTTTTATGTATTGCTTCTTAACATTAGTAATTCTATTTATTAAGTATTCCTATCTATTTTAATTCTAATCATTTATCAGTCAAGACAACCTAACTAAAAAATATAAAAGATAATTTTTATTACTTTCTAGACGGACGAAAATCAATCATATTACTCTCTAGATATACTCTCAGTAAACGAAGTTTTTACACCAAAAAAGATCCTGTTAAAATTTTCTCTTCTGATTTGAATCCTTAGAACCGTTTTATGTTCTTAAAATCAAAAGCAATCTCTTTGGTCACCATTTAAGAATCGGTCACGATGAACCAAGTAAAGACTTTGTCAGTTGAAAATTTCCAGATTTTAGGTTGTCTTCGTTGGTATTTGGCTTTTTCCTTTGAAACAGTTTTAAAGGTGGGGTTGATTCATAATTAATTTGATTATTTTAATTACAGTCACGTTATTTAATAAACCAACTTTGTGGGTTCCTTCTGAAATCGCAGACAGAATCGTTGATAATTGTTTAAATAGTTGTCTTTTCATTTTGCTCTACAACGAAAAAACATTTGATCATCATCTTTAAGAAATCTTTTTTAATTATTCGATGCTCGATGCATTTATTTTACAGCGTTAATCAAGAGAAAGAAGAATTCTACTTCAAGAAATATTTATTATACGTAATTGGTGACTGCACGAAATTTGTTTGTAACCAAATTTTCGAAGAATTGGTGGATTTTAAGTAAAAGTTTTAGGAATAAGAAACCGTAGCGGCAATAACGATTATCTATAGAAACACTAAAGTAAAAGTACGATCACCAGATGGAGACACAGAATAAACGGAATATATGTGCTATAATCAAACGGGGGACATCTCCACTCTAGAAGGAACCCCTCTTAAACTAGTAGACAAATTCACTTACCTAGGAAGCAGCGTCGGATCAACCGAAAAGGACATCAAAACGAGGTTAGCGAAAGCATGGACAGCTATCAATAGGCTATCGATTATATTGAAATCAGACCTAACCGATAAAATGAAACGCAGTTTCTTCCAGGCAGCGGTCACATTGATACTGCTATATGGCTGCATTACATGGACGCTAACAAAACGGCTGGAGAAGAAGCTAGACGGCAATTACACAAGAATGCTACTTGCAATCTTAAACAAGTCCTTGGGGCAACACCCCACAAGACACCAACTGTACGGCCACCTGCCCCCTATCACGAAAACTATTCAAGTTAGACGAACCAGACATGCAGGACACTGCTGGAGAAGCAGGGACGAACTCATAAGAGATGTACTCTTATGGACCCCCACACATGGCCGTGCAAAAGCAGGACGACCAGCACGAACATACATACAGCAGCTATGTGGGGATACGGGATGTTGTCCTGAAGACCTACCTAGGGCGATGAACGATAGGGAGGAGTGGCGAGAGAGGGTCAGGGATATCCGTGCTACCAGCGCGATATGATGATGATGATGATGATGATGATGATTTACCAACCCCTCCGCTCGGGCAGGAGATGACACAAGATCAATTTTTAAGCAGAGTTTAACAGGTTTGAATTCTGAGTTTTCTTTCTCCTAGACTAGTTGCCTAACCAAGGCTGAAGAATCGAGTCTGTCCTACTATTTACCTATATCTGGATAGAGAATTATTGGATTTATACCTTTCCCAAGGGTATTAGTGCTATGTGAAATGAAATCAGTCTCGTCCATGATTTGAACTCGTGTCACCGTGTCCATTTCCTGCGACGATAACCATTACACCACGGAATACTTAACACAATTTGGAAAGTGACCTCAACGGTTGCGTTGTATGAATTGCTGTTCAGGGTATAAAAAATGTGTTTATCAATGACACAGGAACAGAGACAAACTATATTTAGAGAGAATGAGAATGAATGATGGTAATGATTGATTTACGTCTGGGGCTTCAGAATATACCGACTGCATATCTGCGGAGGGGTAAGACTCCTCCAACGAGTGTCCTGTATATGACATTAAACAATCGGATGGTGAGGATCTAGTAATTGCCATCACTCCCAGATTCACTCTAGCCAGGTGTGGAAGCACCTGATAGGGTCTTATCTATGGGACAAATACAATTAAACAGAGTACTTATTATATTCTGAATTGTTTAAAATAGAACTGTTTTTGACATTTAAACTATACATTAATGCTAAACTGAATTGTTTAAAATAGAACTGGCATTGAATAACCTAAAATGAATGATATAAATTTGATAATCCTGGAGAAAATTTTGTTGGATTTTTTTCCAAAATTTTGTACTCTATACTTTATTTTTCATTTAATTTTTTTTTCTGCCAAAAAAGTATAGTTTAAAAAACGACCATATAAGGATTATCTCATCCAATGATTCTTCCATCGGCTCAAAACCCCGATGACGGACAATGTTCAAGGAATAAAAAAATTGAGGACAATTTACAATCACGGTTCAAACTTTCTCACAATAGATGAATTAACGTCCCAAAATCTTAACAGAGACACAACTGGTGGACTGCGAAAGCTTCATTTCAACTTGAGTCACTCACCCACTTGCCCATTCGTCTGGCCCTGTGCTACATCTAAGCTAATCTTAGTTTGTGGGTTGGTTGGTTAATTGATTAGTTGACTGGATAGTATTTTATGGCCTATCAACCCGTGTGGGTTATTCAATGCCAAAATCTTGCTTATACATATGTATATTATTTATGATTTGCATGCAAATAGTTTGTAGGTAAAATTATTATAAAATAAGTTAGAGCTTATTTATTTACTCACAATTAAATGATTCAATGTATTGCTAAGTGTTGTTCGTACAGAGTTAAAAAGTTTTAAGTCTTGCTATTTAACACTTATAACTCTATTTAATATTAATCATTTGTTTGCAAAATGTTAAATAGATTCATGTATTGCTATCTAAGACTAATTGTTCTATTTGAATTGATTTAGATTGTTTCAGGTATTGCTATTAAACATTAGTTATTCTATTTATCAATATTTCTATCTAATTTAATACTAATCATTTGTATGTACACAGTTAAATGGTTTTAAGTGTTGTTATTTAGCACTAATGATTCTATTTGATATCTATTGTTATCCTTGATAAAAGATTGAACATTTCTATTGGACCCATTGATGAGACCACGACAGATACTCTCACTCTGTGTTAGGGTGAACCTGGGAGTCATGGTAATGAAGAGATACTCCACATCCTCCAAACTTCAAGACTTGGGCCTCATCACCAGATGCAGTTTAATATTATATCCAGCGCACTAAACGGTTTCAAGTATTGCTATCTAACACTAATAATTCTAGTCAATATCATTCATTCGTTTGCACATTGTTAAATGCTTTCAAGTATTGCTGTCAAATACCAATAATTAAATCTAATATCAGTCATTATTCAGCTGCCTACAGTTAAATGATTTCAAGTATAGTAATTGATTACATTGTTCTATTTGACCCATAGATGCGACCTTAACAGGTACGACAACTACATGGGTATAATAGCAATGAAGTGGTATTCTATATTTACAAAAGCTCCAAGACTGGAGCCTCACCATCAGATGCAGTTCGGTGTCATATCAAGGACCCTCGTTAGAGATGTCTTATCCCTCTGCAGATATGCGATTGGCGTATTCTACTACCCCAGACGTCTTGGCTACTAAGCTTAGTCAGTAATTACACTCCATCTAGCGAGCCATCGGCATACAGCTTTGTAAATGGTGGTAGCGAGGGCAGAATCAGCTGTGCAGATATTAGTGGGGTGTGTTTGGTGAAGAGACAACGCTGTACGTCTACCTTATAACAAGTTTTATGCTCGAGGACAAAGAACGGCCAGGAAAACACAGAACTGTAAAACTAATTAATTGGAGAAACTTCTATAGAAAAGTACAGAACAATTAAAATGTAAACTTGCACAATAATGAGAATGGAATCAGTCAGTTTTTTTTAAAGATATATGACTTTAGGGTATTAGGTTCATCGCTGCAATAACTGTCCACAAAGTCACGAGGTTCGAGATTGGAAAAATGTCTAAATAGATATGTCTGTGTGTAGTCTACGTGGCATAGTGGTTAAGGTTCTGGACTGCGATAACCGAATAGGCGAGTTCGAACTTTAGTCACACTATTATGTTCACTTTCGAACTAATAAAAAATGTAAGTAAAGTTGGTGATCATAGTCGTGTGCAACCCGAAGGCTCCCTTTTCAATAGCTACAACACCGATATATAAGTGAGGGTGCAACTCCTTTCCTCGGATTGCTCCACTTTACCCTTGACATGCTCCTTATAAGGCTGAGTGTTAAGCAAGGAGGTAACAAGTACCATTTTCCTTTTAGTCTTTGGTATGACTCGACCAGGGATTGAACCCCAGTCTCCCGGGTTATTGGCGAACATTCTACCCATAAGGCCAAACTCATACCCTTGGGAAATGTATAAACTCCCTTAGCAATAGGTTAATAGCACCACCACTGTTCTTCTACGGGGATGCTTTTGGCATTTAATAACCTTCGGACGTGGATATGCCATTAAATAAACATATCGGTCGTCTTCAGAGTGATTTTGTGTGTGTAAATGTAGTGTTTGTGTTTATGTAGTTTGGGTGCAATAAATTTTTTGGCAGGGTTTATTATTGGTGTGTACTTTAGTTACAATATTAATTGTTAATTGTTACTTATGTACTAAACATCTTTAACATCTAACATGATAATTAAAGCACACCAGCAATAACAATCCCTTCCAACAAAATAAATATCGTATCAAAACTAGACAATACTGATATGTTTGATAACAAATAATACTTAATATTTGATAAAACCCTAAACTCCTCAAGCATTATAATTAAACAAATACGAAAAGTCAACCACACTTTCGAAAACTTAAAACAAATCTTCTAAAAAAATTATATATATATGAAAAAACGCAATGTTTCCAGAGGATGATTTTATTGATAGTTGAATTATTTGTCAACGTTAAACGTTTAGTTTGGGTTTTTTTTTTTGGGGGGGGTTCTTATCATAGAATCATCAGGACGTTTGAATATAAAGATACAGAAGCACATATTCAATTGCACTGATGAAGGTTTAATGATAAAATTTGCCTGGGATGTTCAACGTTAGCAAACAATTCAACAAAACCTTGTATTCTTTTCATATTTGTACATTTTCATACCGTCAGATTTACTTCCATTTACCCTGTTATATATATATATATACATATATATATATATATATATGTGTGTGTGTGTGTGTGAAAAAAATTAATATGTATATGAGAGTCGTCCAGAAAGATCTCAACATCGCGCAGAAAGAAGGGGCAAAATTGAACATTTTTCTTGTGGCAACACAGTACCACTTTTTAAAAAAAAAACTATAAAAATCAAACTTAGTTTTTGTAATAAGGAAAAAAATATGGTAGAGTGTTGCCGCAAAAAATGTTCTGGGGGAAAATTTAGAAATTTTGAACGACTCTCGTATATATAATACTTTCTTATATATGATAGGTATTATAATACTTTCTTATATGTGATAGGCATTATAATACTTTCTAATATGTGATAGGTATTATAATACTTTCTTATATGCGATAGGTATTATAATACTTTCTTATATGTAAAAGGTATTATAATACTTTCTTATATGCGATAGGTATTATAATACTTTCTTATATGTGATAGGTATTATAATATTTTCTTATATGCGATAGGTATTATAATACTTTCTTATATGTGATAGGTATTATAATACTTTCTAATATGTGATAGGTATTATAATACTTTCTTATATGCGATAGGTATTATAATACTTTCTTATATGTAAAAGGTATTATAATACTTTCTTATATGCGATAGGTATTATAATACTTTCTTATATGTGATAGGTATTATAATACTTTCTTATATGTAAA
>OY757907.1:43664367-43704367 GCA_963585895.1 Sepioteuthis lessoniana | reverse complement strand
CGGATTCGATAGGACCGTGTGTAAAAAAAAAAAAAAAAAAAAACTTTTAAAAGACAACGACACAAAAAATGTAAATATGAAAGTACAATGAACATAATGTCGATCCCGGTCGGCTAGGGCTATAGAAAGTCGGAATACACCGACTGCAGAGGGCTACCCCGCTACCCCCCACATCAGTAACGAGTGTCATGAATATAAGAATAAACAATTTGATGATGAGTTTCCAGTAATGTTGGATTTTTGGGATTGCAGAGTACCCCTTCATTGCCGTTTCTCCCAGCTTCACTCTGCCCTGAGTGGTGGCATCTAAAAGGGTACAATCTCTGGATCAAATAGAATTGTTTAACATCTAAACTGAGAAGAAACAAATGACATATGCTGAACTAAATTGTTACAAATAGAACTATTTGATCATTTAACCGTGTGTAAACAAATGGCTGATGTTGGAATTGACAGTGATACATAGAAATACTTGAAACCATTTAAATATGTGCAAACCAAAAAGTTAAGGTTGGTTTAAAAACGTTATCAGTAAAATGACTTTATAAATTATACACATTTAATCTATATTTATAAAGATGATTTGGCATTAAATAACCTACAATATATGATATGTCATAAAACCCAATCAAAACAAATCATATATATATAATATATATGTAAAAAGAGGATTTGGCATAAAATAACCTACAATAGTTTGTTACGAGGATTATTAAATAAGTTTCCAGACATTTTTCGTATGGGTACTTTTATTGATAGTACACGCATGAAACTCAAGTCCCCTTCGAAGTAATCTCCTCCGGCGGTAATGCACTTGCTGTACCGTTCCAACAATTTCTGGAAGGCCCCATGGAAATCCTCTTGTGTGAGCGTGTCAATGACCTTCGTCACAGCTTCTTTCATCTCCTCAATTGTCTCATAATCACAGCCTCTGAGCTTAGGGAATAACCAAAAGTCACAGGGAGCAAAGTCTGGACTATAGGGAGGCTGAGGAACTGTCTTGATGCCCATCTTGGTAAAATAGTCAGTGACAAGGATGAAGTTGTGGACTGGTGCATTGGAAATGCTACTGACCCGATTTGAAGAGTGCTGGCCTCTTCCTTTGGAATCTCTTCCTGAACTCCCTTAAAATCTCAACATAGTACCCGTGGCCAGTCAACTGTGGTATATTGACTTCCTTACTCGTCCCACACCCCTCATCATCCCTCACAGATTCCCTACCTTCCTTGAATCTCTTATGCCACTCAAAAACTCATGCTCGATTCATGCAAGATGGTCGAAAAGTAGTCTAAAGCATTCCATACGTTTCTGTGGCATTTTTTCCAAGTTTAAAACAGAATTTTATTGCATATCGTTCTTCTAAAGTGTCAGATTGCATTTTTGAAATTCACCAGCAGTGACAATCAGGCTTTAATAGGGTGTATTCCAATTCCTGTTGTAACTGTTGATTTGAAACTAAAATCATAAAAATTGGTCAGTTATCTTGAAAGATGTATAGCAATAACATAATGAATTTTCAAGAGTCTACGACAATTTTAAATACCTCTACTAAAAATGTCTGGAAACTTAATGAATCCACCACGTATATCATAAACCCAACCAAACCAAATCATATATATTTAATCTATATTTATAAAATGGATTCGGCATTGAATAATCTACAATATTTGATATGCCATAAAACCCAACCAAACCAAATCATATATATTTGATATATAAGTAAAAAGGGGATCTGGCATTGAATAACCTACAATGGTTGATATATCATAAAACCAAACCAAACCTGAACATTATTTCCTAACTACTAGGCACAGACTAACCCTAGAGAAGTTGACATGCCGTTAATATATATCCATCAATCAGTCAAGTGGAACCAATTAACTGCAAGCAAATTATTTCTATTTAAAATAGTTACTTGAACCTATGATTTCTTATTACGGATTATTATTATTAATATTATGAAAAGCAGTTGTAGTAGTATTTTAAACGTATGAGTGTTTATTAAGGATTATTACTATGATTATTATGCTAAGTAGTAGTATTAGTATTTTACTTCTTCCGAGGTTTTCACTCCGGTTAATGCTGGTGGTCTTTCACGGGAGTGAGAGACAACAAGTCGCCTCAGCTCTCTTGGTCTCTTCCCAGACTTCAAGCCAATCTCAACTTTTCTGTGGTCTGGATGGTTTCGATTCTCCCTCTGATTTCAAATTTTTCAAGGCTTTGAGAACAATTCCAAGTTCACCAACTATATTTGGCATTACCGACACCCTCATGTTCCAAAGTCTTTAGTTCTCTAGCGCGGTCTAAGTTCTTTTTTTTATCTTTTAGCTTTCTTTTATTTTCCCTCTATGGTCCGTCCAGACGGCAAAGTGTCATTTAGATGACAATTTGTGTTTTTCTTGTTAATCTACACGAGGTCTGGCCTTCTGGCCGGGATTAGGTGATCTGTTTGTACGGCAAAATCCCTGAGAGTTTTGTGCGCCTCATTCTCTGGATTCTGGGTTGTGCATATATCATTTTGGTGTATGGCCAAATTTTAGTTACTTGAACAATTCCCACTGAATCACCTTTCCACCCCAATCGTTTTTGTAGTTTTGTACTACTTTCGTGTTAGTTTGATTCACTTGCTTATTAAACGATTAACTGTTTTATCTCTTTCACCGCATAACCTATACTTATCGATTTCCGCTTTAATATAGATGATCCTTATGACGTTGTGTTTGCTGCAATTAAAAAGATTCAATTTCTATCTTGATGTTTCCATTTTCTTTTAGCCATGTCTACATCTTCTCGTGTGCAATTTCGCCATTTTGTCGATTGAAGTATCCATACATTTGTTTTTCTTCCCATTTCTGCTTTTCTATTTGTAATTATTTTTCTTTTGGTTCTTCAGTTTCTATTGATATCACTAGCTGCTGTAATTCATCTTCCTTTGCTCTTTTTAATGAATTTCTCGAGACATTGTGTTGATGTACATTTATGCACTTCACAATGATGACAGGTCCTCTTCCTTCTTTTCTTGACACGAAGAGTCTGTCAATATCATCTCTCGGGTATACGGCCATGTCTACCGTTATAGATTTTCTTGTCTTTCGTCAACCTGATTTCCTCTCTTGTTCATTTAAAGAATGGTCCCGAGTATCTTACAAGGAGGACGGAACAGTTGTTAATTTCTTTGAAGAGACTTTTGCTGCTGAGTTGGGTTTCGAGAAGTTTTTTTTTTTATTTTATGAAGTAGACCTTTCAAACTATTTCTTACATCCCTGTTTGTTTGCTGGGGTCTGCTTCCAATATTACCAAGTACTTGTAATTTTCCTTCTCTCAAAGCGTTCTGAGTTGGTACTTCTGTTCCTTCCATTGTTTCATTTTCCCTCTTTTTATTATCAACATGGCACATTTTTCTATGCTTAATTCTATTCCTAAAACCCAGCGATGTATTCTTATTGTTTGTGTCTGGGTCACGATTTCTTTTTCTTTTTGTTTTTAATTACTTTTCATCTTTTTTTTCATTATTATTATTATTATTATTTACACTTTTTCACACCAGCATTAGCTGATGGTTTCTCACAAGAGTTTGAGTGACAGCAAGTCTCTTCAAGTCTCCCGGGCTCTTCTTAGTATTCTGGCCGATCTTAATAATGCCGTTGTTTGAATGGTTCCTACTTATCCTCTTATTACCAAATCTTCCAGTCCCTTAACCAATCCTTAAGGGATTTTACCAAGTGCACCAACTACAATTGGTATCACCGTCACCCTTATGTTCCATAGTTGTTTTAGTTCAGATATTTACTTCTCTTTTTGCGTACTTTTTACCCTGTGGTCTTTTTTTGTTGTTGTTGTTGACTATCACAAGGTCTGGTTGTCTGGTCGAGATAAGGTGATCCGCTTGTATCTCAAAATCTCAGAGAAGTGTTTGTCACATTCTCCAGTACAGATTCTGGGTTGTGCATATACGACCTCTTCGTATGTTCAAATTAAGATTTTTTGTACAATTCCCAGTTGATTTCTTTCCCTACCGGATTGGTCCTTGTCTTAAACTCTTTTTTGTGCTAATTTACTGCATAAGCTTATGATATGATTGATCACTTCGTCTCTATCACCAAATAACCTACACTTGCTATTTTAGTTTTCCTCTTCTTTGGGCTAGTTGTTGAAGTTTTCCCGCTCGTCTATTTCAAGAATGGTCCCGAGTATTTTACGAAGGGAACAGCCCAGGTATTTATCCCTTTGATGAGATTTCCACTCAATAGTTTGGTTTCAAGTAGTTCTCCGAAGAATTGTTTTTTAACTTTTTCTTTCATCCCAACTTGTTTGATGATGTCTGCTTCCAATATTTCCAAGTATTTGTAAGTTTTCTTTGCTCCGAGCTTTTTGATTTTTTCTTAATTTGGTTGTTCTATTCCTTCCGTCATTTACCGTTTTTCGCTTTTCGCTGTAACCATGGTGCATTTTCCTATACTAAATTCTATCCCAATATCTTGACTGTATTCAGGGAAAGAAGTATCTCCCTCACCTACGCATCAGTGTTGTAGCTATTGAAAAGGGAGTCTTTGGTTCGCCTTCGACTACTGTCGCCAACTTATATCTTCACTGACTGTGTAAGGTTTTCTAATACTTTTTCATTTTTGGCAAACAGTTTGATGGCGTCCAAAGTCATATTTTCCCTTGAAAATTATTGATCTTAGATCAGAATTCTTGAAACCAAGTAACTATGTAAACATATATCATTAAATAGGAATAGTTTCTTTAACTCATATAGTTGTGTCTAAATTATTTGTATTAGATCGGAATGCTTGAAACCAAGTAACTATGTAAACATATATCATTAAATCGGAATAGTTTCTTTAAATCATATAATTGTGTCTAAATTATTTGTATTAGATCGGAATACTTAAAACCAAGTAACTATGTAAACATATATCATTAAATAGGAATAGTTTCTTTAAATCATATAGTTGTGTCTAAATTATTTGTATTATATCAGAATACTTGAAACCAAGTAACTATGTAAACATATATCATTAGATAGGAATAGTTTCTTTAAATCATATAGTTGTGTCTAAATTATTTGCCTTAGATCGGAATACTTCAAACCATATAACTGTTTGCTGACAAATGTTCATAGAAAAAAAAGGAAATTAAAAAAACAAGAAAATTAATGGAATATTTAAAACATAGCTCTTACAATTAAACATTCTAAAATGAATCAAATTTTGACATTACATAATCCATAAGGAATTGATATACCGTTAAACAAACAAACCAGACCAAACCATGAATTCAGCAGGCAATATTAATCACACAGATGAAACATTAAAACGATGAAAAGTTCAGATCAAGACTAAGTTGATATCTACGTTCCGCGCCGAAAGACTTATTGATTTATGTAATTGTGTTTCACCAGAAGCGTACCCCACCACGTGTACATGTATCCACACGTATTTGATTAAGAATACATTCTTCTCTACACTCAGTTTGTTAATAATACGCTTCTTATTCATTTAAATCGTCCCAGGGTGTGTCGACACATACTTATAGCTGAACGTCTGTGTCTGTTGTACATGGGATAATCTATACATAGTCTAACTCTATTGATATTCTAGCTGTGTTATATGCCAATTTACTGTATAGGACACTAACACAACATGGGCTCTTATTACGTCACGTATCAATGACTGACCAGTGCTGAAACCCCTTATATACAATTGACTTATTTACATTCTGTCAACTACACCCAGCAGTTTACTATTTATTTCTCTTTGCTTTCTTTTCTTATTTCACTGTCAACCCGGATGTTCTTCTCTACTTCTTTCTTTTTCCTTTCCAGCTTTCATTCTTTCTTTTTATATATTTCTTTATTTTTTTTTACGTTCTATCGTCTGTTTCTCTGTTTTCGTTTTTTTTTTCTTTCTTTTTTCATCTCTTAGTTTATATATTAGTTTGTTTTACTTACGTTTCTTTTTATATATTTTCCATTCTTTCTTTACGCTCGGTTTTCAATTATTTTCTTTCTTTTTTTTTCTGTTTTACTTTCTTTTTTTTCTTTGCCTTTCTTCTTTCATTACTCATTCCCTTTCTTTTAACTTTTTTTTTTGTTTTCCTCTGCGAGCTTTTTTTATAATCTTATATATTTAATTTCTTTATGACTTTCTTTCTTCGGGTCAGAGAATTTTTTCGTTCCCTTTTATTTTGTTCTGTTTGTCTGTCTTTCTTCACGTCAAACATTTTTTTTTTATTTCTCTTTCGTTGTTTTTTTTTTTCTTTGGATTTCTTTCTTCGCAAGAAACATTTTTTTATTTCTCTTTCGTTTTCTTTTTTTATTTGGATTTCTTTCTTCGCGTGAAACATTTTTTATTTCTGTTTCGCTATCTTTTTTTTCAATTGGTTTTCTTTCTTCACGTCAAGCATTTTTTATTTTTCTATCGTTGTCTTTTTTTTTTGTTTTGTTTTTTTTTTTTATTTCTTTCTTCACGTGAAACATTTTTTTATTTCTCTTTCATTTTCGTTTTTTTTTTTTTTTTTCATTTGGATTTCTTTCTTCACGTCAAACATTCTTTATTTCTCTTTCGTTGTCTTTTTTTGTTTGGTTTTCTTTCTTCCAATCAGACATTTTTTGTTTCTCCCTCATTTTCTTCTTCTATTTGTAGTTCTTTGTTCTTATCAGGCATATGTTTTTATTTCTCCTTTTTTTTGTCTTTTTTTTTTTCTATGTCCCTTTCTTTCTTCCTGCTTTAACTTCTTTCCTTAATAATTCATTTCTCATTCTTTCTTTCGTTTCTTTTTAATTTTTTCCTCCTTCTTCTTCTTGCCAATCATTCCTTCGAACATTCATCTTTTCTTTTTTTCTTTTTCATCATTTCTTCTTATTCTCAATCTTGTAGTTCAACGTCTCTTTCTCGTGTCGTAATAAACCAAGCCAGTGATTGAATATTGTATGTTGATTTTGATCCTCATCGAGTGCCCAACTCTTGCTATAATGTTTCTTTCTAACCAAGGTTAATATTACGAGAATGGACTGAAAAGTTTACAGAAGCACATCATATCTGCTGTTGATGATTTTTTTTAATAATGGGATTAAAGTTCTGCAACATTGATAAAAGAAATGTTTGGTTTGAGACGCTTTCTTTGTTTAATGGCATATCAAACTTTGTGGGTTATTTAATGCCAAAGCCATCCCTCCAGAAGAACAGCAGTGATGCTATTTAACCGATAACTGGGAGGATAAGGGGGTTCATACCTTTCCTAAGGGTATTTGTCCGAAAATGAACGAAATAGCGCGATTGGAGTTCGAACTAGCTTACTACGATTCCACAGCCCAGCGTTCTTAACCAATACACCACGAGGATATCCCTTGAAAGAAGTGTGTGGACAACAAGAGGGAATATATTGAAAAATAAACCACATTTGGTCACATTCCATGAGAGTATCTCGGTCAGCCGATTAATTTTTTCGCTAAAACTTGTACTTTTCTTCTTAATCTCTCATCTTCTTCAAAGTTTTTTTTTTCTTTCTCTGCTTTCATTTTTGGAACTTTTCTTTCTTTCTTTCTTTCTTTCTTTCTTTCTTTCTTTCTTTCTTAGTTCTATCTTTCTTTCTTTCTTTCTTTTTTGGTACTTTTCTTTCTTTTTTAGTTCTTTCTTTCTTTCTTTCTTTTTTGGTGCTATTCTTTCTTTCTTTTTTTGTACTTTTCTATCTTTATTTCTTTCCCTTTTAGTACTTTCTTTCTTTTTTTCTCTTTTGGTACTTTCTTTCTTTCTTTTTTGGTACTTTTCTTTCTGTTTTCATTATTTCGTTCTCTATTGGCACTTTTCTTCCTTTCTTTCTTTCTTTCTTTCTTTCCATTTATTTAATTTCTTTCGACAAAATTCTAAGAAGTTATAAGCTACTTCTTTTGATTTCTTTGTTAATCTTTTATTTCACTGTCTTGTCTTTTGGATTGTTATTCACAGTTAAATGCTTTCTTCACACTATTCTTTAATGTCTCTCGTTTTCTTCTTGTTTCTTTCTTTGCCTCTATTTAAATTCGTCCACACATTGAGCTTCCATTTCTCCAGGTATTTCGCCTTCTATCTTATTTCACTTAGCATTTCCATTACAAGCATTCATCACGCAGGGGCGACAGAGGAGACAGTCTGTTGGCGTCAGGCAAACTTTAGCATAGAAAAAGGTATCATCGCTCTATTCAGCAAAACAGGAAGTCATCAGAGACAACAAATACGACACACGCATACATACACACATACAATTATATATATATATATATATATATATATATATATATATATATATATATATATATATATATTATACGTGATCAGAGTAAGAGCTAAGAATTGTGGAAGAAAATAAATAGGAAAACATTCTCTCTATGTTTGTGGTACATGTGATCTCTACAGGTAGCTAAAAATCTGAAGTTTCGTTGAATTATACACACACACACACACACACACACACACACATATATATATATATATATATATATGGGAGATAGATAGATAGATAGATAGATACGAGTAAGATTTGTAATAAGATCAGTCCAATGTTATAAAAACTACTACCGTATGGAAAATCAGACATATTTTTCTATAAGGATACCGTTGTCAGAATGAATTATTTGACAAAAAACGAGGTTTTGTATAAGGAAGGTGATGCTGACAGTCATAAGAGAACCATTCATTTGTCAAGATCAAGTATTTACTGGTGCTAAAAAGCTTATGGAGAGTATGATGTACTTTTTATTTAGGAATATGTCATTTTCCTTTTAAAAATATAAAACAGACTGACTTTGAAAGAAATCCAAAAGTCTATCTAAAATGTGAGTGAAGGACTAATACTAAGCGAACTTTCAAATTGCCAAAACAAAAAGTAAACAGGCTTGGGATTTTATCGGAGCATTAATCTCATTTAAATCATGATATCTCTTGCCCACGTGTTGGGGTAAAATGTCAAATCTTTGTATAGATTAATCAGATCTTTGATTTTTGTTTAAGTTAATTTGAAAAGAGATACCCCATACAAGGCTGGAGTTGGACATTTACTTAAATAATGTTGTGGTTTGATTGGATGATTAATTAAAATCTGATACGTGAAAGGGATACTCTTTACATACACGTAGATCTGCGCATTTGATTGGCTGACCAGTCAAAAGTAGTAGAAGAATGCTAAATGATCTGATTCGTTAGTCAACCGGAAATGTCTTTTCCCAGGGGAATCCTCTATAAAAATAGACGGTTTTATGGTTACTGGAGAGAAGAGATCCGTTGTCCATACTTGCCCAGTTGACTGGGGTGTAGAATACAGAGACAACTTCAACACTACCGAGGGGTAAGACCCCCAATGAGTGTCCTGGATATGACACTAAACAATCTGATGGTGAGATTCCTGTAATACCGGAGCTTTAGAGAATGTAGAGTAGCCTTTCATTGCTATCGCTCCCAGGTCCACTCTGGAAGCTCCTGATTGGGTCCTATCTATGGGTTACATAGATCTAAACTGCGAACTTATGCCAAATTGAATTGCTTGAAATAGAAGTCTTTTGACATTTAAAAACTGCGTACTTATGATAAACTGAATAGCGTGAAATAGAAGTGTTTTGACTTTTAAACTGCGTATTAATGCTAAACTAAATTATTTGAAATAGAACTGTTTTTATATTTAACCGTGTGTAAACAAAAACTATACTTAAATAAACTGAATTACTTAGAACTGACTAAACTGAATAACTTGAAATAGAAATGTCTTGGACTATTAAACTCTGTACTTATCCTAAAGTGAACACTAAATAACCTACAAAGGTTAATAAGCTATAAAATCCAAACAAACAAACCGATATCCATACCAAAGACAAGAGAATAAGAAAAGAAAGCTCTCCAAGACGTAAAGCTTCTCCAGCAAAAGCCACCCGCTCTAAAAAAATCGAGTTACATTGAAAGACTTCATCAGCCAGATACCTCATTTGTCCGTCTTGCAAATACGACAAAAAGCGATCAACATTCCATATATGTGTGAGTGTGTGTGTGTGTGTGTGTGTGTTTGGGCAGTTTTTCTTCGTTAATACACAGTTGATTAAACAATAGATATTTTTTGTCTACATATTTTTATGTTGATCCTGTCAAGTTGCCGTATCGATTTTATGATAATTGGTTAATAAACTTTCCATAATTAGTTGCTTCCTTAGCATTTTCTACCCGATCTTAGGCCATCATCACGGGGGTGTACATTGCAAAAGCGGTGTAACCTTTGAATGCACATTACTAATTTTTAAAAATTGACCGTTTATTGTTTATAAACCAATTCCCCTGTCGGATATCATAAAATCGATACGGCAACTTGAAAAGATCAACACAAAATTATGATGACAAAAATGTCTATATTGTTTAATTGTTTCCCTGGATTACTCCAATTTACCCTTGATTCCTACCTTATATTGCTGAGTGTTAAGCAAGGAGGCATCAAGTACCATTTTTACTACTGTTACTCTATTGTGTTTCAAAAATAGTTGCTAATTGTTAACTGAGAGTTTTTCTTGTCTTTGAGTTACAAAACCCCAGGCAACTTGTTCCAACGAACCACCCTGACCGTCAGACGAAATTCCGGATAGATTGTGTCATCATCCAGCTGTGTGTCTTTCAAACACAACGTGGGCACAGAGGAAGCTGATAAATCAACTAGCCTGAAACGCATGCGATAGTCACGAAAAAAGGCTACGATCAAGTACCATGATATAAAACCACATCATTATTGATTTCCTTGAAAAAGGTATAACTGTAAACAGTTGTTCATACTGCTCACTCCTTTGGCAATATTTCACCTCTTTTATTAAATGACCCTCGTATATTCTTATCCCATTTATAAAACTCACAAAATATCTTCTAATGAACTTGATTTTCTCGTATATGTGCGTGTGTGTGCATATATATATATATATATATATATATATATATATATAAAGAAAGAGAGAGGGAGAAAGAGAGATAAAAAAAACGAGTCTTTCTGTTTATAAAAAGAGTCCAATTTGATATTGATGCTTCTGTTTAGAATCTATGCTGTGCTATTTTTACATATATACAAACGTAAATAGAACTCTAGTAATACATAGATGATAAAATTAATTCATATTACGTCCAAATGCATCTACGCTTGTATATATATATATATATATACTTATATTTACCAATACCTCTGTATGAGCAGGATACGACACAAGACTAATTTTTAAGAGAAGATTAACAAATTTAAATTCAGGGTCTTCTTTCTCCTTGATTGGTTGCCATACCAAGGTTGACTCAGCAAGACTTTGATAGTAGACATCATTAAAAAATAAAATGCTAATTAAGATTAAATTTTATAATCATTAAGACTTTAAACTTCAAAAACTGAAGGAATCGTATCGTTTCAGTTACAGGGGGACACAAAATCTTCATTATGATAGTCATTTGAGCTCTTGGTCACATGATCGCATAAACCAGAAACTGATGGTCACGAAACGCTGCTAGCTGTTTATACACAATCCTAACTTATATCCCAAGCTGCCCAATCACCGAGGTTGAGCTCTCTTTCTTTAAAAATTTGGCAAACCAATTAACTTGATTATATATATATATATATATATATATATGTGTGTGTGTGTGTGTGTGTGTGTGTGTGTGTGTGTGTGTGTGTGTGTGTGTGTTGCCCAGTCTGCTGGGGCTGTAGAATACACAAACTGCATCTCTGCAGAGGGGAAAAACCCCCCACCAAACGAGTGTCCTTGATATGACATTAAATAATGCTGGAACGTTGGGGAATCCAGAGTACCCCTTTATTCCCTTCGCTCCCAGGTCCACTCAGGCCTGGAGTGGTAGCACCTGATAGGGTCCTATCTATGGGCCAAATAGAACTAAATTGTGAACTAATGCTAAACTGAATTGTTTGAAATGCAACTGTTTTTTACTTTGAAACAGTGTACTAAGGCTAAACTGAATTGTGTGAAATAGAATTGATTTTGACATTGGTACTGTGTACTTATGCTGAACTAAATTCTTTGAAATATTTATATGAACAGTTTTATTTCTAACAATTTAGTTTAATATAAGTACACAGTTTAAATGTCAAAAACAGTTCCATTTCAAACAATTCAGTTTAGCGTAAGTACACAGTAACCGTTCTGTATCAAACAATTCAGTTTAGTATAAGTACTCAGTTTCAAAGTAAAAAACAATTCCATTTCAAACAATTCAGTTTAGCATAAACAGTTTCAATTCCAAAAACAGTTCTATGTCAAGCAATTCAATTCACAGGTTAGTTCGTTTTGACCCATAGTCAGGACCCTGTCAGGTGCTACTATTCCAGGCCAGAGTGGACCTAGCAATGAAGGGGTACTCAGCGTTCCCAAAAGCACCAGCATTACTGGAGCTTCCCCATCACATTGTTTAGTGTCATATCCAGGACACTAGTTAGGGGAGTTTCGCCTCTCTGCAGAGATTCAGTCGGTGTACTCTCCAGCCCCAGCCGTACTTTTTTGATAGTGAAACTAATACCGACTGCGCAGATTCGAAGTGTAAAATAATATTTCGATTGATTGATTGATTTGAGCGGCATGTCAGTCGATCAAGGGTTATTTCATGCCAAGAGGTAAGGAAATCACGTTCCTTGTAAGTTTATATATACATTCTTTTTGTTGTTGTTTCTTGAGGATTTCTTTTTTTCTTCTTTTCTCTTTTTTCCTTTTTTTTTCTTTTTTTGCGTACAGTCCTTTCGAATACGAATAATTTTCAAAGAGATCAATTCGATCCATTGATGAGACGTTGAAAGTTCCTGGGGTGTCGTAGTTCATGTGATCAATTGTGATATCCTAGATAGTGAGATTGAATCCCACTAGCACTATTACGTTCACTTTTTGACAAATAAACTTAGCAATACGTCAAGTCTTACCCCTACTGTTTTATACAAGAATGGCTTTGGCTTTTATCATATTTACCCAACCCCTCTGCTTGGGCAGGATATGACACAAGGTCAATTTTTAAACGGAGTTTAACAGGTTTCAATTCAGAGTTTTCCTTCTCCTAGACTAGTTGCCTAACCAAGGCTGAAGAATCCAGTCTGCCCTACTATTTACCCATAGCTGGAATAATTGGATTCATACCTTTCCCAAGGGTATTAGTGCTATGTGAAATGCAATGAGTCTCGTCCAAGATTTGAACTCGTGTGGCCGTGTCCATATCCTACGACGATAACCATTACACCACGGGCACCTTTTATATAACCCACGAAGATTCATATTCCACTGATATGCCGTTAATAAAAGAAACCAAAAATATCAAACCATAGACGAGACCCTCACAGGTACAAAAATTATTGATCAGTGTTAGAAATAAATATTCCTTCTATATAATTTGGCAATATAAAACAAAATTACAAAATTTAGATAAATAAATAAAATAAATATAACTTTTCACAAGTATTAATTTTAAGAACAATTAAAAGGACGTTTTTTATTGGTTGAGAATAAAAAGCTGTCTTTGTGTAAATATTAATTTTATTACTATAAATAAGCAGACGTTATTTAAGACACGTATGACAAATATCGTCACAATCAACAAAAACTTTTCGACATGGAATGACATCGCTTCAAATAACCAACGTTACACACCTGAAAAGTAATGAATATTCGAAGGCAACTATTCTTTAAAAAAAAAACAAACAAAGAACCTAACCTAAGTATTAATTTAGTTGTGCTTTTATTTGGGTCTATATATATATATATATAAGTGCTTGAATATGTGCAATATGAATTTGACTTAGCTATGTGTTCACTTTCTCATAAAACTTGACGCAAATAAAAGTAAGTATTATGTAACACTGGTTTACAAAAATAAATTTTTGTTCTGAGGCAAGAATGGGGATAGATGTTTTTTGTTAATTTGGGTGTGCTGAATTCAAATTTATAAATAGTTTTTCTCTCTCACCTCTAGTTTTCTGGCTTTTAAATAGTCTCATTTTAGTATAAACAGAGAATATATGTGCATATTTCATGAGTTGCAGCAGCTTATAACAGATAAAACAGGATATATAAAGAACACTGATTGAATCAATATACTTGGGTGATACAATTACACAGTTCATAGTACCTCAGTCAGAAGTGTGTTTTCTTAGAAGATCTGGTGTATTTTGCCTCCGGGATGTCACGCAAGAGCATCCAGCTGAAGTCTCCCATCATGCCGAGGTTCCATTTGCCTTGATAGCTGCTCTCCATCTTCGTAATGTCTTGGTGGAATATTTCTCCATGCTCATCACTCACTGCTCCAAGGTTTGGCGGGAAGAAGTTGAGGTGGGAATGGAGAAAATGAATCTTGAATGACATTCGGCACCCCATATCCTCGTAAGACTTTAGCAACTTCTCAATACAGGCTGACATGAATGCTTCCCATGCTCTCAGTTCCTTTAAGTTAAGAAGCTCCTCAAAATCAGTATCCTTCAGCACTTCTCGGATCTGAGGTCCAACAAAGATGCCCTCTTTGAGCTTAGCTGCACATACACCTGTGAACACAGTAGACAAGTGTTGGAAAGCAGCACCATTTTTGTGCAACGCCTTCACGAAATTCTTCATCAAACCAAGCTTGATGTGAAGAGGAGGAAGAAGCATCTTATTCATGTCCACCAGAGGATTCTCCTTGAGGCTGTGTTCGCCAGGAGCAAAAGTGCTTCTAGACCCCCAGTCTTTCTGCTTGTAATGCTGGGATGCAGCTTAACTATCCCAGAGACAGAGAAAACAACAGTACTTTGTGAAGCCCGCTTGCATACCCATTAGAAAACCAATGACCTTGAGGTCCCCACACAGACTTCATTGGTACTCGCTGTACTAAATAGCTTCTAAAAGAAGCTCCATATTGTCATAGGACTCCTTTAGATGGACAGAGTGTGCAATGGGAATGCTGGGATATTTATTCCCGTTGTGCAGAAGAACACCCTTGAGACTTTGCTTGGAAGAGTCTATGAAAAGACGCCAGTCTGAAAGATTTTGTGGCAAACCAAGGGACATAAACAAGCCAGGTATGTTTGTGCAGTAGCACAACTTGTTTTCCATGTCGAAAAAGGAAGCAAGGTCTCTGTTCCGATTCCTGAAACTGGTGATCCTTACATCTTCCTGGACTAGGTTCCACTTTTTAAGCCGAGAAGCCAAGAGCTCTGACTGCTGTTTTGAAAGATACAAATCACGAGCAAGATCATTCAGGTCTTCTTGCCTGATCCAGTAAGGCTCATTGCCACTTGTTCTTCAATATGTAAATTCAATATCTTCCAAAGATATTGACTCGGCAGAATCCTCCCTTGAAGGCATTTCTTCATCTGATGAGGAAAGAAGATCTTTATTTACTGGAGGTGTGGGTACAGGAAGATCATCTGAATGGGGAACGGGTCTCATAGCAGATCAAAGATTGGGATATTTGATCTTTTTCCTAGAAGATGCATTGAAACCAGTTATATTAGTTAAACAAAAATAATTATCATCTGCGTGGTTTTGCGGCTCTCTCCAAACCATCGGAACTGCAAAGTTGAAAGCAAAGTTGAAAACTAAATGTGCATTTGAAAATGTGATACTAATATTTAGTAACCCAAAAGATGTGTAACACGATAGTTGAGGGACACCAACCTCCTGCGCCCCCTGCGAGACAACCTCTTCCAATGACTGCCAATGACCTGCTGCCTTAACGGTCAAAATCCGTCTTGATATAAAACTATATATATATATATATATATATATAATGTAATGCTATCACTTACATTTAGTGCATAATAACTAAAAAATAAGCCATAAGTCTCACAATATTAGAATTAACCCTGAATTCATATACGCCTTTATGTACAGTATATGCACAAAATGTACACTATGCATATCTAAAGAACTAGAGGTGATGAATAAAAACGGATTTCAAATTTGAATTCAGCACCCTCAACTTTGATAAAAACGGGTATTTTTGTGCTTGCCTCAATTTCTTTGTAAACCAGTGTAATTAACATAAATATTTTAAGTTGGATTAAATAAATTTTCCCATATCAGAGTCGACATGGGAGTAATGGCAACAAATGGGTAATCTACACTAACCAGATCTACACCACCAACTGAAGTTTAGTGTCATACCAAAAACACTTCTTTTGGGGTAGTTGGGGTCTTACCACTCAGCAGGAGAGATAGTCAACTGATTCTAAGCACCACCAACAGGACGAATACGACCTTCATTACGTACTTCTTACTTGTGATCTTGTAGCGTACACAGTCAAGCTTAGTAATTAGAATTGAATGTTTTGTCGTCTCTGCTATAGATTTCTGAGATCTAAGACTATTGTCCCAGTACAATAATATATCTTAAAGTCTGTGTTTTACAACAGTCGAATAGTAAAGAACAATAATCTTGTCGAAATGGCTCCGACTTTCTGCGCTATACTCTTTGGTTCCACCCATAAATGCTACATCTAATCCAATCTGGGCGCTATGATAATCCTCTTTAAGAACATCGAATTGGTCGTCCTTTAAAATTAGCTAACTGAAGCTTGACTTGAAACCTTGACAGCACTTCCCCTGTCGACTCTAGGATTCTGTTCCGCAGAAATGCGTTTTATTTTTGTTGTTTTTGTCTTTTCTTTTATTCTCTCTCTCTCTCTCTCTCTCTCTCTCTCTCTCTCTCTCTCTCTCTCTCTCTCTCTTAAAATACATATTCTTGAAGAAACTCAGAGATAATGACGCCGTCTTTGAGGCGAAGCCTTAGCGCCACAAGAATGAGAAAAGATTCGAGGTCAACTATCATCGACAGAGCATGCGCAGGAGATTGAAAGCCTCGTTACCATGAGAGGCTCGAAGGATATAAAATAAGCTATATTTCCAGGTTTCACTTAGTAAAGTAAAAGCTAAAATTGTTTGGTATTAAATTCGCTTTGAAGCTTTTGAAGCTGAGTTAAACAATACAACATACTCATAATTATTATTTACTTGTTAAGGCCACAAATGAGAGGTATCTAAAATTAAACGTTCGTTCGATCGGCGGGGCTTAAATACTCTGAATATATTCCCTGTTGACATAGTATGGCTCCCACCAAAAACAGGGTGCCCTGGGTATGAAATTAAATTGCACCTGAGGAAAAGATTTCAGTTCCGGAGATCTGGAAAGTGTTGAATACGCATTCATTGCCATGACTCCCAGGTCAACTCTGACTCGAAGTGGTAGAGTCTGTTACGGTCACAACTATAAGCCAAACGAATCTGTTTGGAAAGAATCGATGTTTGAGAGGAATACTTGAATCAGTATAACGGCATCTAAATAATTTATATTAAAAATCATTACGAGAAGTTACAGTTGGTTGGTTGCTTGAGTTTCCGGGCATATAAACCATTGTAGGTTATTTGATAGCAAATCCATTTTTATACGTATAAATAGTTCTATTTCTAACAATTCAGTTTAACGTAAGTACGAGGTTTAATTATCAAAACAGTTCTATTTCAAACAATTCAGTTTAGTATAAGTGCACAGTTTAGCGCTATTTAACCCATACATAGGACCCTATCAGGTGCTACCACTCCGGGCCAGAGTTAATCTGGGAGAGATGGCAATAAATGGTACTCCCCGTTCCCCAAAACTCCAGCATTATTGGAGCCTCATCATTTGATTATTTAGTGTCATATCCAGGACACATGTTGGGGGAGTTTAGCCCCCCGCCTCTGCAAAGCAGTCGGTGTATTCTACAGCTTCAGCCGGCAGCCCAATTTCAAATTGTTAACAAAAGATAATCTTTTGTTACTTGAAACCATATAATAGCTTGAAATACTTTAAATTGTGAGCAAATTACGAGTAATAGATACGAATACTTGAAACCGTTTAACCGTACAAATTACTCGAAATAGATAGGAATGCTTTAACACTACAAACAAATGATTATTCTTATTAGACAGCAATAGAAACTTGAAACCTTCTACTTGTTTGAAAAACATTGACTTACGTAATCCAGCAAGAGTTTACACGACGAAAAAGCCATTACGAACCAACCAACCAGCCAACCTAATATAACACTCCTAATATTCAGATTTAATTAAACTTGCAGCAAGAATTCTCTGGTTTTATTAAAATAGGCGATTCCTGTGCCACTCGGCTTCTTATTGAAACATCACTCCATGATGATATTGTTGCTTTGCTTGGTTGGTTGGTTGGTTGGTTGGTTGGTTGGTTGGTTGGTTTTATGGCATATCAACCTTTGTAGATTATTTAACGCCAAATTTATTTTTATGAAAATGATTCTGTTTCAAACAATTCAGTTTAGTATAAGTACGCAGTTTAAATGTAAGTATAGTTTCATTGTGAAAATCATTTCTATTTCAAGCTATTCAGTTTAGTCAAGCAGTTCTAATTCAGCTAATTTAGTTTAGTATAAGTACAGATTTTGTTTAAACACAGTTAAATTTCAGAACTATTCTAAATTAAACAATTCAGTTTAGTGTAAGTACAGTTTCAATGTCAAAAAAGTTCCATTTCAAATAATTCAGTTTAGCATAAGCACACAGTTTACATGTAAGTACAGTTTAATTGTGAAAAACATTTCTATTTCGAGCTATTCAGTTAAATCAAACAGTTCTAATTCAAACAATTCAGTTTAGCATAAGTATGCAGTTAGTTCTATTTAACCTATCGACAGGGCCCTTATTAGGTGCTACGACTCCGAACCAGAGTGGACCAGGGAGTGATGGCAATGAAAGGGTACTTTGCATTCCCCGAAGCTTCAGTAATACTGAAGCTTCGGGGAATGCAAAGTACTCCACCATCAAATTGTTTAGTGTTATATGCAGGACACTCATTTTTAGCCCTCTGCAGAGGTGCAATCAGTGTATTTTACAGCCTCAACCGACTGGCCAATGATGATATTGATGCATCTATTTAAGAAGGGGTAATGGATTCTAATAATCATTTCATAGTTAACTATATTTACCAACCCCTCTGCTCGGGCAGGATATGACACAAGGTCAATTTTGAGAGGAGTTTAACAGGTTTGGATTCAGAGTTTTCCTTCTCCTAGACTAGGTTGATGTAGTGGTTAAAGCGATGGGCTGCGGAATCTACGATTCCGAGTTCGTATTCCAGTCGCGCTATTACGTTCACTTTCGGGCAAATACCCTTTATCCTCCCCTTTATCCTCCCAGCTAGGGGTTAAATAGTACTATTACTGTTCTTCTAGCAGAATAGCTTTGGCATTAAATAACCTACAAAGGTTGATATGCCATTAAACAAAGAAACCAAACCAAATCACCAATGTTGAAGAAATCAGTCTGTCCTACTATTTACCCATAGCTGGAGGGAGAATAACTGGATTCATACCTTTCTTAAGGTATTAGTGCTATGGGAAATGCAATCAGTCTCGTCTAGAATTTGAACTGATGTCACCGTGTCCATTTCCTACGACGATAGCCATTACACTACAGGCACCTCATTTCATTGTTAATAGTGGTCCATGATGATATTGATGCTTTTATATTAGAAGGAGTGAAAGAGTATAATTAGCATTTCATAGTTATTTTCCCTATTATCAAACTTTAGGTGGATTTTGACGTTTAGTGCAATGGAGTTCCTACGAAATTATTATTTAGATGCAAACTGAACAGGAAATACCTTATGCAATAAATCTGATCCTTCTAAGTATATTGCTTAGAAAAATCTCGCAATGTGTCATTTTTGCTGAATTATAATTGAAGATGAGCCGAAAAGATCGTTAGTTCAAAAGTTCTCATGATGACGTCATAACTTCTGTTGATTACCTTTTTGACCAATGAGATCCAAGCACTGCAACACCGACAAGAGAAGTGTGTGGACAGCAAGGAGGGCGGGTATTTACAAAAACAAACTTCATTTAGTCACATTTCATGGGAGTATCTTAGTCAGCCTATGAACTTTTCAGCCGAACCTCGTATATAGCTGAATATATAATAGACATTTCAGTAATAGATAGATAGATATGAACAGACTTAGATAGATAGATTGATAGATAGATTCTACACGATGGTCTAGTTCGTTAACTAATTTTATGGTTTGGTTAAAAATGAGTTTGATTCTAACTTGGAAGTTTTTATTTTGGAACGTTCGAGCCATAACGATCCTCACTATTGTTAATGATTTGCGAATATCAGCTCTTCCATAAAATATGATGTCAGACACATTTTATATTCAATCATTACGCGATGTGAGCCAACGAAAGGAGTGGCGCGGAACGTTTGCCCTCGAGGTGTTAATAGGTTCACACGGTTTTCGAAAGCGAGTTTTACTTTGGAAGTGGGGTGGAGGCGAAGTGCTGCCTTGATTTTTAATTTTCTTAATCTCTTATTTTGGTTCTGTTGGTTACTTTCCTACAACTATTATTATTATTATTATTATTATTATTATTAACAGTAGTAGTAGTATCAGCATTTTAATTTTACGAAAACTGAAACGATGACAGTTGTTAGTGATTTGCGAACTGTTTTACGGCCTTCACTTCCGACTGTACCGGGTTTTCAGGGAGTTTATCAAGCTGAAGCTGAGCGATCAAGTACGAGGTAGATCATGATGTCTGATTAACAGCCTTTGGCGCCCGACATTATGGCGGGACAGAGAGGCACATTTACAAAAGCATATATATCCACACACACACACACACACACACACATATATATATATATATATATATATATATATATATATATATATATATATATATCCAGATTTAGTTGAGCGCAGTTCTTTATGGCAAATATGCATTGATACCTTTTTTATACACAAAATTGATTGCTACTTTAAACTGTTTAGTCAGGCGTTCTGTTGAGTTGTATTTTGTCTACAATAACTTTGTGGTAAGGAGTCTAAACACAATGTAAACAAAACTTACCTTCATCTTTATCCTTGACCAAAAGCGTCAACTTCAACCATTTAAATCGCTCAAAAACTGTGCCTTTGGTACTACATTAAACAGTATAAAAAAGAGCGGCTTTATTTTCGGATCTATAAGGAGTCTTGAGTACACTTCTTTGCCATTACTTCCAGATCCACTCTGACTGGAGTGGTTTAAAATTTAGCTCGAAAAAACTCTGAAGAAACAACTATACAAAAATATAAAGATGAATGCGATTCCCCAACCTCAGAACATAAAATAACCGTAGACTGTTTGACATGCAGTTAAAATCAATCAATCTTTAAAATTTATTAAAAATCACATTTCTATTTTAATTCCTGTGAACATTGAATCCCACCTACCAATTAATGAATAAATCCAACACCTCAAGAAGGCCGTAGAATACATGGCTAAAACGAGGTGCATGAAGTGTAGTGGTTAATATTCTCGTAATCAAATCTCGTAATCTGGTTTCGTTTTGTATAAATGCCCGTGAAAAAGGCATGAATTTACCTTATTTCTTCATAGCGATGGATAAATAGACAGACTGAGCTCTTTAGCCCAGTTATGAATAGCGATCTAGAAAACGGAAAAGTTTGTATTCGAATCAGTGGTACTCTGCTCAAAAATGTCACTTTCTGTTTGGGAAGAAGTAGGAGGATAAATACATTCAAGGCTGAAAAATGGTAAAAAGTAGCTGACGTAAATAGTCCGATGAATAGAAACATGAGTTGAGACTTATAGTGTTTAATTTTTTATCAACATATGGTTTCTGAAAAGTGCGATATGAAACATGAATAATTTTCCATAAGGTGTAAGAACTTGAATTACCTCACAAATGGTCAAACTCTAAGACACACACATACAAACACACAGACAAATACCCTCAGACACACATAGATAGATAGATAGATAGATAGATAGATAACGAGTGGATGAAGAGATTAACAAACTGAATGTTTGATACGTATTAGCCGAATTAGAGATATATATTGGGATCTTGCAACACCTAGCTAGCTAGTGAATTAGCCGTCAAAAAATCAGTAGCAAGTTAGCTAGTTAACTAAATAGATAGATAGATAGATAGATAGATAGATAGATAAGGACTGGTCGAATTAGTGATATGTTTAGAGACCTTGCTACAGATAGACAACGTCGGAGAGAAATATAAAGACGAAATTGATATAAGTAAATATGAACTGATTGTGATATACATCTATACATACGGTTTGATAGATAGATAGATAGATAGATAGATAGATAGCGAATCAAGAGATCAATAATTTGATTGTTTGATAAGTATCAGCCGAATTAGTGATATATTTACGGATTTTGTGATACCTAGCTAGCCGATGAACTAACCGTCGCAAAGCAGCAAGCTAGCTAGCTAGCTAGCTAGATATATATAAATTATTTCTTGTCCACTTTGGAAATAACGAAGACGATCGTAATTAACTTTGAATTGTGCATGGTTTATTTACCAAGTTTTTCTAAGTTTGGCACAAGAACACGAGTGACTTGAGTGATCTGATGTTTCTGAACGCGCACACACATCGAAGAATTGATCAGGTTCAACAATGCTTAACTTTATCGGTGAATCGACAATTTTATCTTGAGTCAACCGCAAGAACTTTACTAAGCGTAGCCGAGTCTGACACAAGGTCATAGTTGCAGCGCACACGTGACGTTCAAACAGGTTATACCGGAGAACTAGTTTGCGAAATCAGCATCCACAGCCTCGTGCCAAAAGACACGCCCAATGAGCACAAAACCATGTTAGTGGGATTACCCAGTGTCGATCGAATCTGAAAAACTAGTGAACTAGTTCAAAACAAACTTTGCGCAACGGGAAGGGTACCTTGATTTTTTTTTTTTTTTTTTTGTAAGCTAAGTTTAGTATAGGTCAAAGCCACTTAAAACTGGTTGCTTTTACTGCAGATCAACCTGATATCAGTCCAATTTTATAATTATTTTCTGTGTTTAAAAGCATATCAACCGTCGTGGGTTACTTAACGCAAAAGCCATCTTTATAAAAATAGCAGCAGTTGTTTTGGTTTGGTTTGGCTTTATGGTATATCAATCGTAGCAGGTTATTTAATGCCAAATCAATTTTTCATAAATAAAAACAGTTCTTTTTCAAACAATTCTTTTTAGTATATGTACTGTTTTTGCTTACACACAGTTAAATCTAAAAACAGTTCTATTTCAAACAATTCAGTTTAGCATAAGTACATTGTTTAGCTTTATTTAACCCATAGACAGCACCCCATCAGGTGCTACCACTCGAGGCCGGAGAGAACCTGTGAGTGATGGTGATAAAGGGGTACTCCGCATTTTCCAAAGCTCCATTATTACTGAAGCCTCACCATCAGATTGTTTAGTGTCATATACAGGACACTCGTTAGGAGAGTCTTACCCTCCTGCAGAGAATTAGTTGGTGTATTCTACAGTCCTATCCAACTGGGCCAATAATAGTTGTGTTATTAAACCCATAGCTGGGAGAATGAGGGACTTTATACCGTTCCCACGGGTATCAGTCTGAAAATGAACATAATGGCACGACTGGAGTTCGAACTCGCTTACTACAATATCCGAGTCCAGCACGTTAGCCGCAACACCAAGAGGGCTCCTCTCCTCTTTTTTTTTTTTTTTTTTTTTTTGGTTGGTATGGTTACAAGCAATTATATTGTTTCAAGAAACTGCTACTATTCAATTATCATTTGCAAACATACATTACTTCAAGTAAAAATTCTCAATAATTTGTACACAATTATATAATTTCAAGTATTCATCTCAAATGCTGATAATTTGTACAGAATTATTTGGTTTCATGTATTTCTAACTAATCCTAAAAGTAAATTTAGCGACCGTTGTAGAGGGTGACCCAAAGGCTCTATTTTCAATAGCTACTACATCGATGTGAAGAAGAGGGTCTACTCCTTTCCCTCGATAGCTCCACTTTACCCTTGATCTATACCTTATAATGCGGAGTTTTAAGCAGGGCAGCATCAAGTACTATCTTTTTAGTCTTTGACTCGACCTGGGATTGAACCTTGATCTCCCAGACCATTGGGGAACACTCTACCAATAATAATTTTAAACAAATCAATTCCCATTATAGATGGGGCCATAACAGTTACTAACACTCCGGGTTAGAATAGAATTGAGGGTAATGGCAAAGAAGTAGTGAGACCGCACTCCCCAGGGCTCCAAAACTGGAATCTTACCACCTGTGAGGGGAGACAATCAGTGTACTCTATGCTCCAGTAACTGAGCAGAAGTCTAATTTTAGCTACTCGTTACCCCTCCAACGTACAGCTCATTCTGCCAGCTTAGAATATACCACCAGTAGATGATTAAGTCAACCTCTCCCCAAAAAAATGGTTATGCTGAGTATGATAAAAAACTACATCTGGTGGTGAGACTCCAGTTACTGAATTAGAAAGTGTGAGTTCTAGTATATGCATTTACCCAACCTCTCTGCTACGCACAGGATGTGACAAAAGGTCAATTTTTAAGTTGAGCTCGTTTGAATTCAGTGTTTTCCTCCTAGACTGGTTGGTTGGGTTTAAGGACATATCAACCCTTGTGGGTTATTTAATTCCAAATCGAGTTCTTATGTATATATGTCAGATATATATGATTCACAAACGAATACAGGGTGGAACGATAAAATTGTCGAGCTAAAGAAAACAACACTACAGATTTATTTTTAAACTTTTATTGAAAAAATCAATTCAGATAACTTGACTATGTAGTAGAGCTGACACTTATTCAATGTAGCCACCTTCAGCCTCAATCACCACCTCGATATGGATCTGGAACTGGGAGCATGCCTTTTCCACCAGCGCTGGCGGGAGCTCGGCGAATACTCGGTGGATGACCGTGATCAGGCTGGCTTTGGTGTTGTGGGAGGTCATGTTGGTGATGTTCTCGATGTATGACCAAACGAAGTAGTTCAGTGGGTTCAGGTCGAGGGAGGAGGAGGCCAGTGAGAGAAGGGTACAAAGTCGTAGCACTCCTTCTGAAGCCAAGCCTGGGTCTCTTTGGACTTGTGGACCGGCGCCGAGTCCTACTGCCACACCCAGGGTCTGCCACCGGCCATCTGATTTCACCAGGGGATCACCACACTCTTCAGCACATCCAGGTACACTTTCGTGTTGACTTTCAAGCTGACTTCGAAGATGTAAGGTGGCATGATGAGGCCCTCACTTGAAACCACATCAAAGACCATAACCGTAGCCGGAATCTTTGTTTTCATGATCCTGGGCACGTTGAACCGTCCGGATTTGCATTTTGAGGGTGCTGGAAATGGTCCTATAGTCATATCTTGGATCGGTAGAGAGCATAAGTTGTACAGCGGCGCATCTCCGATCTCGCTCGTTGAACAATGTGTCACTTTCAGACATGATAGAAGGTTCCTATCGCTCTCGGGATTTGAACACAACTGATGGTCTGCAACAAAAAAAACCCGGTTTTCATTAAACAGAAATGGAATCATTTCGTCTTTTCTAAGGCGACAATTTTATCGTTCCACCCTGTAGTTTGTCAGTAAAATTACTTTTAAACACACCAAAACTCATTTGTTTGCTCACAGTTAAAGAGTTTTAATTACTGTTAGTTAACACTGATTTTATTTAGCATTAATCATTTCCTTACACACAGCTAAATCTTTTCAAGTATTCCTATATAGCACGAATAATTCTATATAGTATTGATCATATTTTTCGCATAGTTAAGGGATTTCAGTTATTGCTAGTTTAAGTTAATTATTCAATCCAATATTACTCATTTGTTTGCAAAGAGTTAAATGGTTCCAAGTATTGCTTGGAAATAGAACTAATTCAGTTTAACATCAGTCATTTGCATGCATACAGTCAAATGTTTTCAGGGATTGCTATGAAATACTAATGATTCAATTTAACCTCAGTTATCTATTTGAAATACTAATAATGTAATTTAACATCAGTAATTTATTTGCACACCGTTAACTGGTTTAAACAATAGTAAGTGAATAAACAATTCTATTTGATCTATAGATGGGACCCGAATAGGATAGACCTGGAAGTAATAGCAATGAAGAGTTACTCCAAATTCCATAAAGCTCTGTCGCTAACCAGTTGCCCTACCAAGACAAAAGAGTCCAGTCTACCGTATTTACCCGCAGCTGATAGAAAAGATGGATTTATGCATATTCCATGGGTATTTGCGCGAAATGAAACGCAAAATGCCCCGTTTAGGATTTGAACATTGATTGCCGTTTCCATTTCCTACAGCGATAACCATTATGTCGTAAATGCCTCCACCAGAGTTCTTCGGTAAGATCAAATTCAATACATATTCTGGAAACGACCTTGGTTAAAGAGTGACAGTTGGTGTGTCAACTGTATTCCACTAACAATAGGAGAATATTTTTTCATTAATATGAAAATTTTGAAAGAATGTAGATTTTTGCTAATATATATCCCAAAGAAAATGTTGGATTTCAGTTTGATTAATATTCACATAAAATAACGAGAAATTACTTCGCCGACCACATCACTCTGATGAATGTTAATATCAATGCACTAAGAAATTTAGATCAGAGATTCCGCTCTTCATACAGGACAAGTCATGGTCGTTACAAAGCAAGTATTCTGGAAAGGATGGGAACATTTTAACGTGTATCACGTAGAGTATTCGGACTTCTATTTTCATTGTTTTAATCTCAACGTTACGGCTATTGCTGTTCTTCTTTAAATGTATCATGTCTAACTCGGGAGCTCACATAGAACTTCGAAGCCAGCCATTGGGTAGATTGTTCTGATTCTGTTTACCATGATCTGGTACAAGTGTTAAATTATAGTAAGTAGTTTTTTTTTATTTACTTGGGATTGAACCTGTACATGATTTCACATGGAAGCACCTTTCAGCCAAACGCCTATATTCGATGCGCTATACATCTTGCTGGATAATTTAGAGTGAATTTTAGGACTAATGCGCCTAATGTTTTCATCAACCCATGAGATACTTCCTACCCACCAATATTATGTACGATTTTTTTACCTTATCTGATATTGCATTTTTTTTATTGGTCGTTTTTTTATTATTGGTTCCCATACCGTATTCATTTATACATTTGGTCGGCTCAGCAGCTCCCTAGAGCCCAATATATCTGCTGCTTCATTAAGACGTCTTATTTTCCCATGTTCTTCCATATTAATATAACTTTATTCCATAAAGGCGGATGTTTTTTTTTATTCTTTCCATATTTAGTCAGCCATATCTGATTTTTCAACCTCGTTTCGACATACTGCTTTTCGATATTCCTCTAGCCTTACTTTTAGAGGGCAGTATGTCTTGCATTTGTATACTTTGTCAAAACTGTATGGGATGGAGTACACACAATTCTTGGTCATGCTGTATTCTGTTAGGGGCTTGACTCGGAAGATATATTTCCGAAGAGTCGAACCACTCTTACATATTGTCCTGATATCATATGGACTACATTTCTTTTGAATTTTGGGATCCAGGTTTTTCACATATGGCAGACTGTAGTTAATTTTTGGGTAGTGTTCTCTGTTGTTCGTACCAGATTTCTTGGAGCCGATGTTATGCTCTCTGAGTTGTTGTTGCGATTGAGGTTTTCTCTTTAACGTTTCTTTTCTTCTTGATATGTATCTCTGTCACAACTCATGGCTTTTGCACAATGTTGTCGGCAATAAACGATTCTTTTCTTTACATTATAAGGATGGTAGGATTTGAATTTGAGTTACTGTCTAATGAAAGTTGGTTTTCGATACACAGATGACCTGAATTCTTGCTCTGTGTGAGTTATTAGTACAGCTAGGAAGGAAATTGGTTGGGTTTGGTTTTTTTTTTCTTTAATGGCATATCATCCTTTGTAGCTTATTTAATGCCAAAGTCATCCTTCTAGAAGAACAGTAGTGATACTATTTAACCTATAGCTGGGAGTATAAGGGGGTTCATACCTCTCCCAAGGGTATTATGTCCGAAGGATAATCTGTTATCTTGCTATTTCTCCATAGTAAATTGTAGAGATGGTCTGATTGAGTTTAGATGATCCATTAATGTTCTAACATCATCCTGATGAGGCCGGAGAATGAATACATCATCTACGTATCTAAGCCACAATGATGGCTTTAATTATGTAGATCCTATTGTCATATCTTCGAATTATTCAATATATACGTGAGCCAATACTGACGATAACGGAAATCCCGTAGCCAGTCTTTCTTCTTGTCGGTATATGTCACACCCTTTACCGAAGTAGGTCATTTCTACAAAGTCAACATCTCCATCGGGTTATCTATTTGTTACTATAACAATGACGATGAAAGCAATAGTCTGAATACTCTAAGTGATAAAGATTATCAAACTTCAACACAGATATTTAGACAAGTGATTTTTAATTTAATTATCATAAAGTTCATCAGTTATTAAAATCTATAACAACACACATATCTTCGTTGTTATTATTACTCCAGGCAAGAAAATATGCAAAAGGCACACTTAAAGAATGTTTTATTTAAATTTTTATTTAGCAGTCAGTAAACTAATGATAGATAAGATGCGAAACATTTTTGGTTTAATAGATTCATCTGATGATGACGCTTCAATAATGCTGGAGCTTTAAGGAATGCTGAGTACCCCTTCATTGCCATCACTCCCAGTTCAACTCTGTTGTAACACACGATAGGGTCCTATCTATGGGTCAAATAGAATTGTTTGACATTTATACTGAGTACAAACAAATGAAATATACTTAACTGAATTGTTAGAAATAGAACAGTTTCATCATTTAACAGTATAAACAAATGACTGATGTTTAAAAGAATTGTTAGTAATACATGGCAATACAAGGACTTATGCCAAATTGAATCGTTAGAAATAAAACTGTTTGATTATTTAACTGTGTGTATCTGCAAAATATGTTTACTAATCATATAGGTGATATATATGTATAAATAGGGTTTTGCATTGAATAACTAACAATAGTTGATATGCCATAAAACTAAACCAGACCAAACCCAACCCAACCAAACCAAACCAAATGGGATAACGAAGCTTATGCGTTCATTGTTACTTCTCCAGCAGTGTTCAGTATGTCTTCTAAGTCCTAAATGAACGGTTAGTGAGATGGAAGGAAGGAGGCTTTAAAGCTGCAATCTGGGGTGGGGCAGGGTGGAGCTGCTTTTGGTCTACTCAGCAGCTAACTTGAGTCCAACATATCTGCTGCTTCTTTAAGACGTATTATTTTCCAATGTTCTTCCCTGTCTATTAATAAAACTTTATTCCTTGAGTTTTGCTCGAGTACAAGTTGTGCAACCATACAATAATACTGACACGGCTACAGTTTTGATCAATTCTCGCTTTTATATTTTTAGAGATCAGGTTTGCATATAAGTCTTTGACCTACCAATAGCTGCATGTGCTAACATCACTTTCAGTAGATGAGATATTGCTACCGAGTTATGTCAACTGGCCAACTCATTCAATACCAGTAACTAAAAAATTTAATTGGCTGACTGAAATCGAGGTGGACCCAAAGGCCGCGGTTTCAATAGCTACTACAGCGAGATGAAGTGGAAGACACTACTTCTCCGGATTACTCCATTTACTCTTGATCATTACCTGATTCTGCTGAGTTTTAAGCAAGGAGGCATCAAGTGCCATTTTTTTCAATCTGGTAGACCTCTACCTGGGATTGAAACCCGGTTCTCCCAGACTATCGGCGAACACTTTAACTGTTATGTCAATGCACCAGTATCAAAAGATTATACGTAGTCATTCAATTTTATTGCCTAGTCTGCTGGGGCTATAGAATACACTGATTGCTTCTCTGCAGAGGAGTAACCCACCCACCAAAGATTTTCTTATTATGACACTAACCAAATTGATGATGAGGTTCCAGTAATGCTGGACCTTTGAGGAATGCGTAGTACATCTTATTGCCATCGATTCCAGGTCCACTCAGGCCCGGAGTGGTAACACCTGATAGGATCCTATATGAGGGTCTAATAGAACTAACTACTTATGTTAAATTGAATTGTTTGAAATAAAACTGTTTTTTCCATTGAAACTGTGTATTTATGCTCAACTGAATTGTTTGAAATGAAACTGTTTTCGACAGTGAAACTGTGTACTATACTGAATTGTTTGAAATGGTACAGTTTTTAACATTGAAACTCTGTACTTATGCTAAACTGAATTGTTTGAAATGGAACAGTTTCTAACATTGAAACTGTGTATTTACACTAAAATGAATTGTTTGAAATGAAATAATTTTTAACATTGAAACTGTGTACTTACGCTAAACTGAATTGTTTGAAATTGAACTGTTACTGTGTATTTATGCTAAACTGAATTGTTTGAAATGGAACATTTTTTGACAGTAAAACTGCGTACTTATGCTAAACTGAATTGTTTGAAATGGAACTGTTTTTGACATTGAAACTGTGTACTTATGCAAAACTGAATTGTTTGAAACAGAACTATTTTTTGCATTGAAGCTGTGTGTAAACGAAAAGTTTTATTGATACTAAACTGAATTGATCGAAATAGAACTGTTTATATGTATAATAATTGATTTGGCATTAATAACCTACAATTTTTGATGTGCCATAAAACCAAACCAAACAGTCAATATAATTTTTGTTACCTAATACCTAATAATTTCCGTTTCAATTGTATAATGTTTCACAAGAAATAATAGAATTGCAGGATCTTTGATTTAGAAGAAAACTGATTTCTTTTTATTAAATTGTTAGATACTTATTAGTTTATGAATGGTACAGTAAGTATAGTGCTATCTGTAGTAATTATAACTTCCTCTCCATAAACCGTTGAGTTAAACCAATTCTTCACTGACCCTTTTAACTCCAACACCACTTGATAATGGAGTGAAATAATGTTCAAATATAATAAAAATAGGAAAGTCAGCGAATCATAAAAATACAAAAATCAATAACGACAAAAAATAAAATAATTTTTTGAAAAATGTCCGTTTGTTGTCATGAGAAAACTTTTCTCCAAGCTTACTACAATATAATTATTCCTTCATCTGATTCGAAAACTTTCTTGATGAACAAATGGAACAAAAAAGTTTTCAGAATATTCCCATACAGTCATCCAACACCACTTGATAATGGAGTGAAATAATATTCTGATATGATAAAAAAAAATGGGAAGGTCAACGAATCATAAAAATACAAAAATCAATAACGACAAAAAATAAAATAATTAAAAAAAATGTTTGTTTATTGTCATGAGAAAACTATTCTCCAAGCTTACTACAATATAATTCTTTCTTCATCTGATTCGAAAACTTCCTTGATGAACAAAGGAAACAAAAGACTTCTACAGAATATTTCCACACAATCATTTCATATATTTTGGGACACAAACGCTGTTTTACTGATTAAACGGTAACCCCCTTTCCTGGTGTTTAACATTTCCTCCTTGTTTTTGCATTTTGTATTTTATTAAACATCCATCGTTGATCTAATATCACTAGATATCATCCTTCCTAGTTCTGATGATGGTTCATTCGAACTGAAACGTTGTAGCGTCGACATTATTTCTCAATAAATCTCTCCTTCTGCTTGGATAACCTTGTTTATCAATTATCAATTTTGCCGGATTCAATTCCACCACTTACTTCCATATATATACTTCAAAATAACAAGGATTCTATTTTATCAAACCAAAATTGTTTAAATGAAAAGATGTTACCTGAATAAACCTTTTCCAAATTACATGATCCTGCCCCTCAACACAATACTTCAACTATGGACTTTAGATTTAACTTGGTGAAAAGACAAATTGAAAGATCTAAAAGAATTAATTCAAGAGCTAAACATTGAAATTAAAGAACTTCAGAACATACTAATAAAGTTCTATCTCTCTGACCATAAATGGCTCATTTGGAGAAATCAACAAATTTCAAGACTGTAACATGAAAAAAACATTGGGACTCTTAAAAGAAAAAGAAAATACTTCAAAATAACAATGATTCTATTATATTTTATTAAAACTGTTTCAATGAAAAGATGCTGCTTTTTCATACATAAATAAATACACATACACATACACGCACATACATACATATATATATGGCTTGGCGTTTGAGTCAACCGGGTTTCGATCCAAGCTACGGGAAGCTACTGTCTAGCCACACAGATGAGTTCTGATAGAACGAAATAGATCTGTCTGTGGATGACTATATATATATATATATATATATATATATATATATATATATATATATATATATATATGTGTGTGTGTGTGTGTGTGTGTGTGTGTGTGTGTGTGTGTGTGTGTGTGTGTGTGTGTGTGAAGGTATTCTCCAATCCAGTATATTATTTTGGAGACTTTGATTCATACCAATGCTCTTAACAGGATGGAAATAAATCTATTATCCTAATGAGACCGAATATTGTTTTTTTCTTGAAATGATATAATTATATACACACACACAAATTCATGCACACACACACACACACACACACACACACACACACACATATATACATATATATATATATATATATATATACATATATATATTGTGGGAATATTTTATTGAAAGTTACTGACATGGGTTTGGTTTTCAACTTTTTCTTGACCTTTTCTTTTTGGTAAGCAAAATGTTACTTCATCTTTAACTCCAGAATACAGTAGTACCCACGTGTTTGGCATCTACCAATGACGATCGAAAGTACTGGTACTCTGATTATTACCTTAGAGAATTCTGACAATTTTTAAACTGCCTTCAACCACAAATGTGACATTTTACTCGTCAACAAGAAAAGGAAAAAAAAAAAGAAAAAAAAATCCTTGTCAGTCACTTTAAATAAAATAAGTCTACAAGAAAATCGGCTGCTTAAATACCAACTCCCCCGAACGAACTGGCACAAGGTCAATTTTAAAGGGGAGTTTGACAGGTTGGAATTCAGAATTTTTCCTCTAGACTAGTTGTCATATCAAGGCTAAAGAGCCCAATATACCCAACTATTTTATCCAAAGCTGGAGGGAGAAAAGTTAAATTCCTACCTTTATTAATGATATAAGGACTATGTGAAATGCAAACAGCCTTGTGCAGCATTCGAACCCGTGTCACCGTATCCATTTCATCGACGATATCCATTTCCCACGAACGCCTCTATTTTGATTTTTTATGTAATCATCAATTAGAGAAAAAGTTGAACAGTATCAAAATAATATTTTACTTGCGACTTTAGTTTCAGCACCAGGCTAAAAGTGATGATCTCCCAATGAAAATCAAACTCATTCGAAGATATATCAGTTTTATAAATGTGATAAGAATACAAGAGAGACATTCAATAAATAAGGTATGGTTTGGTTTGTTGGGTTTTATGGCATATCAACTTTTGTAGGTTATTTAACGCCAAATCCATTTTTATGTAAATAATCTGTTCTATTTCAAACAATTCAGTTTAGCATAAGTACATAGTTTAATTGTCAAAAACATTTCTATTGCAAACTATTCAAGCAATTATATGTAACAATTCAGTTAAGTGTAAATACAGTTTTAATGTCAAAAACAGTTCTATTTCAAATAATTCAGTTAAGCATTCAGTTTAAATGTAAGTACGGTTTAATGGTCAAAAACATTTCTATTTCAAGCTAATCAGTTTATTCAAACAATTCAATTTAGCATAAGTATGCTGTTAGTACTATTTAACCCATAGATAGGGCCCTATCAGGTGCTACTACTCCGGGCCAGAGTGTACCTGGGAGCAATGGCAATGAAGGCGTACTCCGCATTCCCCAAAGCTCAAGCACAGCAGATTTTTTAGTATCATATCCAGGACACCCGTAGGTGGGGGGAGTCTTACCCCTCTGCAGAGATGCAGTCAGTGTGTTCTACAGCCCCAGCCGACTGGGTAATACACAGAGTTAAATGTCAAACAGTTTTATTTCAGATAATTCAGTTCAGCATTAGTACACTATTTAGAAATCAAAACAGTTCTATTTCGAGCAATTCGGTTCAGCGCTAGTACACAGTTCCAATGTCAAAACAGTTCTATTTTAAACAATTCAGTTTAGCATAAATACGCAGTTTAAATGCAAAAATCAGTATAGTGAAAGAAGCACGGTTTAGTTCTATTTAACCCATAGATAGGACCCTTATCAGGTGCTACCACTCCGGGCCAGAGTAGACCTGGGAGCGATGGCAATGATGGGGTACTCCGCATTCCCCAAAGCTCCAGCATTGCTGGAACCTGACCATTAGATTGTTTAGTGCCATATCCAGGACACTCGTTGGTGGCGGGGGGCTTTCCCCTCTGCAGAGAAGTAGTCAGTGTTGTCTACAGTAAATCAATAAATAAGGTGATATTTTGTCTCTGGAGTGGGCAATAAAATGTAAAGTTTACACTTGCTCTTTTTTCAAGAAAAGCAATACCAGTGAGTTCTTTCATAAGCCAAAAGATTGTTAGCATCACCTTTACTGATAGCATTCTTAGCATTACCTTTAACCCATCGGATTTTAGCAAAAACTAAAAATTGGATTCTAATTTTTTTTTTTTTTTTTGCGAATACAGCAAGCATTACTAACGACTAGAGATAATATTTTTCAGGCTGTTTACATGTATTCGCCAAAAAAAAGTAAAATCTAATTTTTTTGTTTTCGCTAAAATCCGATGCGTTAAAGGGTAAAAATTTACCAAAATTTGTATATGATAGTAGTATTTTCTCATACATTGATGGAGACATTCGGTTTATGGTAGTTGTTGTCAGCCGACAGTAGTCAGGGCGACCCTAAAGCTCCCTTTTCGATAGCTACTACACCGAGGTGTAGGGGAGGGCGATACTCCTTTCATTAGATTGCTCCACTAAAACTTCACCCGTGCCTTATAATGCTGAGCGTCAAGCAATAAGGCATCAAGTACCATGAAATTTACTGCTATACACAGAATATTGAAATGTATTATATATTGACCCTCGACCGAGCCCTCAATCAAGAGATGCACATATGTAAATAAGCGGAAGAACAGCGGAAGCAGATGGACATTAAACAATGATATAACCAGGTTCGAGTCAGTTGGAGACAAGATGGCGAAGTGAAAGCCAGCGGCAGACAGAGGGCTTTGGGCCCTCAGTGACCCACGGTTGAGCAACCCCAGCCAAGATGAGGCGAAAGAAGTGCTGCTATGGTCAGAAGAACTTGGGTCAATATAGCAGTATGTCCCCGTCTCCAGCTCATCCCTCACACACAACAACCATCACCCTTTCAAGAATAAAGTGTGAGAGATTATATTTTTATAAAGAAGTGTATTCGTTCGTTCATTGAAGTTCGTACATTATGTTAGATTATGTTTCTGCTTATATTTGTATTACGGCTATACACCAAATGCAAACGGACTCGTTTAGGATTTGAACTCTGATAGCTGAGCCCACTTTCTACATCGATAACCATTTCTCTCCAACTACGTCCATTTCTCACTTGAATTGGCCAAAAATTTTGAAAGACGTTTTAAAGGGACTTGTCCATCTTTGAGGAGTCTTCTAAACTATCACATCACGTTCTCGTGCTAGGTTGCCCAGTCGGCTGGGGCTGTAAAATACACCGACTGCTTCTCTGCAGAGGGGTAAGACTCCCCCAACGAGTGTCCTGTATATGACACTAAACATTCTGATGAAGTTCCAGTAATGCTGAAGCTTTGTGGGGTGCGGAGTACCCCTTCATTGCCATCACTCCCATGTCCACTTTGGCCTGGAGTGGTAGCATCTGATAGGTTCCTGTCTATGAGTCAAATAGAACTAAATTGCGTACAAATGCAAAGCTGAATTGTTTGAAACAGAACTGTTTTTGACATTGAAACTGTACTTAGGCTAAACTGAATTTTTTGGATTAGAACTGTTTGACAAAATTGAATAGCTTGAAATAGAAATGTTTTTGACAATTAAACTGTGTACTCATGCTAAACTGAATTCTTTGAAATAGAACTGATTATTTGTATAAAAAGGGATTTGTGATAAATAACCTACAAAGGTTGATATACCGTTAAACCCAAACAACCAACAACCATTCTCGTGCCAGGCTAATTTGAGCTTAGGGAAAAAAAATCTGTTACTGAAATTAATAAGATGTAACGAAATGATTGTCTTTTTTTTCACTTTTTTTTCTTTTTTTTTTTTTTAAATAATGATTTTCTTTTTTGACAGCATTTGAACGTTTATTAACGCTTCATGTCTCTTAACGACCACACGAAGTGTCATGTCCGAAATACAATGGCATCTAAATGTACGAACAAAACAGGTCAAGCCTGCCTGGTGATTTTTTGCTTAATCGTCGCAAACAGAAAACCCAGAGTGAGAGGTATAGGTCCACGGACAGAGTGAAAAAATTAAATGAATACAACCGGTCAAAAGATAGCAATTGTCAAGTAATGGTGAGGCGGATAGAGAATATATATGTATATATATATATATATATATAATGAAAAAAATGGAGAAAGAAAGAGAACTGATGACAAATAATGCGAGGAAATATGGGGTAGAGAACGTGGGTGGAATAGAGGTATATCAATAGATCATATTTCCTTTTTATATACCAACTAACGTCATACTTACAATATCAAATAACACTGGGCGCTTTGTCCGAAAATAAGCTGGTCTCGTAGATCGTAACTACTTAACAAGTGTGATATCCATTGAGCGCCCCATGTTTTTAGCCTTATGTCCAAACTAAACGAAGGTTAGTAAATAACTGCAATACTTAGTCATCCTACTATGTTCGACAAATGCATAAAATTTCACTTGAGAAAAGGGGATTTTTTTCTCTTCAGACATAAAACCTGCTCACAAACATAATGAAATATTTATTCTAAAAAAAATCTCTGGATACTGCTATTAAAATGAGTATAGATTTCAATGAACATATATACCTATACAACGTTTGATTTGGTTTGGTTTCTTTGTTTAATGGTATATTAAACTTCTCGGGTTATTTACTGCCAAAGTCATACATGTTGAAGAACTGTACTTAGGCTAAACTGAATTGTTTGGATTAGAACTGTTTGACTAAACTGAATAGCTTGAAATAGAAATGTTTTTGATAATTAAACAGGATACTCATGCTATTTAACCCCATAGCTAAGAGGATAAAGGTGTTCATGCCTTTCCAAAGAGTATTTGTCCGAAAGGGAACATAATAGCGTGACTGGAGTTCGAACTCACTTATAACGATTCCGCAATCCAGCGCATTAACCATAACATCGCTAAGACACCCTCTACAATGTTTGGATTTCAGTTCGATAAGTATTCGCACTGAGTAACATAGGAATTTATTTAGCCAACCACTGCACTCTGATGAACGTTTTTATGGATATACAAAAACAAACAAAAAAATTGAATCAGCGTATACTACGCTGATGTAGCTGGTTACACAGGAATGTTGAGAATAATTGGTTGATTGATTTTTAAGGCATTTCAACCAGTCTCGTGTTCTAAGCATCGGGATTTGGTAATCAAATTAATTGTACGTTTATATTTATACTATTTTGGGCAGTTGTTTCTTAAAAAATGTTTACGCACAGTCATATGATATTAATTATTCCTTTATAATTCAAATAATTTGCAGACAATTGTTTATAGTCCTCCTGTTATATAATTAAGGAATGATTTTTTTTATATTAATCCTTTTTCTTTAAGTATATTTTATCATTCAGTTTGGTAAGGCTTTGGGTCATTTGGTGCAGTTTTACCCTCGCGCACAAAGGATATGACAATCACTATTTGTCATAATAAACCCCAAGACAGGAAATGGGACTGGAGTGTGGATGACGCTATGTCCAGAAGAGATGGTCCTGAGAATTTGAGGAATTTGAAAAGACGTCAGTTGGACTTTGACCGTTGAAAGGGTAGTTGGGTTTTCAACCGTTGAGGCATGTGCTTCAATTTTTCGGATCTCGACCAGCATAGATGAATTAAGATCTTAAACATCACAAGATGCGCCCTGCATGGGGTGGGGTCAGCGTAGTATGGTTAGCAAAGACTTTTAAGAAGAATTGTGTCTCTCTCCTCGTGTCGCCATGAACCGAAGACAGAATAAACCCGTTTGTATCCGAACAACTGAGTCCGCTTGTGTTTTGTATTTGTATCTGTATTATAATTATTTACATCGGGGTTATACAACACGACTCTCAAAAACTAATATTTATATGGTTCCAAGCAAATTTTCATCATACAACGTGTTAAAGCACATGCAATACTCTGTCCTCATCAGCCGCCAGGAGGGTGATAACAGTTTCGGTACTCCAAGGCGGTACTGCCACTCCTGGCGCTACCAAGCAGCTTTTGTCACCGGACAGGGTATTTAAAAGAAATATATATATCTATATATAAACCAGATCAAATAAAAGCAGACATTACATTGGACGTTTGTTCATCTTCATTTTAATGCAGTTTGTGATTTAAAAACGCGTTTACTTACGGCCGTTGATGTCATAGCAACCGTTTCTTGATTTTGCGTAATCACACGAGAAAGGTGGTTCCGCGTGTATATCATTCATGTCGAAATCCTTTCTATATCCGTCATCTATTCGGTTCGTTTTCTTTCAGTTTTATCTTTTTTATGCGTTACTGCCTAAAAGCACTCGAGACAAACGTCATATATAATTCTGCTGAAAGATGTTATTTGTTGATCAATGGGGCCTTCAAGATGGGAGTTGAGTAAAAAAAAAAGCTCCTGGTCTAAGTTTGTTCAGGTAGCTATCTGATTACCCTTGGGCCACTAAATTCTTGGCTTGTAAGGAATGTCTCTAGGACGTTGATGGTCAGCAATGGGCTCGTGAATACTGTGAGGGTAAACCTGATTCATAGGCCCATCATTCGATTTACATTCTCCGGCAGGAGAATTACGTTTTTGCACCAGCGCGCCTTGTGGATTCGTGATCCTCGCAAGCTGTTGAATTTTCTGCCGCAATCACATGTTCTAGCCGGGTACATATCTCAAAAACTAATAATTACATGGTTCCAAGCAAATATTTTATTGAATAATAATCATTTGTCTACACACAATTCTATGGTTTCAAGTATGATAATATCTAAAATCTAAATCTCTTAATTATATGTTTTCAAATAATTATTTCTACCAAATAATAGAAATTTTTCTCCTCACAATTATATATTTTCAAGAATTCTAATGTAAAGGTAATAATTATATGGTTTCAAGTAATTATTTCCATCGAATAAATAATCATTTGTCTTCTCACAATTATATGGTATCAAAAATTCCTATCTAATACAAATAATTTCATATTTTCATAATATTTCTGCTTGATAATTATTATTTATTCGCACGCAGTTATATAATTTCAAGTGAATAATAATCCTTTGTAAACTTAGTATAACTTCAAGAAACTATTCTTAATACAAATAATTTACTGTTATATGGCATCAAATATTTCTAATACGTGTCATTTTTAAATAGATATATTTGACCCAAAGATGGGACAAGAGCAGTCACTACAACTCAGAGTGAACTTGAGAGTAATATTATTGAAGCGGTACTCCACACCTCCTAGATCTCTTGAAATGGAGGCACCCGTGGTTTTGTGGGAAATGGACACAGCGATCCAAGTTTAAAATTTGGATGAGGCTGTTTACATTCCATATAGCGCTAATACCCTTAGGAAATGTATGAATACAGCTATTCTCCCTCTATCTATGGATATATTGTAGGGCAAGGTGGCTTATTTAACCTTGGTATTGCAATCAATTTGAATTCAAACCTGTTAAACTCTCCTTAAAAAATTCATTTTGAGTTGCATTATACTCATGAGGTGGGATTTAGTATAGATCTCGTGAACAGGAGCCACACCATTAAATGCAATGAAGTGTCGTGCCCATGAAATACTTTACTTTTGGGGGATGGCATCACTCTTCTTCAGGGGATAGAGTCGACGTACTTGAAGCCCCGATGACAGGGACGTATCTTGTAAAAGATAGCATTTGTCTCCTTGTATTGCAAAAACAAAAATTAGGCTGTCAATCCTGCGGTTATCAAAAAAAAAAAAAAAAATCTATCACGGCATATGTACTACTCTTAAGGTTTGCTTAGTTCTTCACACATATCAAACTTTACTTAGTC
>OY757907.1:43601867-43659367 GCA_963585895.1 Sepioteuthis lessoniana | reverse complement strand
GTTACTTACCACATTAAAAAGGTTAATTTCATTTAGATCATTGCTGTCCTGATATATTACGTAGAATCGATGGCCTTTTCCCATACATAAACTTCGTTAATAGCTTTATGTAGAAATTCTGTACATCTATATGAGAATATAAGGGAGCAAATAAAAAGTAACGGCAGTCCATGATGGACTTTGCTTTCTACGCCCTTTTCTCTTCGTTGGATGTCGTTTTCTTATCAACATCGCCGATGTCCAACTCAGTGACATTTCGCGCCAATAAATACAAAAGAGAATAACTGGGCGTCTTCATTTCTTTCTCTTTTCTGTCATTATCTCTCAATTTCCCACTTTTCATTTGACGTTTACTTTTTGGGTTCCATAATATGTATATATATATATATATATATTCTTTTGAGCGTCCAATTTTTTCATTTTCTTTTTCTTTTTTCTTTTCTAAATATTGTTCGTCGTCTTCTTTACCTTTGTGTGCTGCCTTTTATTTGTCGATGTTCCTTTCTTTCTTTCTTTCTTCTTTTCTTCCTTCCTTTCTTTCTTTCTTTCTTTCTTTCTTTCTTTCTTTCATAATTATTTGTCTTTCTTTCTTTCTTTCTTTACTATTTTTCTTTCTTTCTTTCTTTCTTTCTCCTCTTATTGATGTTTATATTCTCCGTTTTTGTAATATCTTAGCGAAAACCTGTTGTTGTTGTTGTTGTTGTTGTTGTTCTTCTTCTTCTTCTTCTTCTTCTTCTTCTTCTTCTTCTTCTTCTTCTTTCTTCATCTATTCCACTGACTTCTTTATTTCTTTCTTTCTTTCTTTCTCTCTTTCTTTCTTATTTGTCTTTGTCTTTTTCTTTTTTTATTTCTTTTTTCCTCTCTTTCTTTCTTTATTTAGGTTTAATAAACATGTTTCTAGTTTCGGACTTCCACCAGATTCTCTTTCTCTCCAACTGTTTTCACTTGCTTCCTTTCTTTTTCTTCTTATATTTCTCCCCCTTTTCTTGCTCTCTTTTTTGCCCTATTTTTCATACTTTACGCTATTCCACCTTCCTATCCTCTCCTTCTCCGCTTCTTTTTCTTTCTTTCCTTCCTTTCATTGTAGTAGTAGTAGTAGTAGTAGAAGTAATCCTATCAAAATTAATGTTATCAATTACATGTGTATTCCAAGATCTTCCTGTCAACACTAACTTTGAAATTTTATTAACTTTTATAATCATCAGTTTCTTGATAAAAAGGTTCCATCAATCTTTTCAAATGTATTATTATTATTATTATTATTATTATTATTGTATATAACATATCTGTTATAATAGTAATAACAATTAATAACTCTTATTGTCATCGTAATAATAATAATAATAATAATAAAAATATTCGAAAAAAAATATCCTATATTCATATCAAGATTTAATCTTCTTTTTCTTAACGTAATGTTCTCGGTTCGCCCAGCCGCTTAGCGGGAAAAACAAGTACAAAAGAGGAGATAATTCATGTCTGATAGCAAATCTGTGCCGCTGAATTCGTTTATTAAAGAACTGCGCGGCCGACGGAAAAAAAATGGAGGAGAGAAAAAGATAACGGAAAAAGAAAAGGCTAAAGCAACTTAAGTGTGGGTTGGAAACTTATTATGGCGGAGTGCTGCAGGGTTATCGTAAGCGCAATATCTTCTCGATTTGAAAGAAAGGAACATTGCCGAGCGAAGAAGCTGCCACAATCAGTGCAAATCTGTACAGACTAAGACATGGATTACGTCCACGGTGACAGAAGTAATAGTAATTCAGTTTTTTTTATTTTCATCTATTTTTCAATGCCTTTTCTTAAGGTGTTGAAAAAGATATATATATATATATATATATATATATATATATATATATATATATATATATATGTATTCCAGCTCCTTATAAAGATTGCCCAGGGATTGTAGCATACACTGACTGTTTCTCTGCAGAGAGGTAAGACCCCCCGCAACGAGTGTCCTAGATATGACACTTTAACAATTTGATGGTGAGGCTCCTGTAATGCAGGAGCTTTGGGCAATATGGAGTACCTCTTCATTTGCATTGCTCCCCGGTTCACTCTGGCCCGGAGTGGTTGCACCTGATATGGTCCGGTCCATGGGTCAAATAGAACTAAACAGTGTACTTATGCTAAACTGAATTGTTTGAAATAGAACTCATTTGACATTTAAACTGCGAACTTATGCTAAACAAAATTGTCTGAAATAGAATTTTTTTGACATTTAACGGTGTTTAAACACAAATCTGTACTTACACTAAATTGAATTGTTTGAACTTTTATCAAAATGACTTAATTTAGCGTTAAATAATCCAAAAATGGGTGACGCGCAGTAAAACAAAACAACCAACAACCCTTATAAAAAGCATATATATATATATATATGTGTGTGTGTGTGTGTGCGAGTGTGTATGTGTGGAGATAGTCACAATGTTTTTGGTTACCGTCGTAGAAAACTGATTTGGTGTTGCTCGTTCAAATCCTGGACGATGTTGTTTACATTTTCACAGAGTGCTAACGCCATTGGAAAAGGTATGAGCCCAACTCTTTAATCTTGGTATGACAACCAGTCTAGGAGAAGGAAAACTCTGAATTCGAATCTGTTATACTCTACTAAAATTGGCTTTGTTTCATATCCTGGCGGTGCGAAGGAGTTGGTATATATATATATATATATATATATATATATATATATATATTAATTTTCATATATGTTTAATAGCATGGTTCCTTATATGTGTGACCACAGGTTTCATGCTGTCTTTACTTGGCAATCATCAGGCAGAAAAAGAAAGATTTCAGGAAAATAAAAAAAATCGGAAAGATATAATCCCAAAAAATGTTACGTTAGAATTGAGTATAAGACTTTGTGTGTCGGGGTAAGTGGGTGTGGGTGTGTGTGTGTAGATTATAATTGCATATTCTTGAGTGTGATCAGATATGTGTGTGTGTGTGTGTGTGTGTGTGTGTGTGTGTGTGTGTGTGTGTGTGTGTGTGTGTGATACTTGCGCCGCGCAGCAAATTTGAGGTTCTCATAAATATGTGTTGCGATGTGTAAACAAAAGATGATGTAAGACGAGAGACGGTGGGGATTTGGCCGAATAATTTTTTATTGTGTATAGTGATGATTTTAGCTATGGGACAAAGTTATCATCATCATTGCATTACGAAGGAAATTAATTTTTGATTTAATATGTAAGTATCTCTCTCTCTCTCTCTCTCTCTCTCTATATATATATATATATATATATATATATATATATATAAAAGTTTGAAACCATCCTGCATTTTGCAGCTAATAGCAAAGTTCGAAATAAAGAGTTTAAGAGTTAGCAAGAGTTAACACATCAACGTAATGCTATGTAAATCACTTCCCCATACAAACTCTTTCAAAATACTTGAAAGGGTTCTAAGAATTTGTTTTGCATGTAATAAAGGCTCGTGGTGGGTTCCTTGATGAAAAGAAAATATAAATCTGCTTTAATTAAAATTATAATTATTTTATATTCATTTTGATTTAAATTATTGCATGATTGCATGCAAACGCAGAAAAAATTGATTTAATCTACAACGAAATTAAACATATTTTCATTTTTCAAAAATTTAGTGAAAAAATCAATGTCGTCCCAAACTTTTGATTAGTAGTTCGTATATATATATATATATATATATATATATATATATATATATAGTACAAACCCCTACAAACACGCAATTTTATCTATTATGAAAATAGAATTGAAGATAACAATAATTATTTAAAAAAGAGTTTTTTTGAATATTACAAATCATACGTAGACGTTATTCCTAAAAAAGTTTAAGTGATTTCTTAACTGATATAAGGTTTCTCGAAAATTTTTAAATATACAGCAAATACGTTAAACTTTTTTTTTCTTTTTGTTGTTGTTATTTTTTTATTTTTTTATTTTTATTTTTTTTTTGGTTTTGGTTTTTAAAGACAAAACGAAATGAATAAATGAACATGATAAAATAAAATGAGAACTAAAAAATTTGTTCGAACATAAATTTCGTCTCGCACATTTTGAAACAGAAAGCTACGAGCAAGTTTATACCTTTCTAATTTTTCGATTCATTTTTTTTTATTTGATAATAATTCTCAGGTGAGACAACGTGACATAATAACATCACCCTGAAGATGATTTTGAAAAACTGAAACGTTAAACAATGGCATATTATTCATATATAAACAAATACATCCTCTGAATATATTGTTTTTTTTTCATATTTACGTACCGTCGAATTTATTTCCATTTTTCTCTAATATATATATATATATGTTAGAGAAAAATGGAAATAAATTCGATCATCACAGAGAGGTGATACTCTTGGGCTTAAGCAAAAATAAGCTACGCTTAGTAGGTAACTAAATATTCTTTGGTGATAATATATATCTATATATAATATATATCTATATATGTATATATACATACTTAGAGGACCTAACAAGAGCAATGGCCGATAGGGATTTATGGCAGAAAATAATAAAAGAAATCTGTGCAGTCGGAATGACTTGGCATAATTAAGTTATATATATATATATATAGTCACCCAAAGACAGACTGTTTCGTTTTATCTCAGCTCTTCAGTGTGATTAGACACGCGAGATGCTCGAAGCTGGGATTGAAACCTGACTGACTAAAACGCCATCTGGAGATTCTATTGCACAGCCAGGAGGAAACTTACAGAGAAAGAGAGAGAGAGAGATAGATAGAGAGGTAGATAGAAATATGTTGACGATAGATTGTGGGAGAGAGAGAGAGAAAGAGAGGGAGAGAGAGAAAGAGAGAGAGAGAGAGAAACATACTGCTTTTGTTTTCTCTAGCTATATTGAGACAGCAAACTCAGCATGTTTTCATAAATCTGTACTGGTATATATCTACATATCTACATCTATACATAAAGGAATATTATCTCAGACTTCCTCCATCGGACAAGAGAAAATGCATGGAAAAGATCCAAGATAAGACTCTAACGGCATCAGCGTGGATCTGGCAATCCCACAAAGCGACAACAATCTGACAAAGTCTGGTGGTGTCGTGAGATTCTGCTGGGGCGCTCTGGGTTAGTGGTAATGATGCTTCGGCCCCGAAACCATGCCTGAACCCAGAGTCATCATCTGATGAAGGCTTTGTTAGAAGCAATACTGTTGTATAAACATCAGTTATTGTATGATAACTACATATCTACATCTATACGTAAATGAATATATATACATTAGTTCGCCGAATGGCTGAGCAGTATGTTATGGGTCTAACATAAACTTAGGTGGGTTTCGATCCCAGCTGGAAGAGTCCAACATATCAAGCCTCACGGAAGACTTGTGATACAATGACAATATATATATATATATATATATATAAATATATATATATATATATATATATATATTACATGGTAATGTCTGTGACTCTAGGTTTCATCATATTTACCAACCCCTCCGCTCGGGCAGGATATGACACAAGGTTAATTTTTAAGCGGAGTTTAACAGGTTTGAATTTAGCGTTTTCCTTCTCCTTGACTAGTTGCCTCACTAAGGCTGAAGAACATAGTCTGCCCTACTATTTACCCATAGCTGGAGGGAGAATAATTGGATTCATACCTTTCCCAAGGGTATTAGTGCTATGTGAAATGCAATCAGTTTCGTCCAGGATTTGAACTCGTGTCACCGTGTTTATTTCCTGCGGCGATAACCATTACACCACGCGCACCTCCATGCTTTCTCTCTTGTGAATTCGTGATGCATGAAACCCAAGGCCGTAGACACCACCATGTAATACACATTTATTCCTTGATGTATAATAGCATTATCATTGGGATTGAGCACTTTAATAATACTGCACAATTAAGTCCATCATTAACTCACCAAGTGAGCTAGTGATAACCATAAACCATTATGATATATATGAGTTCTGATAGAACGAAACAGTCTGTCGGTAGATGACATTATATATATATATATATATATATATATATATATATATATATATATATATATATATATATATCTTTAAGAAAAAACAAAAACCGGTCACATTAGGATTATAAATTTATTTCCATCCTGTTATGGGTTTTTGATATAAATCAAAAACACCAAAAAAAATTAACAGGACTTTTTCAGATCTTATGGATAAAATAATTCAGAATAGACACAGGAAAGGAGAGCGGTAGGGGATAGAAGAGGGGTGAATCCTACTTCCTTTTTTTATTGCTCTGAAATGTCAGTTACATATATATATATATATATATATATATATATATATATATATATATATATATGTAAGTTATATTGAGCTCTTTACCAGGAAAATTTGAATGTACACTGTTGAATTTTTTTGTCCTGATGGAATTACTCCCAACTCCGGTTTAACTGGACCGAATAATACTATATATAGAGAGAGATAAAGAGTGAGTGAGGTGAGGAAGAGAGAGAGAGAGCGAGAGAGAGAGAGAGAGAGAGAGAGAGAGAGAGAGACGAACATGCTAACTTAGCTATATCTATTGCATACTCGCTAGATAGCTATAGTCATAGATAGATAGATAGATATGAACACACTTAGACAGATAGATAGATAGATAGATGCAGCAATGAAAGCCGTTACAAATACACAAAATATGCTGACTACAATGTACAAATGAAAGACCTTTTTACTTTAATATGAAACGGAAATCTATTTTGAACATCCAGATTGTCACAGTTTGCATATGGCATGAACAAACGTGCAACTATCTCGAGTACCAAGCACTCAAGCAAGAAATGATATCTATAGTGACATACAGTGTTGAATTGCATTTATTTGCATTCTTTCCCTCCTTTTTCTTCTTTTGTGTCTACAAATCTTGAGTTATATACAATGATACATTATCTATTTTACTAGACTATCAACCAACCTACCTACCCAACCTACCTTGATATACACACATTCACACACATACACATACACACACATATCTATATGCACACACATATATGCACACGCATACATACATACACACCATATATATATATATATACATGTAGTATTACCCATAAAGTAAGTACAGCCACACCTCAATCAATTTTATATAAAACTCAGATTTCTTACAAACAAAAGACCCTAGGAGTATATGATTTTCATTGGTTTGGTTTGGTTTGGTTTGGTTTCTTTGTTTAATGGCAAATCAACCATTGTAGGTTATTTAATGCCAAAGTCATTCTCCTACAAGAATAGTAGTGGTACTATTTAACCCATAGCTGGGAGGATAAGGGGGTTCATACCTTTCCCAAGGGTATTTGCCCGAAAGTGAACGTAATAGCGCGACTGGAGTACGAACTCGCGTACTACGATTCCGCAGTCCATCGCTTTAACCTTTACACTACTAGGACACCCCACTGATTTTCATTGGGATATATTATCCAAAGAAAATGAATATTATTTAGCATTATTCATTACCAAACTCTACAACATTGAAAATCTGCGACCAATTATTTAAAATGGTTTGTTGGTTGTGTTTTATGGTATATCGACGCTTGTTGATTATTTAATGCCAAATCCCGTTTTTAGATGTAATTTTTAAGTGAATAGTTTGTAGGCAATATTCTAAATAACCCAAAGCCCATTCGTTTGCACACAGTTATATTGTTTCAAGTATTATTATTGTTTGCTCTGTTAAATGATTAAATAGTTATATTTGACCCATCGATAGGATCCTAACAGTATTATCACTCCTGATCAGAATGAGCCAGGGAATAATGACAATGAAAGGATACTCCACATTCCCTAGAGCGCCAGGACAGGAGTCTCATCACCGGTATAGTGTCATGTCCAGGATACTAGTTGGGAGGGTATTATCCATATTTACCAGCCCCTCTGTTCAGGCAGGAAATGACACAAGGTCAATTTTTAAGTGGAGTTTAGCAGGTTTCAATTCAGAGCTTTCCTTCAATTAGACTAGTTGCCTCACCAAGGCAGAAGAACCCAGTCTGCCCTACAATTTACCCATAGCTGGAGGGAGAATAATTGGATTCATACCTTTCCCAAGGGTATTAGTGCTATGTGAAAAGCAATCAGCCTCGTCCAGGATTTGAACTCATGTTGCCGTCTCCATTGGAGGGTTTTATCTCTCTGCAGAAACACACTTAGCATATTCCATAAATCTAGATGACTGGGCCATAATTTAAAAAAAAACATGTATATTTTGAAAATATACTTACTATATTAAAAAATTTATACGGGTGCACAGGTTTTTTGACTGCTGCATGTACACATTTACGTTTATAGAATTTCAATGAATTAATTTTTTTTTGTCAATGAATTCCATAATTTTTTCTCCATATTTTCTTATTCTTTAAGATATTCCTCAACATAGTTTGTAAAAAAAGCCTACCTGTAATTTAGATAATTTAATCTTGTTTGTTTAAGATATGTATTATAAGATCAGCCCTTTAAGTAAAAATTTTTGCATCTTTCCTGTTATAAGTTTATTTACTGCTAAATAAAAAATGCCATAAAAGAACACCCGAAACATGCTGTTAAAATCAATCAAGCATTACATAGTTCAAGGTGTATTTGGCGCAACGGTTATCATCTTAGGAAATGGACACACTGAAGCAAATTCTGGTGAAAACTGTTTAATTTTCTTTTTGGAGAAGTCATGTATTCTCTGCTATGAGCGACATCGCAGGACAAGTTTGGTCAGTAAAGTGATCTAGGTGAAGTGAAAACTACAAATAAATTGTTAGGAGTGATAGACTGTTGTACCATACTTCTGTTATAAGCTCATTCAAAATATGTGACTGGCCTTTACCAAATTAAACAACTCATGAATGTAATCATTGGCTAAGCTTGGTTAACCGAAGAGTAGATTTTGTTTGCAAGTCAAACCGTTTACAGTTATTTTATCCCTTGAAGTTTGGTTACGATTTCTTTGTATAATGGCATATCAATTTTGTGGATTATTCAAAAGCAAAGCCGCCTTTAAAAAACAGTGGTGATACTACTTAATCCATCGGTGGAGCTTTTAGATGAGTTGATACATTTTCCAAGGGTACTAGTCCGAAAGGGAATGTAATGGCAGGACTTCAGATCGAACTCACGTGTTGCAGTCCAGCACGATAACTACAACAACACGGGAACTCAATAGAAGTTAAAGAATTATACTCAGATTTACATTTTTGAGAAGTTATTTCAGAGGAGTTGTTTGCTCACGCTGCTATGGAATAAGTATAATCTTTTTGATAGATCTACTTGACCCATAGATGGAGCATTGGAAGGTACAACCATTCATGGTCAAAGTGGACCTGGGAGTAATGGTAATAAAAAGGGACTTCACATCCCCAAGATCTCCAATACTGGGTTCTCATCATCAGATGCAGTTTAGATTCATAAACAGGTCAGCATTTTTTCCGTGGGTGAGTTTTTTCCTTTGACAGTGAATACAATCAGCTTATTCATTGAAAGCCCCAATGACAGGATGATCCTAAACTTTGCTTAGTTTACTGAATGTCATTCAGTTCGAACTCGCTTACTACGGTGTCGCAAGTCCAGCACTTTTGCCATTACGCCATAGAGACTCTCCCATTTGATGTAAAGCTACCAAATTTGTTATGCAGACAAAATGGAACAAGGAAAAGGTCGTAAAATTCTTTAAAATTTTTCACCAGAAATAAATCGGCTCTCATTTATCTAACAATAAACAAAAATCAAAAGAATGTTATATTGCTGATATATATATATATATATATATATATATATATATTCATTTATTATTATTATTATGTAATAGCTCTATCCTAAACATTGAGCACTCTGCATACTATATTGCACTTGGTTCGACACATAGCCACAAAGTGATTTAGTGACAACGAACACTCTTAAAATATATATATATATATATATATATATATATATATATATATATATATATATATATATATATATTCTTATTTACAGTTTTAATTTTCAAATTCAAAAGAAAATAAATTTACAAAATATTTGAATTATGAAAATCATTAATCATAAATAATCAAAAATAAACTAATTATTAACTATTAAAAATTAAAATAATTAATTATTGAAATTACCATTCACTAATAATTAAAATGTAATTAATTATCCACTATCATTTAAAATTGTTAGATTTTTCATGTACACTTAAAAAAGTAGAGGAATTATATTGGGAATTGAATTACCACGACCAGGAAAATCCGGCGAACACCCATGAGCGACTGACGGAAACACTGGACAGCTGTTTCGGCCTTATTAGGTCTCATCAGCAGTGTATACCGTGATCTCTACCACTGGAGATCGGACCAATAATAAGGTCGAAACAGCTGTCCAGTGTTACTGTATGTCGTTCATGGGTGTTCACCGGATTTTCAGAACTGTTCATTAATTTCTGAAAACAGTAAAATAATTGTCCTATATATTTTCATTGTATAAGCATTATCTGATGAAATTTCATTGTGACATCATTATCTAATGTATTTTTAATTAAATTTTTAATCAAATATATTTTAAAAGAATATTATTTTTTACTGATGAACATATTCAGAAAAGGTCTTTTTGGTGCCACGCATTTTCGACTTTATTCTATGTATATTCAATCCACTTAATAAGAATATAACCTCCATTTCTTTCTATCACCTGTAGTTTTTCTTTGATAATGCATTTATAAATAGATGTTCACTGAACGCAGTATATTCCATTTGCAGTCATAAAATGGCTTCCTTATGTAGAAAGTGTTTGAATCATCCTGTTGTATAGTGGCTCGTACCACGTTACTTCTGGTATTGCGGAAGTAAAGAAGACGCCGTGTTTCTCAAGTGCGGCAGACAGGAGCAGAAGAAAAGAGAGAGCTTCGAAAGGACGTCCGTCAGTAGTAAGACCAACTTCGGACGTAACACCTACAGTGAGAGATTATTATACTAATCAGACTGTGCCACTTGAGTTAATAAATAATTAACTCTGTTTCACTGTATATCCTTTCCTTACCACGATACAACACTTCCATAATCTGTTTGTTACATTTTTGAAAAGTACACTTTCATAGAATAGAGAAAATCCATCTCTTATTTTGTGAAAAATCCATCCTTAAGTTATTTCAAAATAAAACTAGGAAACCAAACTAAGACATAGTCTCTACTTATTGTTTATAAAACTTGAGTAGGACACCTTTGATAGTAGATTAATGGTGACAGAAAATGTCTGATGTTTGGCAAACCTAGGGTCTTGAGAGAATAGAGGAACCACAGTGAAAACTGGCATTTCTGTCTTGTTAACATAGAAGACATTAATAGACGTAATCAGTGTAAATAGAAGTTTCCTGACCTAGAGTCGATAAAATGACCTGTTAACTAATCCTCATTCATTCATCTTGAAAAAGTCCCGGAAGATGATGAATCCTCAACTTCCGCTAAAGTCAATTTTCATGGGTAAAGTTACAGTGATTTTAAAGGAATCTCATCAGTTGTCCAAGTTTTTAATCAGCCGGACCTCAATAGAACCGGATAGGAGCTTAATCTCTGGAAGAAATCAGTAGATTTGATGGCATCCAGACGAGCAGAAAACAACTTATTACAACCAGGAAATAAAATCACACACTATCGCAAAAGATAAATCGACTTACAGCCCTTTTTCTCTGAAGAAAGAGATTTTATTTTTATTTTTATTTATTTATTCATTTATTTATTTTTGCTTTGAGCTAGCTGGTGAAAATAGGAATGTCGAAATATGTAACAAAGGAGTGATGCTTGTTCATAGATAGATCAAAGAGAAGCTTCTACACATTGGGAACAAATATGGATCAATCACAATTTGTCACTTAAAGAGCAAAAAAAATTTTTTTTCAATCGCCTGGTCCGACATAAGATATACCATGATCACCAAAGGTTAACGTCTGTGGATCTTAAGATGGTGAATTTTTCCCAGTGTCAAAAAAGTGGACCAATCAAGCATCCCTGCTTTATCTGTCATGTAAGATCAAAGGATGAAAATTGGGTGAGAAAAAATGACCTCTGAGAGAAAACATGGTTTTAGGAGAAAATGGTGTATTTGCAGAAGCATTGGTTGACAGAGATAAGATCGTTTTATAACCATCACACAAAAAACTAGGTCTATTGCCCAGTCAGCTAGGGCTGTAGAATACACCGTCTACTTCTCTGAGATCCCCCACCCCCACCAACGAATGTCCTGTATATGACTCTAAGCAATCTGATGGTGAGATGCCAGCACTGCTGTAGCTTTGGAAAATGGGGAGTACCCTTTTATTGCCATCGCTCTCAGTTCCACTCAAGCCCGGAGTTGTGGCACCTGATAGGATCCTATCTATGGGTAAAATAGATGCAAACTTTACTTATGTGAAGCTGAATTGTTTGAAATAGATCTGTTTTAACATTTAGCTGAACTGTTTTGACCTTTAACTGTGAGTAAGCAAAAAACTATACTAAACTGAACTGTTTGAAATAAAACTGTTTTGACTTTAAACTGGGAGTAAACAAAAAACTGTACTAAACTGAATTGTTTGAAATTCAATTTTGCGTTTACCCGAGAAGGGTTGATACGTAAAATAAAACAACCACCTAAACAAACAAACTAGGTTTAATGAATTTGTTTGTAGAGGCCCTGAAAAAAAGGTTGTTGTTTTGGCAACATGTGCAGAAAATTTCCAGTTCTGAGCATGAAAAAAAAGGCAGGTATTTTTGACGGGTTACAAATCATGGAACTTCTGAAAGATTTACATTTCCAAGATACAATGAACAATTTTGAGACGGATACAGTCTTCGTTCAGTTTGGTTGAAATTAATTTTCTAAGGAACTATAAAGCCGATAATTACTCTGAACAAGTGGAGAGCATGCTATCTTCTTTCCGTCAACTTGGCTGTAAAATGAGCATCAAAGTTCTTTACCTCGACAACCTCTTAGATCGTTTCTCAGAAAACCTTGGAGACCTAGGTGAGAAACAGGTTGAACGATTCCACCAAGATTTAAGACCTATGGAAGAAAGATACAGGGATAACCACATGATGATGGATTGCTATTGGTTTATTCAACGAGAATATTGTGGGGAAGCTCACAGCAAGAAGTCTTTAAAACCCTGCTTTTGAGAGATGTCTTAATAAACGAACAAAGTATCAAAGATAACTCTCAATGCTTTTTTCACTATTATCTGATTCTATGATGTAATTTGACCGTAAATAAATTATACATAACTGAAACTACTTGATTAATCAAAAAGGCAGTGATAATGATTTGTAGACATCAATCTTTTGCTTGGCCAGTTGTATGTATAATAGTTATGCCTACATCACATCTCATTAACTAGAGGTGATAGAGAAAAACGAAGGAAATAGTTGGAATCAGCGACCAAAATTTATCTAAAAAATGGTCTAATAATATCAGGCACTAAATTCTGTTTCTCTGTGTTTTCTTTGTCTTTATTTTAGAAATGAATCATTCAAGCCTTTAAGTTTTACAAGAATTTTTCTCTTTTCTTAATAGTTATTTTATACAATTTGTAACTAGTGTTTTCTTCATTCTATGTTTCCGATATCAAATACAACTTATATTTTAAAGAATTCTCGCCACCCAAAGAAGTCAGAAAATAGTCCAATATTCTGAATATGAAAAATGAAAATAATGAATATTTTGTACAATCTAGGAACCGTGAGTCGTCTGCTAGGATTCCTCCAACGTAAGACATGTCTGAACCGTTTTTTTTTTTTTTTTTTTTTTTTACGTGGCTACGTTGGTATTTCTCTAAATGTATTTGCGTCTAGGTGGGACGATATTGCCAGATGCCAGTGATTAGCGCCCAGAAATTGTTTTGTAAGTTTTAGTGTTGTTGTTTTTTTGTTTTTGCTTTTTTTTTATCTTTGACTGACATAACATCAATATACCATGATCTGGATGTCTCAAAATAGATGCAACCCATTAATATAGGAGAGGTCCTCGTGGTGTAATGGTTAAAGTGATAGACTGCAGAATCAGAGTAAGCGATTTCGTACTCCAGTCGGGCTATTACGTTCACTTTCGGGCAAATCTCCTTGAGAAAAGTATGAACCTCCTTATCCTCCCAGCTATGGGTTAAATAGTACCACTACTGTTCTACTTGGAGAATAGCTTTGGCATTAAATAACCTACAAAGGTTGATATGCCATTAAACAAAGAAACTAAACCAAACCATTAATATGATAATAATTTATTACTGAGACAAGCTTAATGGTGATCATATGGACCACATCCAGTAAAAAAATACATCCTTGGACAAGAGACATCAAATCAATCCTTTTTTATTGATATTATATCAGCTTCCAGGATATACAATCTTTTTTTTTTTAGTTCATTGTCTCAGTAATAAATCATTATTATATTAATGGGTATGCAACCCATTCATAGATTGAAACAGTTTTGAATGACTTTGTCTCCATATAAGTAGTGACGCAAAATATTCTTCTTTGCCCAAGGCATTGTGATAGAGGATTGATAGTTGTTATAGTATACTATTTTCACTACTGAAACAAAAAAGAACACAACATTATTCTTTTTAGAGTTATTAGCAGTCATATGGGTCTCATGTATATTGAGTCACCATCTATTTTTATGTATAAATCATCACGAATTCAATTTTTCAAGCCAAGAATTTTCTCCGGGCCCTTCTCGTTATGTTGGAATTTTCATCTTTATAGCTCATTTATAAGTTGATGCTAAATTTCTGCCGAAAAATCTGCTCTGAAAAGTTCGACCAATATGCGAATATCTGCGACAAATGTACACGTTTATACAGCAGATACTTGACAACTGTCCATTCTAAAAAAAAAAAAAAAAAAAAGGAAAAACAATGTTTTCTCTTTATCTGTTGTAATTTTCAAAACAAGTGTCTCAGACCCAGGTTAAATGCATCCACTCTTGGTAGGGCTTAGAAAATGCGGATTGTATCCCCTGCTGAGGGGTAAGAAACCCTAAAAAGGCTTTCCTGGGTATGAGTCTAAATTACAACTGATGCTGAGGCACCAGTTTTCGAGATCATGAGAATATAAAGTCTAAAAAAGTTCTGCTGGGGTTAACCCTTACCGCTAGACTAAATAGATAGACTTGAAAGAATAGCTATTTGGGACGAGTCCCAAAAGCCCAGCACCCAAGGTCGCAACGGTCGAGATCCGAGTATAATTTAACTTAATTTTTATTAATGAACAATGCGGTTAGTTCAGTCTTTGCGAACGACATTCCATTCGTTCTCGTTAGCGACATCATCAGCCATTTTGTTTTTGTGATCCTCATGGCAGGCACAATTCTTTCATCTGCTTCCACTAAAGAATGCTCGTTTTCACCGTTCACATTTTACCGAGAAAGACACGCAATCATGCGATTTCTCAAAAAGAAAAAAAGATTTTCTTGTTTTGACTTGACTGTTGGAGATTTAAAAAATGAGTGATATAGTTGCATGGTCGATTTTAAGGCATATCAACCTTTATGCATCTATTTAATACCGAAGTCATGTTCTTTTTTATGGCTGTTTTTATTTGTTTTTGTTTTTGTTTTCGTTTTTTTTTTTTTTTTGCTTTGCTTTTTGTTTTTTGCTGCTTTTTAGGGCGGGGTCGAAGCTATTATATTGTTTCAAGTAAGCACTACGACTTAATAATCATTTGCAAACAAATTTAACTTCAAGTAAACATTCTTAATAATTTGTACATATTTACATGGTTTCAAGTATTCCTATCTAATGTTAATAATTTTAAACAAAATTTATGTTACGCTTTGGTTGGATTCATGATAGTTTTAAGCAATTGTATGATTTAAAGTAACTAATAATTATAATCCTTAGTAAAAAAAAGATCATAGCTTCCAGTAACTATTCTTAATACAAATAATTTGCACAGTTGATTTCAAGCATTCCTTACCCAGTCGGCTAGGGAAGTAGGATACACCAACTGCTTCTCTGCAGAGGGGTAAGACCACCACCAATGAGTGTCGTGAATATGACACTAAACAATTTGATGGTGAGGTTCCAGAAATGCTGGAGTTTTGGAGAATGCGGAGTACGCCTTCATTGCCATCGATCCACTCTGGCCCAGTGTGGTTGTGTTATGAAATAGCCGAGGGATTTCGGTTCATGCCTTTGAGTTTAGTTAGGCTGAGAACCTTTCGGCTCAGCACATGGGTTGGTTGGGTGTAAGATTGAAGCAGGTGTTAACGCGGGTGCGCGGGGGCGGATGGAGGTGTCACTCAGATGTCATAACAGTCCGAGACGATACTGGGTGACAAGGTGCGGGTGACGTCAAGCACCGGAAGCACGCGGAAGTTTGTGTAAGAATTTGAAGAAAATAAGAGTCGGGTTTTAGACGCCAAACGAGAAGGATCAATTTTGGAGCTCGCAGGCGCGAGGCGAACTTTCGCCCTTTGGGGGGGCCTCTCGAGTTGGGGGCCAAATGAATAAGACAGCGTAGAAAATTGTGTCTCTCCTCCTTACGTCGAAACCTTTAACTCAAAGTTAATAAAAAGGTTTCGTACCTGAACAAGAAGTAGTTACGTGTTTTTGAGATTCCTGTTCTTTATATATTCTATCGTTATGAACATTACATGTCTATTTTGCACATGGCCATATTCGTGTATATGGCTACGCAACAGTTGCACTTGATAGGGTCCTATCTATGGGTCAAATAGAACTAAACTGTGTCCTTATACTAAACTGGATTGCTTGAAAAAAGACTGTTTTGACATTCAAACTGCGTACTTATGCTAAACTGATTTGTTGGAAATATAACTGATTTTGTATGCTAAACTGAATTGCTTGAAATTGAACAGTTTTTAACATTTAACTGTGTGTAAACAAAAAAAACTATACTTATGAACTGAATTGTTGGAAATAGACCTGTTTATATGTTTAAAAATGGATTCGGCGTTAATAACCTATAATGATTGATGTGCCATAAAACTAAACCAAACCAAACCAATTACGTATTCCTATCTAATACTAAGATTTTTTAAAGATATATATTTGACACATAGAAGCCTAAAAGGATCAGAGTAGACCTGGGAGTAATGGTAATGAAGGGGCACACTACTCTCCCCAGACCCCACCAAGAACTGGAGCCTCAAAACAAGATGTAGTGTTGATTCAAACGCAGGATATGCTAACGAAATCAATACTGAAGCCAAAATGTCTTTTAACGGCTACGAACATTATGGTTACGAGTGGGCCTGGGAGTAATTGTAACAAAGGGGTGACTTCATGCTTTTGCCTCACCACCCGATTCAGTTTTATGTCATACCCTGGAAAAACTTTCAAGCATTAAATAGAATAATAATAATAATAATAATAATAGGATAAGAACTCACAGCGTGCCAGTTTTCGTTCCTCAGATGAGACGTGTTAAATACTAGCTCGCCTGAGGATCGATAATATAAAACGCTGGGTTGTGAGTTTGATCCAATTATCATTATCATCCTGTTTTAGTAATTTACAAAGCTTTTGTCTTGAATGGCTCAAAGCCTAATGAATTGGGCACCCAATGAGTGTCGAACTCACTCGTGAGGGTTAGCTAGTCTTGCTTGCGAACCATTGCACCAAATAAGGTGCCTTTCATATTCTATTTCATGCTTGAAACGTTTTCAGCGTTTTGTTTTAAAACGTTCGGTTGGTAAAAAGTTTAGTAATAGGATTAATGATTTTTAGTTATAAAAATATTGAATATAGAAGCAATAGGCATAAAAATTTTAAAACAAACACCGATAAAATAGCGTTTAACACAGGCACCGACTTATTAACTATTTTTAATAACTGAAAATCACTCACTCTATTTGTAAACCTTTTCCCAACCAAACGTTTAAAAACAAAACACTGAAAACGTTCCAACCGACAACTTCAAAACAAAACGCTACAAATAATTAAAACAGTAAAAACTCAAACTGTCAACTCAAAACTACACTACCCCTGATGACTACCAAAAGTATGGTTGAAAGTACTTGGGCAGAAGATATGGGACAATTCCTTTACCATCTAGATCCCGAAATAAGAAAATTTACAAGGAGCCTTAAAAAATAGAAGTAAAAAAAAATAAACTAACTGTAGTGATATACTGGCAAATAAATCAGCCAATTAGCATAAATGTAAGAAAGAGTCTATATAAATCTCTCACTAAGAATAGCTCGGGAAGCTTGATTACCCACTGGCCAGTGCTAAACTTTCGCATCACAACAATGGTGTCGCCGATAGGATACCAATTGTCTCTCCGATTTTGTCGATACGTGGCTATGATATTTTGCTGCCAGTGCAAGAACTAAAAAGCTAAAAGACAACAAGGAAAAGAGAGGAGAAAATGAAATTACTGATCTCTTTTTGACTTCAGCTTGATGTGGGGCGATAATGAAATTCTCCATCATGGCGTATTCCACAAACCTGGAAGACTTGACTTTTGAAAAAGTATGTCAGATCATAAGAAGAAATATGAGACCCAAGAAAAGGTTAGTCGTGGTAGAAAGAACGAAGTTCATGTCGATGAAACAAGAAATTAACGAACAAATCATAAAAAAATCTACATCGTCTAAGAAATGCGAGTAGATATTGTGAGTTTGAAAAACTTGAACAAGAAGAACGGATGATTGAAGAAGATTGCAGGTATGTACAATGCATCACACGATATAAAATAATGTCACTACTACAAATAGGAAACATGTATTTGAATAACTGCATTTACTTTATACAGCAACAAGAAATAATACAGAAATACAAACATTATAAAAGTCAACCCAGCGAACAAACATTCGCCGATACTTACATGTTAAAAAGTTTTTTAAAATGTTCGTATTGTGAACGTGAAGATGAAACAAAAAAGGAAAAATGCCCAGCATTTAGGAAAACATGTACAAATTGATTAAAAAAGGACAATGTTCAAGTAGTATGCAAATTCAGAAAGAAAAAACGTTGAAAGAGTTGGTGAAAACGAAACCAATCGAGAAGTCTTTTAAATAAAAAAAAACAGAAACAAAGAGCAGTTTACAACTCCGCCAATTTGATGGGTCGGTCATGAAAGACTTTAAGGTACTTTGGAGGTTCCTTGGAATTAGAAGATAAATTTGAAGTAATACCTATAAATGTCACAACTTGCAAAAAGAACCACGGACTTCTTGGAAACAATGTGCTAAAACATAAATTCAACCAAATCTATTAATGAGATAAAAATGGAATAATCCGGAAAGTTAAAAAAAACAATAAAGCGAAATTAAATTTAAAAGAAAATGTTACCCCTTTTTATTATGAGGCATGAAAATTACCAGTACAGTTGTTATCATTAGGAGAAGCAAAACAACGAATATTAATAGAACAGGAACTTCTTGAAGATGTTCCCCTTGCGGTTAACAAGTAGGCATCACCCATTGTAGTTTTAAGAAAGTCAGATAGAAACATACGTATATGTGAAGATTATAAAATAGGAGTAAATCACAAAGTTTGCTCGGATTCATATCTTAAACCTAATGTGTAAGTTGCATTACATTCACTGGCAGGAATGAGCATTTTTATAAAAATAGATTTGAAAACAGCATACCAGCAAATAACAATAAACAATAAATTCAAAGAAGTAACGACGATAAATATGATAACAGAGTTACTAAAATGGAAAAGGATGCCATATGGAATAAAAACAGCAAACTCCATATTTCAAAGGGCCATCTAACATGTTTTAGGAGAAGATATAAAAATATGGCTTGTTAGCAAGACGATGTATGCATAGGAGCTACTAATGAAAACGAATTAAAAAAAGAAAACCGACATCATTTTGAATAGATTAAGAAATGCTGGAATGACAATAAAGGAAAAAAATACGTTAACAATAATAGTAAAATATTTTTAGGTTATTCCATTTCAAAAAAAGGTATATCACCCGATCAAGCCTGGATAGAAAAAAATTCTAAAAATAGCTACACCTACAAATAAAGAACTTGAATTGGGCGGGGGGATTGATGAATTTCTGCTGGCGATATGTACCAAAATATACGGACCTGAGTGAAACGTTTGCGAATTTAAGAAAAAAGAATGTTGAATTTATCTGGTTAGAGAAACAACAAAGGCTTTTGATTGATTAAAAGTATTTATGACAAAGAAACCTGTAGTGAAATCTTTTGATCCAAAAAAAAGACATTATGTTAACCACAAATGCAAGTGAACATTCAATATCTGGAATATTATCACAAGAAGGACATCTGATAATGTATTTATCAAGAAGACTTACGAAAACTGAATTTAATTATTCAAATATAGAGGAAGAAGCATTCGCCATTGTGCAGACAACCACCAGAGCCTGACAATTTTTAAAAAGAAAAAAAATAATTTGCAAAATGATCATAGACCATTAGAGTTTATATTCAATCCAAGGAAAGAATTAGCCAAAGTGACGACATCGAGAATACTAAGATTGGCAATAAGAATAATGGCATTTGACTTTAATATAAAATACGTCAAAGGAAATTTAATTCCAAACGTAGATGCGCTATTAAGATTGCGATTTTACAAGGAGTCAAAAGAAAAAGAATTTGACGATACATTTTTACATTGGTAGAGACTGATGTTTTGTCTTTAGATAGAATGGCTGCGGAAACAAGACATGATTCAGTTCTAAGTAGTGTAAGACCGAGAATAAGAAAAAGCATACGTTGAAATTGTTCTGGGCGGAAAGCCCCAACAAAGAAATAAGACTTGAATTAACGATAGATTTGGTTGTTTAGTTGTTTGGGTTTTATGGCATATCAACCTTAGTTGGCAATTTAACACCAAATCCATTTTTATCCAAATAATCAGTTCTCTTTCAAACAATTCAGTTTAGCTAAATACACAGTTTAATAGTCAAAAACATTTCTATTTTAAACTAAGTATCCATAGAATATGGATTGATTTACAATGGGATCTGGTAATTCCGCACCCCACCAAAAAAATAAAAAGAAAATTGGTGATAAAAAGTGTACATGATGATATACACTGTGGAGTAGCGGCCACACAAAAAAAGGATAAAAATAGAAGCATGGTAGCTGTGATATTCTCATGATGTCGAAAAATATATAAAAAGATGCAAAAAAATGTAAAGAATTAAGAAATTTTACACAGCCTACTTTACATTGTTGGCCCAGAGAAGTGCAGCTATGGGGTTGTGTGCAGATGGATCATACATATGTTACTGGAGTGCGACGCTTATTAATACTAGTAGACTCTTGTTCAGGCTGACATGTAGTAATCCATTTGCCAGACAAGAAATTTTTTACAATAAAACTGATTCTAAGGATCTTATTTTCTAAAAACGGCATACCCAATATCCTGGTATCCGATAATGCACCAGAACTTTGTGACGAATGTCTTAGTTTATGGTCGGAAAAAATAGGGTATAAACCGTATAAGACATCGCCATATCACCTTCTATCGAATTAGTTAGTGGAAATAATGGTGCAGACCGTAAAAACGGTACTAAAAGCATATTCTCACCAAAAAGAAAAAATAAAAGTTTTTCTACCAAGGCTGCTTTTTAAGCTATCTCATAATACCACAGGCTGGAACACTAGAAAGCCCATCAGCTTTAATGGGAAAGCAAATTAGAGCTCTGCTAACGATGTCGTAATCTACAAATGAAAAAGTGTGGTACAAAAAGAACAAAGAATTAAATCCAGAAAGGGCAGAATTTAACATGTAAAAAGGCTACAATACAGCTATAATAAATAGAGAAAGGGGGAACAGTATATTCGCCAAGGTAGATCAAAAAAATATGTAGAGCAAAATGATGAAGAAATCTCTACAATTCCTTCCGTTGATGATTTATTAGAACAACCTTCACAGAATGAAACGTCAGAAGATGAAATAATATATGATCACGTGGGATTGAAACTCGGATGAAGATCAAATAATGCAGGAAGATGACCCTGATTACAGCTTACGGCAGGACAAATCTAAATCTCCCAGAGAACGAAATACAGGAGAGATAAGGAGAGCAAAGTAATCTCGAAAATGAAATAATCACGAGAAGTAAAAGACCTACTAGAGGCATAAAACCTGTACGTTTCATAGAGATGTAGTGATACTGGCAAATTAATATGTTTAATTAGTATAAGTTTAAGAGAGAGCCTATAGATTAATTGAAGCTTGATTAGCCACTAAACAGTGTTAAACGTTCACCTCACAATACAGTGTTTCATCGTGTTTAACAAAACATTCTTGAATAAAAGCTTGCTGCCTAAATATATACTCTTCAATATGTATTGTGACGGCAAATTGACCAAAATCCCAAAACGGGACTTTATTTTCGCACGTGTGAAGACGGGGCAGGTTGGCACTTGATCCCCTATAGAATAAGTCCTCGTTCAGAGTTTTTCTCTCAGGCATATAAGAACTGGCATATTACGTGAGGGATTAATTTAGGGCCAGACTGACCGCCGCTGGCAAGAGGTTCCAAATTTCACACTATCACACACCCACCAGGCCGCTAAACTTCTTTCCCCTAGATAATGGAAGAATATGGACCTATAGGTTTTAGTCGTAATAATATTATAGTGTAGTAGTCGGCAACTCCGGTTTCCCGTGTGATATTTTAGGAATTAATAGGACAATTCTAAGATAACATAAGGTGAATAGAAGCTGAAAAGAAAGCATGAAGTAACAACATAGACCATGTGGTAACATAAAAATATATGATTCCTTTACTACAGTTATATACACTTTCAAAGTGTCAAAACATATAATAATTGGATAGTCCACGAATATAAATGTCTTTTCTTGACTTTTGTTTTTCTTCAAGTTGAGGGAGAGAGAGAGTGGTATACAAAATTTGGGTATAAAGGAGAAATGTCCCCAAAGTTACTTATCTTATTTTTCGATGGTGTTCCACTGGAGAATCTTTCTTCTTTCACGGGCTAATAGACTTTATTCTATTTTTTTACACTGGCTTGAAGAACCTGGACTCCTTCGTGTCTCAGGTATACTTTTGTCTTCAACCCGGAATACTGGCTATGGTTCGTCTGCCCGCTACGAACCCTGCTCAAAAACTGGCTTTCTTATTATTTACTTCCGCTGAGGGGAAGGGGTCCCCACTTCCGTTTTGAGGTCCCAGCCAATTATTTGGCTTCTCTCTTCTCCCCCTTGGTGTCCGGCGACCTGAGGTTACTAAGTACCAACACCTGTTGATACCCCTCTGTGACCTACATTATTCCTTAACGGTCACTTTTTTTGACGGCTAGATACTGTTAATTCAACGGGAGGATAGTATTAATCTTACCTCTATCGTCTCCGTGGGCTATCACGTGACAGTATATATATCCCTTCAAATAAGTCGTACGGTGGGTAAAGCGCACTACTCACAATGACTTTGTGAACTTGACAAAATCTTGCGTCCTGAAGTGGACAGATAGAGGAGTCCCAGTGGTGTAGTAGCTTACGTGCTTGACGACAACATTCTTGTAAGCGGGTTCGAACTCCAATCACGCTATTACCTTCACTTTCGGACTAATACCCTTGAGAGAGGTATGAAACGTCTTATCTTCCTAGCAATGGGTTAAATAGTACTACTACTATTCTTTCACAAGGGTGGCGTTGGCATTACACAACCCATAAAGGTTGATTCGTCATTAAAGTAAAGAAAGAATAAAAACAATGAAGTGGACAGAGAAAAAATGTCCACTAGATTGCGTATATATACACACACACACACACATATATATATATATATATATATACCAAATCTTGCGGATATATATATATATATATATACAGGTTTAATATAGTATATTATTCAGCTGTCTAGATACTACATATGTGTGTTATACGCGTTAATTATACATATAAAGTTGGCGACCATAGTTAAGGGCAAACCAAAGGTTTCCCCTTTCAATAGCTACCACACCGATGTGTACGGAAGGATGCTACTCCTTTCCCTGGATTGCTCCACTCTACCCTAAATACGTACCTTATAATGCTGAGTGTTAAGCAAGAAATATCAAGTACCATTTTTGAGTCTTTCGGGCATCTCAGGTGGTGTAAGGATTGGCCAGATAGACTAACAAACCTGCACGAGTGAGTTCGATTCTCACTGGGAGCCCCATTCGTGCGGCCTTGTGCTACATCTCAGCATAAAAGCTAAATTACTATTTTTGAACTTGTCTTTAATTGGAATCACTTTGAGATGAGGTTTCTTAATCTGAGAATTAATTTTTATCTATTGCGGACTTTTTTCCTCATGTTGGTAGTTTTTGTGTTGTTTCTTCATTCACTACGTTTCGGCCAAGTTTCACCTCTGGCCTTCTTCAGGTGATTTACCGCGACCTCGGATAGGAAAAAAGTCCGCAATAAATAAAAATTAATTCTCAGATTAAGAAACCTCATCTCAAAGTGATTCCAATTAAAGACAAGTACAAAAATTCGGTACAGAATAGCATTCCTATCCGAGGTCGCGGTAAATCACCTGAAGAAGACTGGAGGTGAAACTTGGCTGAAACGTAGTGAAAGAAGAAACAACACAAAAACTACCAACATGAGGAAAAAAGTCCGCAATAAATAAAAATTACTATTTTTGAGTCTTTAGAATGACTCGACCTGGGATTGAACACTGATCTCCTGGGCCATTGGTGAACACTCTACCAAATGTAAAATGTATTTGTGAAATCGCTATTAAATAATAAAAATGTACAAGAGAATATAAGCAAGTTAAAAACATTTTTTAAATACTCCAAAGATCAAGAAAATTTAAATAATGTAATTGAAATAATCACTCTTAATTTTCAAGGCATGATATCAATAAATATGAGCCAATAAGATCCTAAACTGGCTGCTATGTTATCACTGACGTAAATCATGATGAGCTATTTATTAACCAATCAAAACGACTAAAGAGAAAGGAAAGACGACATAGTTACTACTTGGTTTTGTTTCTTTTTTAACGGCATATCAACCTTCGAAGTTTATTCAGTGTGAAAACAATGCTTGTAGAAAAACAGTAGTGATACTATTTAACCTATGGCCGAGGAGTTCTTACCTTTCTTAAGGTTAAGAGTCCGAAAGTGAATCTTAAAACGCGAACGGAGATCGAACTCGCTTTCTACGCTGTTGCAGTCCAGCAAGTTAGATTCTACGCTACGGAGGACTCCTTCAGAGGAATACATACAAAACATTGTCTGAATTTTTTTATCTAATAAAAAATAGATAACTTAAATTCAGCTGCAGCGACAGAGAAAGCATAAACCAAAACACACACACTCACACACATACATTCACACTTGTTCACACACACTCACACACAGACATTAACTCACACTTATTCACACAAACTCAAACACACATACACACTCACACTTATTCACACACACTCACACACACACACACTCACACTTATTCACACACACTCACACACACACATTCACTCACACTTATTCACACTCACTCACACACACACATTAACTCACACTTATTCACACACACTGACAGACACACACACTCACACTTATTAACACACACTCACGCACACACACTCACTCACACTTATTCTCACACACTCACACACACACACACTCACACTTATTAACACTAACGCACACACACTCACTCACACTTATTCAGACACTCTCTCACACACACATTCACTCACACTTATTTACACACACTCACACACACACACACACACTCACACTTATTCACACACACTCACACACACATTCACACTTGTTAACACACTCTCACACACACACACATTCACTCACATTTATTCCCACACACTCACACACACACACACACACACACACTCACACTTATTAACATACACTCACACACACACACATACCCACTTATTCACGCACACTCACAAACACATTCACACTTGTTCACACACTCTCACACACACACACATTCACTCACACTTATTCACACACTCTCACACACACACACACGCACTAACACTTATTAACACACACTCACACACACACACACACACACACACTCACACTTATTCACACACACTGACACACACATTCACAATTGTTCACACACTCTAACACACACACATTCACTCACACTTATTCACACACACTCTCACACTCACACACACACTCACACTTATTAACACACACTCACACACACACACACTCACACTTATTCACACACACTCACACACACATTCACACTTGTTCAAACACTCTCACACACACATTCACTCACACTTATTCACACACACTCTCACACACACACATTCACTCACACTTATTCACACACATTCACACTTGTTCACACACTCTCACACACACACACACACTCACTTATTCACACACACTCACACGCACATTCACACTTGTTCACCCACACTCACACACACACATTCACTCACACTTGCTCACACACACTCACACACACATTCACACTTGTTCACACACTCTCACACACACACATTCACTCAGACTTATTCACACACACTTACACACACACACTCACACTTATTAACACACACTCACACACACATTCACACTTGTTCACACACTCTCACACACACACACACACTCACACTTATTCACACACACTCACACACACACACACTCACACCTATTCACACACACTCACACACACATTCACACTTATTCACACACACTCACACACACACATTCAATCGCACTTATTCACACAGACTCACGTACAAACGTTCACACACACTCACACACACACATTCACACTTGTTCACACACTCACGCACACAATCACACTTATTCACACGCACACATATTCACACTTATTCACACATTCGCACACACATTCACAGTTATTCACACACACCCATATTCACATTTATTCATACACGCTCAATCACACACACTCATACCCACATTCCCACTTATTCCCAAACACTCACATACCGACCTTCACACACACTCATGTAATATAATGGCCGAGGGATTTCGTTTTATGCCTTTGGGTTTAGTTAGGCTGAGAACCTTTCGGCTCAGTGCATGGGTTACTTAGGTGCAACATTAGTGCAGGTGTTCACGTGCGCGGGCGGAGCTGACATGTCACTCAGAGATGTCACAATAGCCCAGATGGGAAACGAGGTTAGCGAGTGCGAATGACGTCACGCACTGGAAGTGTGCGGAGGATTTTGGGATTTTGAAAAAGTCAGTTAATGGAGTTGAATCCTGCCTCGGGAGAAGACGGTTGGCTTTCGCTTGCTCACAGAGGCCTTGGGCAGGTGTCATAAGTGTTGGGGGGGTAGGCAGATGAAAAAGCCAGGATAGAAAGAATGTTTATATCTCTCCTTTTGTCGAAAAACCTTTAAACTCAAAGGTAATAAAATGTTTCGTACCTGAACTGAGAAGTCGTAAGTATTTTTCGTGTTTCGAGATTCCTATGTTCTATGTTCTATCTTTATGGACATTCGATGTACGTTTCACACATAGCCACATCATGGCTATGGTACACTCACTCACACACACACACATTCACACTCATTCACACACAAAAACACATACACACTCACACTTATTCACACACAATAACACATACACACTTCACGTACCTAGGAAGCAGCGTCGAATCAACCGAAAAGGACATCGAAACGAGGTTAACGAAAGCATGGACAGCTATCAATAGGCTATCGACTATATGGAAATCAGACCTAACTGATAAAATGAAACGCAGTTTCTTCCAGGCAGCGGTCACATCGATACTGCTATATGGATGCACTACATGGACGCTAACAAAACGGCTGGAGAAGAAACTAGACGGCAATTACACAAGAATGCTGCGTGCAATCCTGAACAAGTCCTGGCAGCAACACCCCACAAGACACCAACTGTACGGCCACCTGCCCCTATCACGAAAACTATTCAAGTTAGGCGAACCAGACATGCAGGACATTGCTGGAGAAGCAGAGATGAACTCATAAGAGATGTACTCTTATGGATCCCCACACACGGCCGAGCAAAAGCAGGACGACCACAACGAACGTACATTCAGCAGCTATGTGAGGATACAGGTTGTTGTCCTGAAGACCTACCTAGGGCGATGAACGATAGGGAGGAGTGGCGAGAGAGGGTCAGGGATATCCGTGCTGCCAGCACGATATGATGATGATGATGATGAAATTTCACTAGTATATTCAGCAACATAAAGTTATTAAAGTATTAACTTTTCTATGAATCCAATCTTGTTTTTTTTTCTTTTGAAATTTAACGACCTAAGTGACAAGACAAATTCGCTGGCATATTATTTTGCATCCTATTAAATTCACTCAATTCCTTCACAACTCTCACTCTTCATTAATTTTTGCACTTTGCTTTTTGTATTACGCTTGTAAATGATATTGTTGAAAATACATCGTTTTGTAAAAGTGTCGTGTCCTGTTTTCCTTGTCATTACCTTTCATGCTTATTTTGTCCTTTTAATCGCTACATTAATGCCAAATCCTATTTATACATATACATATTACATATAAATGATTTGGAAACGAATAGTTTGTTGGTAACAATTTTTAAACGAGCCATAGCTCATTTTGTGAACACTGTTAAATGATTTCAAATATTTCTATTTAACGCTAGTAATTGTATTCAACATTACAGAGATAAACGGCATCAAGTTTTGAGAGTGATTATAAATGTCTATTTGACTCATGTATGGAACTCTAACAGATTCAAACACTCAGGATCAGAGTGGACCTAGGAGTAATAGTAATGAAGGAGTACCCCACATTCCTAAAACTTCAGAATTAGAGCCTCATCATCAGATCGTTTAGTTTGGTTTGGGTTAGGTTTTATGGCATATAAACCATTGTTGGTTATTCAATACCAAATGCTGTTTTTTACATATTTATTAAATATATATGATTTCGTTGGGTTCGGTTTTATGGCATATAAACCATTGTTGGTTATTTAATGCCAAATGCTGTTTTTACATATATATTAAATATGTATGATTTGGTTGGGTTGGGTTTTATGGTATATTAACCATTGTTTGTTATTCAATGCCAAATGCTGTTTTTACATATATATTAAATATATGATTTGAAAACATATTTTGTAGGTAGATTTTTAAACGATCCTGAGCTCATTTCTATTGCACAGGGTTTAAACAGTTTCAGGTTTTGCTAACATAAAAATATTTCAATTTACTTTTAATCATTTGCTTGCTCACAGTTAAATGGTTTCAAGTATTGCTAGGTGAGAGTAACAACTAACATCAGTTATTTGTTCGCAAACATTTGAGTAGATATACATGATTTGTAAGAGATTAGTTTCATGTTCAAATGAGTTAGAATTAATTTGTTCGCACACGAGTATTGCTATTGTTTCTACACAGTTAAATGGTCTCAATTATTGCCATATAACACTTATAATTCTCGTCAATATCAATCATTTTTTGCACATAGAGAAGTAGTTACAAGTATTAACTCTAATTAATATTCAATTAGGTATTTAACTCTAATCATTCAATTCAGCATTACTCAATCATTTGAAACAGAGTTAAATGGTTCGATGTATTGCTAAGTATCCCTAACAATTCAATTGAACATTAGTCATTGTATTTAAATACAGTTAAATGACCAAACAGTTTTATTTCTAACAATTCAATTTAGCATAAGTCATTTGTTTGCACTTAGTTATATTTGACCCATAGAAAGGGCCCTATTACGTGCTACTACTCTGGGCCAGAATAGACCTGGGAATCATTCAATTCAGCATTACTCAATCGTTTGCACAGAGTTAAATGGTTCCAAGTATTGCTAAGTATCCCTAACAATTCAATTAAACATTAGTCATTGTATTTACATACAGTTAAATGACCAAACAGTTTTATTTCTAACAATTCAATTTAGCATAAGTCATTTGTTTGCACTTAGTTATATTTGACCCATAGATAGGGGCCTATTACGTGCTACTACTCTGGGCCAGAATAGACCTGGGAGCGATGGCAATGAAGGGATACTCCGCATTCCCCAAAGCTCCAACATTACTAGAGCCTTACCATCAGATTGTTTAGGGTCATATTGTTGTATAGCCATGATACAACTATACGTAATCATATACATGTGGAAACAAAATCAACAATAATGACGTACGAACACACTTCTTTAGAACAGTATACCTCTCACACTAAAGGGTTGCGATAGGGTTGCGTGTGAGAGGTGAGTTGGAGACTGAACAGACTGCAACATATTGACCCCAAGTTCCTCTGACTATAAGAGTACTTCTTTCTCATTCTGCTGGGCTGCTCAACCGGAGGTCACTGAGGGCCGCAAGCCCTCTGTCTGGAGCTGGTTCTCACTGCCTCGAACTGCAGCTCGAACTCAAACTGACTCCAACTAACTTAAGCCGTCTGTGGCACCGGGTTATATAATTGTTTGACATCCACCTGCTTCTTGTGGGCGTTGCATGTGCACCAAATTCAACCTGTCCACAGGTCAAGGTGATATCTTCGATATCTTCGACCGGATGCACCTGTGTCTTGATTGACGGCTGGGTCAAGGGTCAATATGTTACAATATACAGGACACTGGTTGGTGGGGTCTTATTCCTCTAAGGAGTTGTAGTCGGTGTATTCTACTGCACCAGTAACAAGGTTGGGCGATAAAGGAATACTCCACGTTCCAAAAGCTTCAGAACAGGAGCCTCACTCCCAGTGGTTTAGTATCATATCCAAAGCACTTGTTGTGGGTACATCTTACTCTTGTGGATAGATGCAGTCAGCCCTAACCGATTGGGCTATTTGTTTTTTAAGGATTTAACAACTTATTTCTCTTTTTATTTTGTTTTCTTATGGCGTATAAACAGTCGTATGTTTGGTCATTTAACTGTGTGTAAATAAAAGGACTAATGTTTAATTGAATTGTTCGGGCACATAGCAATACTTGGAACCATTTAACACTGTGCAAACGACTGAATAATGCTGAAGGTGCCCGTGGTGTAATGATTCTAGCATGTGCCCGTGGTGTAATGGTTATCGTCGTATGAAATGGACACGGCGACACGATTTCAAATCCTGGACGAGTCTGATTGCATTTCACATAGCACTAATACCCTTGGGAAAGGTATGAATCCAATTATTCTCCCTCCTGCTATGGATAAATATTAGGGAAGACTAGATTCTTCAGCATTGGTGAGGTAACTATTCAAGGAGAAGGAAAACTCTAAATTCAAACCAGTTAAACTCCGCTTAAAAAATTGACCTTGTGTCATATCCTGTCCGAGCGGAGGGAATGGTAAATAGGATAAACAGTCGGATGAGGTTGTAGTATACGCTGGCTCCACCTCAGCTGAGGAGAAACCCTCCCTGTATACTGATTATGACACTGAACTGCATCTGATGGTGAGGTACCCCTTCATTGCTACTATTCCTTCGTTCACTTTAACCTGGAGTGGTAAAAACTCTTAGAGTCCTATCCATGGGTCAAATAGAACTGTCAGATCATTCACAAAAGATTATCATTTTTAGTTATTGGAAACCATGCAGCTGGGCTCAAATTATTCATATTACGTTGGAATAGATTTGGCTACCTTGTTTTAATGGCATATCAGTTTTCGTGGATTATCTAACGCCAAAGCTATTTTTGTAGAAGAAGAGCAGTGGTTACTATTTAACCTAGAGCTGGGGAGATAAGGATCATAGAAATATTAAATAAGTAGAATTGTTAAGTAGCGATGCTTGAAATTATTTAACTGTGTGCCAACAAATTATCAATATTGAATTTATTTATTTATGTCAGATAGAAATATTTGAAAACATTCAATTGTGTGTAAATATATAATATTTAACTATGTGATTGAGAATAACGTTAATGACATCCTATTCGTTTACAAATCATATATATAGAGAGAGACAGACTGACAGAGAGAAAGAGAGAGAGAGAGAATTTCATGAGGAGCAATCCACAAGGGTTGATACGAGGATCATTAGATAAGTTTCCAGACTTTTTTCGTATGGCCACTTTTATTGATAGTACACACATGAAACTCTAGTCCTTTTCGAAATAATCTCCTCCGGCTGCAATGCACTTGTTCTACCGTTCACACAACTTCTGGAAGGCCCCATGAAAGTCCTCTTGTGTGAGCGTGTCAATGACCTTTGTCACAGTCTCTTTCATCTCCTCAATTGTCTCATAACGACAGCCTCTGAGCTTAGGGAATAACCAAAAGTCACAGGGAGAAACGTCTGGACTATAGAGAGACTGAGGAACTGTCTTGATGCCCACCTTGGTCAAATTGTCTGTGAAAAGTATGGAGTTGTCGATTGGTGTATTGTCCTGTTGGAAATGCCACTGACCCGATTTGAAGAGTGCTGTCCTCTTCCGGCGGAATCTCTTCCTGAACTCCCTTAAAACTTCAATATAGTAACCCTAACCCTAACCGTTTGGCCAATCAACTCTGATGTATTGACTTCCTTACTCCTCCCACATCTCTCATCATCCCTCACACACTCCCCGCCTTCCTTGAATCTCTTAAGCCACTCAAAAACTGATGCTCGATTCATGCAAGATGGTCCAAAGGCAGTCTATACCACGTATACCATAAAACACCAAAACCACGTTTAAACCACTTAAAACATGTGATCACGTGCACACTTGAAAATTTTAGATTCATATAAAAACTTGCAACTGAAAACGTATTATCTGTCTGATAATTGCGATGGGGTTATATTTCCAATTTTTAAACGAGTTCTGCTCTAAAAGCGCTGAGCACTTTCTAATTTGCTTTCCTAAAATAATTTTTTAGTCTTATTACTCCATATATATATGTGTGTGTGTGTGTCTGTGTGTGTGTGTGCGTGTGTGATACAATCATCAGATGAAATGCATCACACGTTTTGGTAATGATTTATTTCAATACATATATATAAATATCTATATTCACATATATATGTGCCGGCGTGCGTGCGTGTGTGTGTGTGTGGTTGCTCGCATGTGTGTATGAAAAGAATGTTTTTGAATTAAAAATTTACATAAAATAAACCCCCAAAGTACCATATTCAAATTCATTTGTGGACCTACTCATTTTGATATATATATGAAAGAACATTGTTCAAATCTATGGTTCAAAGTCTGGACAAGGCTGTTTTCGTTTCACTTCACAAAAGGGAAAAGGAGTTAGAAAAAGGCATATATATATATATATATATAGAGAGAGAGACAGACAGACAGAGACAGAGAGAGAGAAAAAGGATGAGAGATGGGGTGAAAAAGACAGACCGACAGACAGATCTGATCGAAAAATGCATTCATTTTAGCAAAACACCGCACTATTCCGGTCTGTCAGTCTACTCCTCCCAGGCTACATTTGGCTCCCTTAAATTTCTGGCTTTTCAATGCTAAACTCACCGTCTAAAGGTCAGAAACTTCAAGTCATGGGCGAGATTAAGGAGAATGTGATAAGCCAACCATTGGCATTGTTATGTACCATTTTTCCTTTACTGCATTTTCTCCGACCCACCTGCATTTTTTTTATTCGTTACAGAGTATACATTCTTTTGTTTCCCGAGGAATGTCTTCCATCACTGGTATTGACCAACTTCCACAGATCTGATGATTTATTTGTTGGTTCTAAGCGGGGTTGGCAGTCCCCGTTGGTTCCTCGACAAATTTCCGACGCCGCCTGACCGTTCCTGCTCCAACGCCGACCGCAGTATCACATCTTGAAGATTCCTTGCACGCCGAGAATGCGACCTGTCTCCTGGCCCTACCCTGATGCACTCTGACGATTTAGCGGTAGACAAGACGAATGTTTCTCAATATTCGAGCTGTTGTTAAGCATTGTCACGCATCACCGGACACGGACGACCATAAGGGGGTTTGCTCGTGATTCTCTTTCTCTTATGCATTAATCTCTCTTTCTCTCTCTCTCTCTCTCTCACTCTGTCTTTCTCTCTCTCTCTCTCTCTCTCTCTCTCTCTTCCTCTGTGTGATCGTATATATATATATAATATCTCCCATAAATAAGTACACTCCTAACAATCTTGATACCCAGTCGATGAGGCTAAGTATACGCTGATTGTATCCCTTGCATAGAGTTAAGAACAGCCTCCCAAAAAGAGTGTGTCCTCGATATGACACAACACTGCATGTGAAAGTGAGGCTTCTGTTCGAAATTGATTGATTTGAACGGCATGTCAACCAGTGTGTGTATTTATCAACCCTTCTGCACGGCTTGGATGTGACACAAGGTCAATTTTTAAGCGGGTTTTAATAGGTTTGAATTCAGAGTTTTCCTTCTCCTAGACTGGTTGCTTAACCAAAGCTAAACAACCCAGTTTGCTCTACTATTTACCCATGGCTGGATGGAAAATAATTGGATTCATACCTTTCCCAAGGGTATTAGTGCTTTGTGAAATACTATCAGATTCGTCCAGAATTTGAACTTGTCTGGCCGTTTCCATTTCTTGAAACGATAAACATTACACCATGGGCATCTCCAAAAGTGAAGGGTTATTATTTATCAAGAGGTTCATTCAACATTCATATTTACCCTTTTTATATAGTTGATTCTTAAGAATTTTTCTGACTCAGTCCAATCAAATACGACTAATTTTAAAAATAGGTCCCTTTTGACTCAAATATATATATATATATATATATATATATTTACCGACCACTCCGCTCGGTCAGGATATGAAACAAGGACAATTCTTAAGCGGAGTTTAACAAGTTTTAATTCAGAGTTTTCCTTCTCCTTGACTAGTTGCCTCACCAAGGTTGAAGAACACAGTCTGTCCTATTATTTACTCATATATCGAAGCCGAATAAGTACAAACACTATGTGTTTGAGTGGTCCTGAGAGTAATGGCCATGAAGAAGCACACCACACACTCCAGATCGCAAGAACAGGATCCTAACGATCAGTTACAGTTTAGTGTCATACCCTGGATACAGCTTCTTGTGGGGTTAGCCCTCTGCAAGAGTAACCCCCGCCTCAAAAGCGGTCTGTTTACTTTAAGCCTCACTGACAGTAACTCAAGTTACTCAAGTGGAGGGGCTTCTCGTGGTGTAATGGTTAAAGCACGAGACATCGGAATCGTAATAAGCGAGTTCGAACTCTTGTCGCGCTATTACGTTCATTTTCGTACAAATACTCGTGGGAAACGTATGAACCTTTTAGCTATGGGTTAAACAGTAGCTCTCCTGTTCTCCTTGAACGATGGCTTTGGCATTAAATAACCCTCGAAGGTTGATATGCAATTATACAAATATCTTGCCGCTCTAACTTGCTCCTAACCATTTTTGACAGTCTCCGTTGTGTAATGGCAAGCATGCAGGACTGCGACATCGTAGTGAGCGAGTTCGAACTCAAATCGTGCTATTAGGGTCCACTTTCGAATTAATTGTTTGGAAAAGGTATAAGTAAAGCTGGCGACTGTAGTCAAGGTCGACTAGAAGGCTCCCTTTTCAATAGCTACTACACAAAGGTGTATGGGAGGGCGCTACTCCTTTCCCTGGATTGCTCCACTTTACCCTTGATACGTACCTTATATTGCTGAGTGGTAAGCAAGGATGTATCAAGTACCATTTTTAAAGTCTTTGGTATGACACGACCTGGGATTGAACACAGGTCTCCCAGAGCATTGACGAAAACTCTACCCACTATGCCAATGAGGTTAAATAGTATCACTATTGAACTTCTACAAATATGGATGAGGCATTAAATACTCCACATAGGTTGATATGCCATTAAAAAAAGAAAGCAAACCAAATGTTTCTGTGAGACTCACATTTCTTACACCGTATCCAGTTTTTCTTTGAATTATGGAAGCTCATGTACACTATATTTTCTTTTTAATTTCAAAAGTCAATGGAAGTTATCACATTTTGTACTGTTTGAAAGATGAAATTTCAAAATTTTTATAAGATTGTTACGAACAATTAAAACCTAAATTTAACCCATTCCTAAATATTTCATTGTACTCATAAATATTTATATATGGTCTGCTTTGGCTTATTTATTTTACAGCATATCAGTGGAGTAGTGGCTAACGGGTTGGATGGTAGTAGTAAGCGATTTCGAATTCCACTCTTGCTATTATATAAACATTCGAACTCATACCCAAAGAAAGGTATGTAGTCCATTATATCCACCTGTAACAATATCCCTTCGGCCCTCCGTACTTATCAACTTCTTTAAACCATTTCAAGTCTTTGCCAGTGAATCATCTAGTGGTTCCGATAGGGGTATCACACATTTCTTCATGGCTACAAGAAATACAATCAAGGGAGTGGGAGAAAAGAACAAAGAACAAACGAACAATAGGAGCTTGGGTCATCTCAAAGTGCAAGAAGAGGAGTTATGTAACACTGCATTCCCTGTGCATATGTAGACTATCGCTGACGTGTAGTTCTTGCGAAATTTCCACAAGCCACGAAGAATGCTGACTCATTTTGACTGGTCTTCCCTCACTGATCCTGAACCCTATCTCATGCTGACTGTTCTCTTCTGCAATCCGGTGTCGACTGCCTTTCTGCGTCATTCTTCGCCAACTGCCTTCTCTGAGTTCCTTTTTCCAGCTCCCTAACTGGTGTTCCCTTGCCCACTTCCGGTCGCGTCGAGACCTCGAGCTCAGGCCTTTGTCCATCGCTCCTGAGTTGTTGTATATAGGTTCTAGCTGATCAAACGTACAAGACATACGAATAAGATCACAGCATTGCTGAAAGATACACTGATTTACATTAAACAATTTTCCGGTTCGCTAGGATTGTCTCAAGTGTTTTGATTATCACCGGTATCAGAGTCAGGTATTTGTCTATTATTTCACTTTCTTTTAACTTCAATCTGCAGTCTGCTAACACGGCAAAATCCACAAGTTATTTTGAGCTTTTGCTGGGGGGGTTTTCCATCTTGTTTCCGGGGTTCAATCCCAGGTCGAGTCATAGCAAAGACTCAAAAAATAGTACTTGATGCCGCCTTACTTAATACTCAACATTATAAGGTAAGGATCAAGGGTAAAATGGTGCAATCCAGGGAATGGAGTTGCACCCTCTCCGACACCTTGGTGTGGTAGAAATTGAAAAGGGAGCCTTCGAGTCCCCCTCGACTACGGTCGCCAACTTATTAAAACCAGGTCTGGTTTTCTGCTCAATAATAGAAGATCCGTTTCTATCCCAAAGCCCGAAAGAATTTATTCGTTTCATTTTCTATAACAGATTCAAATACCACTTGTTTGTAAGATCAAACTTGTCTCTTGCACAGTTCCCAATGGATCACGTTCAACACCCAGTCATATGTGCAACTGTATTTCTTCTGTGTAAGTTTTCTGCGGTCGCTTAATATTTGATTAAATGCTTCATCTCTGTCACCGCATAACCTACACTTGAAATTCTCCTGCATTTTATCAATTTGTACTTTGACATAACTGGTCTTTATTAGATTATTTTGTGCTTCTCTCAAAAGAGATTCAATCTTTCTCTTCGGGTTTCTCTTTTGTATCCATGTCCCGGTTATATCTCGTGCACTCTCCTTAGTTTGTTGTTTCTCGTATTCTTATATTTGTTTTTCATCCGTTTTTGTGTTTTCGACATTTTTGTTTGTTATTTTCCTGGCTGCCCTTAAGTTATTTCTTTTGATGTTATTGTTACTGGATGCTGTAATCTGTCTTTCTTTGTTCTTTTTAGCGCATTCTTCAAGTCTCTGAATTGTTGAATTCTTACAATCCTCAATGCTGGTAAGTCCTCTTCCTCTTTCTTTTCTTGATACATAAAGCCTGTGCATGTAATCTTACGGGTGAAAATCTTGTGTGTTGTCATCAATTTCTTTTTTTGGTCTCAGTTTCTCCCTTATCTGTTTTAAGAAGGGTCCAGAGTAACTTACAAGGAAAACAACTTAGGTATATATATATATATATACTTGAAATCATTTAACTGTGTACAAAAGAATGAGCTCAGGCTCCTTTAAAATATATCTACACAATACTTTCGCAAATCATATATACTTAATACATATGTAAAAAAAAATTTTGCGTTAAATAACCAACAATGGTTGTTACGCCATAAAAACCCAACTAAACAAAACTGTAAATTTTTATATTATTTATCATTTTCTGAGATTATAAACCAGCGCCATCATTGCCATTACAAATAATAGTCGATGTAATGATGCTCCCTGGAATTTCTTTAGATTTTCACCACTGCTGGGTTTTGTTCCATTTTCAAGTTTTTCAGAGCTCACAATATGAAGTTCACAATATCTTGAACAGTTTCAGACTTTATATCATCCACGTTTCTGGGATCATATCAAATGCCTTTTTTTAAATCTATCCATGCCCTAGCTTCATGTTTTCTTCTCTTTTAAATATGTTGGTTTATATATAAGTAAAAGTAAACCTGGCAACCGTAGTCGGAGGTAACCAGAAGGCTCCCTTTTTCAATAGCCATGACACTGAGGTGTCGGGGAGGGTGCTACTCCTCTCCCTAGATTGCTCCGATTACCCTTGATACGTAACTTATAATAAGTAAAGTAGTTGGTGAACTTAGTCGAGGGTGACCCGAAGACTCCCTTTTCAATAGCTACTACACAAAGGTGTAGGGGAGGGCGTTACTCCTTTCCCTGGATTGCTCCACTTTATCCTTGATACGTACTTTATATTGCTGAGTGTTAAGAAAGGAGGTACCATTTTTAAAGTCTTTGATATGAAGCGACCTGGGATTGAACCCAAGTCTCCCGGACCATAGGCGAACACTCTACCTTATAATAGTGAGTGATAAGCAAGGCGGAATTTAGTACCGTTTTCTGAGTCTTTGGTGTGGCTTAACTTTGGATTGAACCCCGGTCTCAGGGGTTCTACCCACTGTAAAAGCTTCTCACTAGGCCAATGGGCCGCTTTTGCTCTATATAGAATAGGTCATTTGTGCTTTTAGTTATATTGTAATATTCTTTCTGTTTGTCTAGAAATAACCCGTGGTTTTCAAGTGCGTAATAGATTTTTTTCTTTCATTTGTGCAGTTGTTATTTATGCTTTACTGCATTGATTTGTTTTTATTATAACTTATTTTTATTTTTCATTCCTCGTTATGCAATTATAATGAATCTTAAAAATACCCTCATATTTCATTTTAAGAAATTTTGTTCCACTCATTGAATTTAATTCCCTTCTTATTATTTGTTGCTTCCTGTTTTATGTTGTTGTTTTTGTTTGCTTGATTCATTGTTTTCTTTTCTCTTTTACAAAATAAAAATGATGATTATGATGAATTAAGATTTGACTGTCATTCAAATTATTATTAATATGACGATCATTTCGTTAAATGTCATCGCAGGAATGCTAACCGGTTTTAGTTATTTTCTTTTATAATGTTTAAATGTGTTGTCTTCGTTTTCAACAGCTAAAACTTTAATTCTTGCTTTGCAGCCGACACGTGAAGACACGGCCCCTGGTCGCCATTTTCATGAAATAAAACTGAAACCGAGTCACACACGGCGCGCATTAATCCAGCTTGATCACGCCACGGCAATGCATGCTTTGCCCAAGCACGAAAAGTAGTGACCTGGAAAGGCTTGGCATGCGTTGCCCATTCAGTTGGCCTTTCTTAAGCCGCTGACGAGTTTTAATGGACTATTTTTATTTTATTTTATTTTTACTTGCCTGTTAGCAGCAGGATAAAAACAAACAATCGACATCATCCGCCTTTCTCTTTCACTCACACTTTCTACCACGTCCCTTTTGTTCACTTTATATTATTCAATTCCACTATTACATGACTTTGATAGAGTGTATTCATCCGCACTCAGTCTCGCTACAGTTTTTGTTCATTCTATTAACTTTAATTTGCTTTTGGTTTCCATATTACTTTCTTTCTTTCTTTCTTTTTTGTTCTTTTAAGTTTTTTCTTTTCTTTCTTTTTTTTCTTTCTTTCTTGTTCTTTTTTTAGTTTTCTTTCTTTTCTTACTATCTTTTTCTTTTTTCTTTCTTTCTTGTTCTTTTTTAGTTTTCTTTCTTTTCTTTCTTTTGGCTTTACTTTTCTTTCTTTTCTTTTTTTTAAGCAAACGTTTCTTATATGTTCATCTTCCTGTTTTCCTCATTACAGTTTCGACTTTTCTTTCTTTTTTTCAATCACTCAATAAATCAATTAATCAACCTTTCTCTCTCCCCACCCCCTCTCTCTCTCTCTTCCTCTCTCTCTCTTCCCTCTCTCTCTCCTCTCTCTCTCTCTCTCTCTCTCTCTCTCTCTCTCTCTCATATATACACACACACACTTGTACTTTTTTCTTGTTTCTTTATTTTTTCTCTTTCTTTTTTTTTCGAATAAGAATTGCATTCTTTTTCATCCAACCGTCCTTCATCTATACTTTTCGACTTTTATTTGGTTCTATCTACTTCTATATCACTTTTTCTTTTCTTTTTCTTTTTTCTTTTCTTTTTCTCAAAACAAATTTTTCTTATTAGTTCATTTTCTCTTTTTTCTTCATTCATTCGTCGTTATTTTTCTTTTTCAAGTTTCGACTTTTATTACGTTCTGTCTCTCTTTCTTTCTCTCATTCTTTCTTTTTCTTTTTCTTTTTTTCGTTTTTCTTTCTTTTTCCTTTTTTTTTTCTTTCAAGGTGGCCTTTTCTTATTCATTCATTTTCTCTTTTTTCTTCATCATTCCTTTTTAACCTTTTTTCTTTTCTTTTCTTTTTCAGCTTCATTTTTCTTTATTCCTTCCTTCCTTCCTTCCTTCCTTCCTTCCTTTTTGTCTCTCGTAATCTACTGTCTCTCTTTTTTATCATTTCAGAGAAGTGTTTTCTTCTTTGTTCACTTTCTCTTTTTTCCCTCATCATTCCTACATGGTCTCTTTTTTATTTCTATTTTTTTAAGATTCAACTGATCTTTTACTCTCTTTATCTCTGTCTATCTGTCTCCCTCTTTTTTTCAAAACAAACTTTCTTATTCGTTCACTTTCTTCTTTTTTTTAACTCTCCATTTCCGTCCTTTTTTATTCATTTTTTAATTCTTTTTAGCTTTGACTGTGATGTCTATCTATCTATCTATCTATCTATTTTTTTCAAATAAACTTTTCTTATTCGTTCATTTTTCTTCTTTTTTCTTCATTATTCCTTCCTCTTTTTCTTTTCTTTTTTCTTTAGGTTGTTCTTTTTTTCTATTAAAAAAATGTTTTTTATCTATTTATTTATTTATATTTTTCATATATTTTGTTTGCGACTTTTCTTTAGTTCCTCTTTCTGTTTTTACTTTGTTCTCCGAAGACTGTTGTTCTCTCTCTTCATCTCTTGCAATCATCTTTGTTTCCTCTTGCGATACCCTCACGTAATACTGAGCATCTTCAGACCAAATGTTTATCGTTATACGCCAACGAATGCTATTTATCTTCATGGATTATGGGTGTACACAATACACGTACGGGTTCAGAGAGACAAGAAGAGTCTGATCTAGCTAAGTAGATATACACGAACTTATATAAGTAGATATAAGTAAGTTGTTAAAGCATCAAGATCAGTATGAAAGGAGTGTGACAAATAAATATCTATATCAGTCTATTATTATTATTTTACTCTTTTGAGAGTTTTTTTCCCGCCAACGTTAGCTGGTGCCCTTCCATTTGTGTTTTGTCCGGTAGGCTGGGACTGTGGAATACACGGACGGGTTTCTGCGATGGAGTAAGACTTCACCAACAAGTGTCTTGTAAAAAGTAAGTAAAGTTGGCAACTGTAGTCGAGGGTGACCTGAAGGCTCCCTCTTCGATAGTTACTACACCGAGGTGTAGGGGAGTGCGCTACTCTTTTCCCTAGATTGCTCCACTTTACCCTTGATCCTTACCTTATAATGCTGAGTGTTAAGCAAAGTAGCATCAAGTACCATTTTTTGAGTCTTTGGTATGATTCCCGGTCCATTGGCGAACAATCTAACCATTATGCCAATGCAGAGGAGTAAATCCTCCAACGAGTATCCTGTATATGACACTAAACAATCTGATGGTGAGGTTCCGGTAATGCTGGAGCTTTGGGGAATGCAGAGCACCCTTTCACTGCAATCGCTCCCAAGTCCACTCTAGCCTGAAGCGGTAGCACCTGATAGGGTCATATCAATGGGTTAAAAAGGACTAAACTGTGTACTTATGCTAAACTGAATTGTTCGAAAAAGAATTATTTTTGACATTTAAACTGCGTACTTATGCTAAACTGAACTGTTTCAAATAGAACTGTTTGTAAACAAAACTATACTTATACTAAACTTAATTGTTTGAAATTTAATTCGGCGTTAAAAGTCCCGAAAAAAGTTGATACGCCGTAAAACAAAACAACCAACCAACCATTCACTGGAGATTGAGTGACAGCAAGTCCCCCAAGTCACCAAGACTCTTATCGGTAATCTCCAAATTGTCCAAATTTTCTCATGAGAGATTTTCCTTGAAATGTGCGTACTGTTGTTTTTCTTTACATTTTTGTTTTCTAGTTATTTTCTTATCTTGACTCTCGAGTTGTCGGTACTCTTTCTGGTCGCTGTAATTGGTCTACCTTTGTGCTTTTTTTTATGTAGACTTCGAGTCGTCGTGTCGAAGCATCAACGCTATTTTCAATGCTAGCGACTCCTCTTCCTCCTTCTTTTCTTGACAAATATAGTCTGTCAACGTCATCTCTGGGATATAAGGCCTTATGCATCGTCATTAATTCTCTTGTTCTCAGGTCCATTGTTTAAGGTCTTCCCTCGTCCACTTCAAGAATGGTCCTGAGTATCTTACTGGGGTGATAGCTGCGGTGTTTATTTCTTTGACGTGATATCTGCTAGTTACTTGAAACCATGTAACTATGCGTTAATTATTCATATTAGGAATAGGTGGACATATACAGCAGGGTACAAATCCATTTTATTGATGGTATTTGTCCTCCGTCCCACCAACCGGACGAGTATGGCACAAGGCCTTTTTTAGGGTGGGGGAAGGCGCAGGGCCGTAGCCCACACGCGCCCGGCATTTCCAAAAATGAAGGGTACAAATCCGTTTTATTGATAGTTACTTGAAGCTACGATTGTTTGCAAATAAGCATCGCTAAATTTTCTTTTGTTATAGTTGCTTATGCTTGTTTTCCAAATAATTCCAGGAATTTTTAAAAATTACGTAAATGAAAACGCGTAAACTTTCCCGTTTTTTTTTTCTAAACAAAGAAAAAAAACTTTATTTTACAAGATTCCATTATGTAAGACACAAAAACAATGTATGGCGGGAGTAATGGCCGTTTTCTATACTTGAACAACATAAACAATTAAGAAATAGCACTCTGTATTTAGGGACAAAAGTTGTCTTATTTAGTGGTATCCAGGGTACAAAAGCAAAGTTTGAAGGGAATAATGGCCATTTTCTATACTTGTACAACATGAACAATTAAGAAATAGCACACTGTATTTAGGAACAAAAGTTGTCTTACTTAATGTTATCCAGGGTACAAAAGCAAAGTTTGAAGGGAATAATGGCCATTTTATATACTTTTACAACATAAACAATTAAGATAAAGCTCATACGATCCAGGGAGAAAACATTTTTTCCGTATAATTCGTTAATTAAAAAAACTACATAATTACTTGCAAGAAAAAAGACTGACATCGGCATTAGACAACTCAAGAAATTTTGCCGTAAAACCAGGCAATTAATCAACTCTCCCTGATCTTACCAAACTGCTCAACTTCTTGTCTCACTTAGTTCCTTGTATGTACAGCCCACTGCCAAAATTATCTTTAGTGATAAGATGTTTTCCGAGCCCACATCTTAAAGATATACACCTCTGAACTTCCTACTGGGATTAAAGTGCAGTATCTGGTATTCCTCCTCTGTTGTGTTCTTGCTTTCGGACCAGATGCAACAAAGAAAAATAAAGAAGAGTATTGTCCCGAGGATTCCAATCCTGTGACAGTACCGACCTTGTTGCACTCAAGTGGTAAAGTCAGAGTACTCCAACGCTTAAGTCAATGTGCTCAAAAGTTTGGGGTTATTTGGGAATCTTTCCCTTGCAAGTGATCATGGCATCCCGCGTTAAAAAGACTTTGTGTCTCACACCACAACCAAAATTCAGAATCGAATATTTCAATCGTTTAATATGAAAAAGACTATAAAGAATTGTGCACAGATAAATTCGTTCATAGTGTACATACAGCCATAGATATATTGCGGGAGGTAAAAGTAATTGGGAAGTAATAATTGTGTAATATTATTGCCTGACCTATTACATCTGCCCCAACTTGTATATATATATATATATATATATATATATTGAGATACATTTATTGATAATATTACCTATAATAAAACAATCGTGAATATGTGTAATCTTACACCGGACAGAAAAGACAAGTGTATATTGGCTTAACCAATCCAGATCCACGCGTATTCGCGCGCATAAGAGGCATGCGTTCAAATGCCCAATCCAATGCTGGATGAAAATCAACAAAATAAGGCGAAAGGCGGGAATGAGTGGCGCAAGTGAGCCGATAAACTCGCTGGTCAAGTCCGACCTTTGACCAGTTGACAAAACGAAGAGCAAGTCGAATGCGTGCAGCCGACGGGCATTGAATGAACGATTGGCAAAGAACAGGGTTCGGGTGGACAGTGCGTACATATCAAGCAGAATGATGACTTAAGGAGAGACAGAGAGAAAAGAGGAGTTTAAGTTGAACGGTCGAAGCAAGAACAGAGAGAGTAATAAGCTGAGAGAGACGAGAGTAGAGGATAGAAAATAAGTGAAGTGTATATGCCACTAGAAGAAAAATGATACACACACACACGCACGCGCTCGTGTACATGCACAAGTGTGTGTGTGGGTAGTTAGGGGTTTGTGTATTCATAAATCCGTAGACTGACATGTAGTTATCAGATGAATTTTGATCTGAAATTTTCGCTGTATAATGTTCAACTTTTGCTGTATAAGGTTCGATGTATATGATTGATATTCATCACATAATTAAGAACATTGAAACAGAAGTTTATTTGGAAAAGTAGATATTTGTTGCATTGAATAAATATTTATTGATTAGAATATATATATATATATATATATATATATATATATATATATAAACTCGCCTATATATATATGTATATATAAATGTGTGTGTATGTGTGTGTGTGTGGAAACAGAGACAGAGAGAGAGAGACTTAGAACCCTGATAGATTAAAAGAGAGGGAAACAGGCAAAATAAAAAGAGAAGGTTCAAATTAAAGAGAACAATGATTAAAGAAAGAAAGAAACAAACGAACAAACAAACAAGTAGGGATCGGAAAGCAGAGTAAACAAAGAAAAGAATAGAAAAGAAATAGAGGAAGAAATAATTGAGAAAGAAAAAAAAAATATCGTTAAAAAGAAAAAGAAATAAACAAGAAATAAATGCGAGATAGAGGAGGAAAAAAAGAGGACAGAAGTAAAAAAAATAAAAAATAAAATATGTGTTGCTGATTGATCCTATTTACCAACCTCACCGCTCGGGCGCGATATGACCCAAGGTCAAATTTAAGCGGAGTTTAACAGGTTTGAATTCAGAGTTTTCATTCTCCTAGACTAGTTGACTCACCAAGGCTGAAGAACCTAGTCTGTCCTACTATTTACCCATAGCTGGAGGGAGAATAATTAGATTCATAACCTTTCCAAAGGTTTTAGTGCTATCTGAAATGCAATCAGTCTCTTCCAGGATTTGAACTCGTGTCACCGTGTCCATTTCCTACGACGATAACCATTACACCACGGGCACCTCCTTACACCACGGGCACCTCCTTATGTGTTGCTGATTGATGTAAGTCAGAAAAGGGTGCGAAATAAGAGAAGAGTTATGATAATAAAAATATAAACTCATAAAATCAAATGGAAAGAAAAAAATGATCAGAAAACAGGAAATAAACACCTGCGTGTGTTACAGAGGATTCCAGCGAATATATCGACAACAATTCATCTCCAATTAATCTACGATTACTTTTTATCTACTATAATTTATGTAAGAAAAGAAAAGGACCATTTGGATGGTTGGTTGTTTGTTTGGATTTTATGGCATATCAACCTTTATAGGTTATTTAAAGTCAAATCCATTTGTATACAAATAATCAGTTCTATTTCAAACAACTCAGTTTAACATGAGTGCACAATTTAATTGTCAAAAACATTTCTATTTCAAGTTATTCAGTTTAGTCAAACAGTTCTAATATAAACAATTCATTTTAGTATAACTATAGTTTTTTTTTTACACACAGTTAAATTTCGAAACAGTTCTTTTTTAATTCAGTTTATCGTAATTACAGTATCAATGTCAAAAACAATTCAATTTCAAACAATTCGATTTAACATAAGTACGCAAATTAGTTCTATTTTACCCATAGATAAGATACTATCAGGTACTACCACTCCAGGCCAAAGAGGACCTGGGAGCGATGGCAATGAAGGGGTGCTCTGCATTCCCCAAAGCTCCAGCATCATTGGAACTTCACCATCAGATTGCTTAGTGTCATATACAGGACACTCGGATTTCACTGTATTTCGTCTTTTCTTTTTTCACACTAGGCAACATTTTCATTCATTCATTTATTCATCAATTCCTTTATTTATTTATTTATTCATTTATTTATAACATAATGTTTTCCACTTGGCTGGGGCTGTAGAATACACCGACTGCTTCTCTGAAGAGGAGTATGACCCCCCCCCACACACACACACAACGAGTGTCCTGATTATGACACTAAACAATCGCTGAGGGGGGTTCACCTCTGCAGACGTGCAGTTGGTATATTCTACAGCCCGAGCCGTTTGGAAGATCAGATTAGTTTGTTTCACAATGGTTCAAGCATCATCAGAATGTTTTACCAAAAAAAAAAAAAAGTTTCCTCAAGAAGCCAAGAAAGCATTGCAAAAACCTGGGAATCGGTTTACGGCAAAAGACTCTTGGTTTATGATTGTTATCTTTTTTTTTTTTCTTTTTTTACAATATATCACCTTTCCTCAAAAATAAAGGTCAAAAATCAATAAACGAAGTCAATAAAATAAAGAGAAAAAAAAGAAAGAAAAGCAGAAAAAAGAAAAACCTAACCAAAAAAGAATAAAAAGAACCAATGAAAAATCGTCCAAAATACAAGAAAGATAATTGAGTATTAATTAGAAATAATGAAATTAACAAAAAAAAGTCAAAGAAAGTAAGATACAAACAAACGAAAGAAAGAAAGAAAGAAAGAAAGAAAGAAAGAAAGAAAGAAAGAAAGAAAAACAAACAAACAAACAAACAAACAAACGAAAGAACATAAAAGCCAAAGTATAAATTAAGAAAAAAGAGGGAAATGAATTTTCAGTAAAAAAAGAAAAAAAGAAACTAAGAAAGAAAGAAAGAAAGAATAAAGATCGAAATGTATAAAAGAAGAAAGCAAAGAAAAGAAAGAAAAAAGGGCCATAAAATAAACTGGTGCAAAAAAAAAGGAAAAAATGGCGGAAAACATAAGAAATTGCCGAAGTAAGAAGACAAAGTTTTCGAAAGAAAAGTCAGAATCATTGAACTTACAACAATAAGAGAGAAGGTTAAAGAGAATGGAAGCCTTGAGAAAAACTAGGAAAAGAATGGGATGGTAGAGGAGAAATGTGAAGTGTCCATTTTGCGTTCCAAGTGGTTGTGTGAAATAGACGTAACGATGTTTCTCCGGGAGAGAGAGAAATATTTAGGATTTTCATAGTGGTGCTGGACAAGAAATCAAGAGACCAATATTGGCAAATGCTCCGAAACAACTGTGTCAATCTTAGGCTCAAGTGAGTCGAAGATTAACATTTATACGCAGAAAAGAGATACGAGAGAGAAAAAGGTGAGAGACAGAGACAGGAACTTTGCTTGAATTCTCGTAGGTGTCAAATGTATCATGGGGCCACCTGGGACACATCCTTTTTTATAGTATCTGGGATCATTCAACGAGGCGGGGGCTCGTGAATGGATACCTGTTGAGAAGCACATTCCTGGGGTGTAATGGTTCTGCTTGAAGAACAGTAGTAGTTCGATTTAACCCATAGCTGGGAGGATAAGGGGGTTCATACCTTTCCCTAGTGCATTTGTTTGAAAGTGAACGTAATAGCGCGACTGGAGTTCGAACTCGCTTACTACGATTTTGCAGTCCATCGCTTTAACCATTACACTACCAGAGTTGAAAGAGTGACTTATTCATTATGTTTTTTTCCTCTGTGTTAGAAATGCTCGATTAAGCATAAGCTATCAAACATGGTGGCGGACAGTGAAAATCCAACCCACGACTCGGCAAGCTCATTAAATATTATCTCCCGACAAGAGGCTTCGCGTATTGATTTAGTTCCACACGCTGTTAATTGTAACTTTGATTGGATGTCCAATGCTTTAAACTATCTTGGGTATGACAATAAAGTAAAAATGATGGTGAGGCTCTTGTCAAGAAATCTGGGGAATGTGGAGTATCCCTTCTTAACCATTACTATCATAGATGAGACCCTAACAGGTACTACAACTGCAGGTGAGGGTGGATCTTGGAGTAATGACAATGAAGAGGTACTTCACATTCCCCAAAGCACCAAAATTGGATTCTCACCATCATATGCACTTTAGTATCTCATTCAGACCGCACGTTAAGGCAGGCTCTCACCCCTCTGCATTCAGACGGCCATGTGTGATTGATGACTCTAATATGATTTGTAAAAATATCTAAACAACTGTAAAGAGTATTTTGACTCAGTCCAGACAGCAAAGATAGCATTCAGAGATTTCCTGTGTGTCGGTTATTTTATTTCAACGCAAGAAGAGATCCTTGAGACCTGTGGCCGACTCTTTTAATACACTCAATTTCACGAAATTTAAATCAGCACTGAAGATTTGTTTTGAAAATTAAACAGAGAAAATTTCACATTAAATTCGCCTCTTGCACGTTTGTAAGATTCATATGTGAAATATGCTTCTTTTCATCGGAAAATAACACCGACTGCATATCTGCTGACGGGTAAGATACCCCCTAACTCGTGTCCTGATTATGACACTAAACAAAACAATCTGATTGTGAGGTTCTAGTAATACTGGAGGTTTGAGGAATGCGGAATACCCTTTCATTGTCATCGCTCCCAGGTCTGCTCTGGCCCAGAGTGGTACCACATGATAGGATGCTACCACTCTATCCATGGGTCAAATAGAAGTAAACTGTGTACTTATGCTAAACTGAACTGCTTTAAATGGAACTGGTTTGACATTTAAACTACGTACTTATGCTAAACTGAATTGTCTGAAACGGAACTGTTTTTGTATGCGAAACTGAATTGTTTGAAATGGAACTGTTTTGACATTTAAATGTGTGTAAACAAAAACTATAGATATAAGAAACTGAATTGTTTGAATTATAACTATTTGACTAAACTAAATAACTTGAAATAGAAAGTTTTTTGACAATTATGTCGACCTTTACATACAGCAGATTTTAGAAAGAAATAGTTTTTTTATTGATTTGTTTTGCGTAAATGGTTATTTATTGCAATGAAATAACTCCAGGTGGGAGGGACTCTTTGCACAAAAACCGTTAAGAGGTATATAAGAAAGGAACAGATGCTTTTAATGCACGAAAATATAACTGCTACATGCAAAGTATCTTAAAGGACACTTAAAGCTCAAAGAGAGAGAGAGAGAGAGAGAGAGAGAGAGAGAGAGAAGAAAGAAAAAACACACCCGTAACGATATTGATCATGATAATAATAATGATTGTATACTTTTGAAGAATGTCAACGATTTTCTGAAGACAAGACTTGGAAACATTCAAGAGCCCTCGAAGTAAAGTGGTTCTTTTCGTGGCTATTGACCCTTTTTAATTGTTTGACTTTCAATTCGGGTTGGCGCCGAGGTGATATTTATAAATCTTATAAAACTCTATTATTTATTTATTCATTTTCATTTTTACTTAGGAATTCTTCTCTTGAATTTCCTTCAAATGAAATTTATACAATTTACTTCTCCATGATTTGTTTTGGTCGGGATTTTTATCTATCTAACCTATCGCTTGAAAAGCGGCTTTTATTTTGAGATTTCAAGCGAGATGTTTGATGGAGCTAAATTAAAGAATTGTCGTTTGTATTTGTCGTGTTTCTTTGCGGTTTTAAACTAGATTCAACAACACAGTTCACAATTCCACTTATGTTCATTCCATCCAAGTTTTCTGGCTTTGATTTATTCTTCAATCTTCTAGTTTCAGTTCTTCGTTTTCATTCAGTATTTCATATTTTACTTTGGTTCTTTCTTTCTATTCCCTTTCTTCTTTTTTCTTTTTTTTTTTTTTTTTTTTTTTTTGATGTTACTCTAACTTTCATATTTTTTCTTTCTTCTTGGTCATCATTCAGCAGCGATCTTTTTTTTTGTTTTTTTTTTCTTTTTTCCTTTCGTTTTTTTCCCTTTCTCTTTTTTACAATCCTATTTACCAACCCCTCCGCTCGGGCAGGATATGACACAAGGTCAATTTTTAAGCGGAGTTTAACAGGTTTGAATTCAGAGTTTTCCTTCTCCTAGACTAGTTGCCTCACCAAGGCTGAAGAACCTAGTCTGTCCTACTATTTACCCATAGCTGGAGGGAGAATAATTGGATTCATACCTTTCCCAATACCTGTCTGTGGTTCTAACTTTCGTCTTTTTTTCTTTTTTCTAGGTTATCATTCAGCAGCTATCTATCTTTTTCCTTTCTTTTTTCTGTTTTAACTTTCTTATTTCTTTCTTTTTTTTTTTTTTGCTTTTTAATTTTTTTACTTTCGTTCTTTTCAATTTTTCTTTTTTACGACACCGGTCTGACTTTCGTCTATCTTTTACTTTATCAACCTACCACTTCTTTCCTTCTTTCTTTCTTTCTTTCTTTCTTTCTTTCTTTCCACTATTCTGACTTTATCCTTTCTTTTTCTTTCTCATGAGTCACCTTTTTTAATTTTTCTTACTTTACTTCTTTCTTTTTACGTTTTTCTTTTTTTTATTCATTTCCTTCTGCGATTTTGTCTTCCGTCTTTTTCTTTCTTTCTTTCTCATCAGTCACTTTCTTTCTTTCTTTCTTTCTTTTCTGCTTTTCTGACTTACATCTTTTTCTTTCTTCCCCTCTTTTTCTCTTTCTTTCAGTTATCTATTTTCTTCATTCCTTCTTTCTTTCTTTCTTTCTTTCTTTCATTCATTCTTTCTTTCTTTCATTCTTTTTCGTCACAGATTTCTGTTGTCCGGTCTTTCTTTTCTTCCTTTTTTTCACTCAAGTCACTTTCCTTTTTCTTTCTTTTCATTTTTTTCTTTTTCTCTCTCCCTTTCTTCAATTTTGTACTTTTTTTTATTCTCATTTCTTTCTTTCTTTCTTTCTTTCTTTCTTTCTTTCTTTCTTTCTTTCTTATTCTGTTTTCATTTCTTTCTTTCTTTTTTCTTTTTTCTGTTCTTTTTCTCTTTTCATTCTTTTTTCTTTCCTTACTTCTTCTTCTTCTACTTTCATTTCTTTCTTTTCTTCTTTCTTTCTTTCTTTTTTATTACATATTTCATTCTTTGTATTTCGTCTTTTCTTTTTTCACACTAGGCAACATTTCTATTAATTCATTTATTCATCAATTCCTTTATTTATTCATTCATTTATTTATTTATAACATAATGTTGTCCGGTCGGCTGGGGCTGTAGAATACACCGACTGCTTCTCTGAAGAGGAGTAAGACCCCCCCACACACAAAAACACACACTCCCAACGAGTGTCCTGGATATGACACAGAAACAATCTGATGGTGAGGTTCCAGTAATTCTTTAGGGAATGTTGGGTACCCCTTTATCGCTATCGCTCCCAGGTTAACTCTGGCCCGACGTGGTAGCACCTGATAGGACCCTATCTATGGGTTGAATAGAACTCATGGCATACTTATGCTAAACTGAATTGCTTCACTAAACTGAATAGTTTGAAATAGAAATGCTTTTGACAATTAGCCCGTACTTACATTTAAACTGCGTGATTATGCTAAACTGAATTATTTGAAATGGAACAGTTTTTTGACATTGAACCCTACTTACACGAAACTGCTTTGTTTAATATAGAACTATTTTGACATTTAACAGTGTAATATAGAACTGTTTTGACATTTAACTGTGTAATATTGGACTGTTTTGACATTTAATTGTGTAATATTGGACTGTTTTGAAATTTAACTGTCTGTAAAGAAAATCTGTACTTATACTTAACGAAATTAGCTGAATTAGAACTGCTTGACTAAACTGAATAGCTTGAAATAGAAATGTTTTTCACAACTAAACTGTACTTACATTTAAACTGCGTATTTCTGCTAAACTGATTTGTTTGAAATAGAACTATTTGTATAAAAATGGATTTGGCGTTAAATAACCTACGAAGGTTGATATGCCATAAAATCCAACCAACCAACCAACCAACCAACCAACCAACAATGTAGTATACGGTCTTTTTCAATCTCTTTGAGCTTCTGGTTTTTTTTTCTTTCTTACTGCATTTCTTTTTTTTAAATCGATGATTTCGTTAATCTCCAATTTTTAATCTCTTTTTTTCATTTTTATTTTTGGCCTTTAATTCCGTAAAAAAATTCTTTAGGTTTCCATCCTTTCTCACTCTTTTAATTTTTTTTCTTTTACTTTGCTGTGTGTCATTTGTTCTTTCATTTTATTTCATTCTATTTTTATTTGTTTGTTTGTTTGTTTGTTTGTTTGTTTGTTTGTTTGCTCGCTTCTTTCTTTCTTTCTTTCTTTCGCTTGTATCTTTCTTTCTCCCCCCCCTACGTTTCTTACTATTTCATTGTTTCATTTGATCTGTGGCATAGTGATTTTTTACGGTTTTCTTTCACTTCTTATTCTCTCAAACCAGCGGTATCGTTCTTTTCTTTTCTTTTTCATCCATTTCGCATTTCTCTTTATTTATTTATTTGTTTAATTCTTTATTCATTTATTTCTGTTTTATTTATTTACACTCTTTATTTTCTGAAATTATCAGTAAATAATACACCGCTAAAACACTTCAGTGATATTTGTAAATAAAAATTAACTCCAGAACGACAGCGTTAATTTCTGAACGTTGGAATTGATAACAATAATTATATATATATATATATATATATATATATATATATATATATATATATATATATATATATATGTGTGTGTGTGTGTATGTATATATGTATATACTAGCCTTGGCATAAATTATATATATATGTATATATGTTCAAATGTCCCTTGGCAAACTGTGTGGATATGTGTATAGAAGTGTGTATATGTATGTTCCAAAGAAAATAATACGTATGTTGGTCTTACCCCTCCAACTCTTTATGGACGGCTTACAATGCACGTTAATGGTTCTAGCTTCATAGCCTTACATCTTAAAACCCATTCTATTCCCAAATCCAAATTTCAAAAAATTCTAGTTGAAAACACCACTATAATAGCACACGAAATTAATAAGTTACAAATCCTAGAAGCCCTACATATAAAAACAAAAAACCTAAAATCAATTCTTAAAATAGCCACAATGTTTTGAAATGCCTTTAATCATTTTTTTAAATAGTCCATATTTCTAGATAATGTTCAATTTCTGTTGATTGCGTTTTGTACTTTAAATTCATCAACATCTCAGTTTTATCCAACTCTGCGTTTGCGTAATTTTGTTACGTCATAAAAACCGAAAAATTCTTTAAAAACACACTTTATACTTGCAAGCAGCATCTGATACTGGCCTATGAAAGGTCTGCAAGCATCCGGGACAATTATGTTAAATTCATCCACCAATTCTAACCTGAAACCAAGACACTTATCAGGAAACTTGAAAGGATCTTAATAAAAGTATAGAGACAAATTGTTCCTTTATTATTTAATCAAACATGCTTAAATGAAAGACTGCAGGACAACCACACACACACACACACACACACACACACACACATATATATATATATGTGTATACATAAATATATATATATACTATTTGGGCCAGAGGTAATATATATATATATATATATATATATATATATATATATATATATATATGTATAACTCGTGTCAAGGTTAGTGTATATATATATATATATATATATATATATATATATATACTACCTGTACGGTCATATATATATATATATATATATATATATATATATATAGAGAGAGAGAGAGAGAGAGAGAGAGAGATACCTCCCCAGGAAAAATTTATATATATATATATATATATATATATATATGTACCGTAGGAAAAATTATGTAGTTTTCACACATAGAGGATGTTCGCTTAGGGGGTTTTTTTAACAGGAAAGGAACTATTAACAAATGAAATGCAAAACATGTCTTTCTTTAATATCTGAACATTCTGGATTTATAAAATATCCCCGAAACGAATTGGATGAAATCATCTAAAGTTTTTCAATGCTCTACAGAGGAAAATATTGAATAACTAACTATTGCGGAAAAAATATGGAATTCTTTGGCAAACAATAATAATTAATATTTAGTTGCTTCTCCTCGTGCTTTTATGATGGTCTTAATTCTTTTAGTCATGGATTAAGATATTTTTCATCAAATTGGTTTCAACTTTCTCAAATGATAGTTCACTGATCTTCGCTGGATGGAGCTTAGTTATGGACCAATGTGCTGCTTGTACTATATAATCTAGTACTACCTGATTCATAGTCGGATCATTACTTACTAAACCGGTACCCTCACTGAGTTCGTCGGATGAAGAGGTTGGCTAGACACCCTGCAGGATGAAAAGCAATGGACAGAAGAAGCTTTTTGGTCATCTAGCACCTTATTCCTTCAGAGTGTTGGATCCCTTATTCTTAGGCAAGTTATTCAACCAGGAGATGGCAAACTTTAATATAACACTTGGTTGATATGATTATTGGTTATCTTATTTTAGCTTGTCATTGGAAAATAAGCATGCAATACTTAGAGAGTTGCATTTGGGTTGTACAAGCGTTTGCCTCTCTAATATCATTACCTTAAAGTTATTGTTGTGTCCTATGGCGACAAAGACTGAAATTGTCTGTTGAATTTAGATTCGGAGTGTTCGCTGACAATTTCATTGATTTTAACCATATCGATAATCGTCACGTAAAATGACTTCATACTTACATTACCAATTTTCTGTCGATGGAATGAGAAAAGTATCAGGGTTTTCAATTTACGTAAGTTTATCGATTCCAGCCGTAATGATTGCCATGTCTGCTGGACTTTTAAATAACCTACCATCCCAAATATTGAATGACTTTCAAAATTTACTTGTTTTTTTTTTCGGGAAGTCATCTGAACATATTCGTCTAATACAGTGAAACTATTTTTTTCTGTATTCTTTTTCATTATTCTTCTTCGTTATTTGTTTTTTATTTTGTGCCTGCTCAAGTTTGCACCAGTGATAACTGGCCATTCTACAAAACTATCTTTTTCCGATCAAGTTTTGATATTTTTTCTTATTCACAGTCTTTTTCGACAATTTAGTATAAGAAATGTTTAACGAAACACAGGATTGTGTTAGAGTAGAAAGCTCCGTATTCATTAAACCATGTTGTGTGTGACATCTTATCGAATCCTAAGCTGATTTTTTTGCCGGGATTATTATTTTAAAAAATTACCCTTTCATTCATTACTTCTTTCTATCTTTTTAAATACAGCTTCAGCCAAGATACTTTTCGAATGCAGCTCGTACTTTTAAAAAAATCAATGTTTAATTTGTTGTTTATTTTTGTCTTGGTAAATACAGCTTCGGTCTTGGTACATTTTTGAAGACAGCCTGTATTTTGAAAAAAAATAGAACTTTCTTTTATTATTCATTCCTGTCTTGGTAAACACAGCTTTAGTCTTGGTACATTTTTGAAGACAGCCTGTATTTTGAAAAGAAAATAGAACGTTTAATTTATTATTCATTCTTGCCTTGGTAAATACAACTTCAGCATCGATATTCATTGAACATTTCTCTTATATATGTTTTCTGATATCTGAATAATACTATTGTTCCACAAATGTTTCTCTTTCTTTGATACTTCTACTCAAAATTTAGTCATGTCTAATAAATTGAAAAGTTATACAGAAGCTCTTTTTTAGGAAATTATCTAGTACATTTCCACTGTGATATTTATCTGTGTTAATACAATGATGCTTTTTTTACCAAACCTTGCACCTTGAAAAAAATATTTGATAGTCTTTAAACACATTAATCTTGATAACCCAAATTCTTACACCCTATTTTCAAACCGTAATTTTTTTCCTCCAAGAACCAAATCGAGAATCTGACCAGGCAAATACATGCTGAAGAACGTGAGCAACTCAATACTAAAATATACACTAGTTATCAACTTAACAATATTCAGCTGCTAGATATCGAAAACGATGACCATTGACAAAATAGTGGGCAACCTTGGTCCTCAATAGTAGGCTATGCCAATTCCACACCCACCTGTGATTGCGACTGACCATTGTCCAAGATTGCATAGAAGCTGGCTGTAATTTTCTATGTAAACAAGTACACCCCGCAGGCGTCGTGTATTGCTATCGACCGACACTTCAGGTTGTATTGTCCAATGATGAAAATGGACTTATCCTCTGTGCCTGGCCTTCATTTCTTCTACTTGCTTAGGCAGACTCTTCGGTTTATTCTTTTTTTTAATTTCTTTATTGTCAGACATTTTTTTGCTCATTATACTTTCTTGTTAACAAACTCTGTCCAAGGTCCGAGTACATTTGTTATATTCTTTAATTCTTTCTTTGTACGTTTCTCCCTTCCTTCCTTTATTTTTAAATCACACAAACACACACACACACACACACATATATATATATATATATATAAGTTAATTTTTAAGTGAATATATATATATATATATATATATATAGTTAGTTAGTTAGTTAGTTAGGATTAATAGTGGTACCCGTGGTGAAATTATTATAGTGGTAGGAAATGGACACGGCGACAGGAGTTCAAATCCTGGACGAGCCTGATTGCACTTAGCGTAGAATTGTTACCCTTAGGAAAGGTAACAACCGAATTATTCTCCCTCCAGCTATGGGTAAGTATTAGGGCAGACTGAAATCTTTAGTTTTATCTCTAGTGAAGCAACCAGTCTAGGAGAAGCTCTTAATTAAAACCTGATAAACTCTGCTTGAAAATTGACATTGTGTTACATCCTGCCCATGCTGAGGGGTTTCTATAAACACTCACTCACACACTTACACATACACACACACACACACACATATATATAATTAGGATATATGGATGGAATATAACGCCACAACTGGTTCTAAATTTTAGAATCTATACAGTGCTCTATACAAAAATGTTTAGCAAAATAAAAAAATGTGTAAGAAATAAAGAAAATAAGACAGGAATGTAAGTCAAATATCCACGTTTTACATCAGTGATTGTCAGGTGAGCTGCAAATTTTTAAAAAAGTGCTCAATGTTATTAAGGCTGACCTGGTAGAGAACCTAAAAAAGCCAAATTATGCATTCTTAAAGTTATGTACTCTTAAATTTCATTACTTAAATTTTCATGCGGTTCACACAATCATCAGACGGAAATATAGTTAACCAGCCGGATTCAAGCAACATGTTTGATATATATAATTCGGAGTTAACATTTA
>OY757907.1:43476867-43599367 GCA_963585895.1 Sepioteuthis lessoniana | reverse complement strand
AGAAGAAGAAGAAGAAGAAGAAGAAGAAGAAGAAGAAGAAGAAGAAGAAGAAGGCAATAAAATAGGCAAAAAACAGGATATAGAGAGCAATAAGAGCGATTGAAAGATAAGAATAAATCGAAAAAAGAAAGAAATAAAACAGAAAGAATCAAAGTTACAAATCAAAGATGAAAACTATTTCTTTTTCATGAAAGAAAAAGGTGGAAAATAATGAAGATTCAAAAAAGAAACCAGAAAAGTAAAGAACTAACAGAAGCAAGAATTATATTGAGAAGAAGGGAATGGAAAAGACAAGGAGATCAAGGAAAATATTAGGTGGGAAAGGAAAAAAAAAAGAAAATTTGTAATTAAATAACGAAGGAAAATTGTAGTGCACTTATATTTGAAATATATTTGATTTATATTCTTTATATAAATATTTCCGTTGATAGATAAGAAAGAGGCAATAAAACATGAACAAAGATGATGAATAAAAAGATATGAATAAAGGATATATATATGTATATATATTTATATATATATATATATATATATATATATAGAGAGAGAGAGAGAGAGAGAGAAAGCGGGGCAGATAGATAGATAGATAGATAGATAGATAGATAGATAGATAGATAGATAATCAACAGTGAGTAGAAAGATATCAAGAAGCATATAAATATATATATATATATATATATATATATATAATTTATTCATTTATCATACCATATATATATTTATTATACCATATATATAATTTATTCATTTATTATACCATATATATATAATCTATTCATTTATTATACCATTTTATTAGTCTCTAATAAAATGTGTCTTTGAATGTATATAATCAATCTACTTAAATAGTGAGTTAAATAGCTCACTAGCTATAAAGTTATCTATCTATGGGAGTATTTAGATAGATAGATAGATAGATAGATAGATAGATAGATAGATGTGAGTGTGTAAACTAAATGTATCGATATTGAAACAAAAATCTTGCTGAAGACGTATATATAGCTATGAAATTCATGATGAAGTGATACATTCTAGGCTGATGCCTCGAATTATACACTTCAGTGCCACCGTAACAAAAGTTTCCGAAGTGCTTCGATCTATGGGGAAAATTGTGATAGGTGTGATGAAGGCAAAGATGAATGCTCTGAAGAAACTTAACGTTTTATTTATTTTTCATTTCTGTCTTAGTAAATACAGCTTCAGTCTCAACCAGTTTTGAATACAATTAGTATTTTGAAGCCAATCCACATTTTATTTTGTACATTTCTGTCTTGGTAAATACGGCTACTGTCTAATATATTTTGAAAACACCTCGCATTTCGAAGAAAATTAATGTTTCAATCATTGTTCACTTCTTTTTTGGTGAATACAGTTTCAGACTCGATACTTTATGAACACACCGATTATTTTGGAGAAAATCAATATTTCTGTCATTGTTCATTTCTGTCTTGGCTAAAACAGCTTCAGGCTTGATATTTTTTCAACATATCACGTATATTGAAGCAAATTAACGTTCGAGTCATCGTTTATTTCTTTCTTGGTAAATACAGTTTCAAACTCATTATTTTTTGAATACACATCATATTTTGATGAAAATCAACTTTTTTCTTTTTCCTTTTTCCTTTTTTTTTTTTTTTTTTGGAACAGCATTTAAATGCTTATAAGTTATTTAATGTCAAATTTTAATTAATCTGCTAATGGCAACTATGTTTCCGATGTTCCATTGCATTGTTTAAATTTCGCTTTTTATTTATTTATAATTATTTGTTTGCACAGTTTTAAATTCAAGTATTCTCATCTAATGCAAATAATTTGCACACAGTTGTATGGTTTCACGTATTCCAAACGAATATCAATAGTCTATACACAAAAATTAAGAAAGTTATGCAGTTTCAAATCACTAATAATCCCTATTCTTAATACGAATTTAATTTGCAAAGGGTTTTAGTATTCCTGTCTACCGTTGATAATTAATAGTCATTTGTCAAATTTATATGGTTTTGAGGCGCTTGTAATGTAACGGTTATCCTTATAGGAAACGGACACGGTAACTAGATTTCAAATCTCGGACAAAACTGTTTGCATCTCAATTAGCGCTAATACCGTTAAGAATGATGTGAATCCAGCTTTGGGTAAATAGTAGCTCAGACTAAGCTCTTTAACTTTGTTATGGTAACTGGTCAAGAAAGAAAACTCTGATTTCAAATCTGTTTGATTCCGTTAAAGAATTGTTCCTGTATCGTATCCTGCTCGTGCAGAGAGATTGAGTAGATATATACATGTTTTCATGTACATATACTTATACTAGTAGATATATACATGTTTTCATGTATAATAATCAATTAAAATAATTTCCAAATATATCTATTTGATCCAAAGATGGAATTCTGAAATATACTACAACCCCAGTGGAAAAGGGATGAATTTCCTTATATCTCCTGGCCCAGTCAGTTGGGGCTGTAGAATACACTGACAGCAAAGTGAGTTAGATTCCTCAACGAATGCCCTGATTTGACACTAAACAATCTGATGGTGAGGCTTCTATAATGGTGGAACTTTGGAGGATACAGAGTACCCCATCATTGCCATCGCTTCCAGATCAACTCTGGTCTGGAGTCGTAGCATCAAATAGGGTTTTATTTATGGTTCAAATTGAACTGTTTGACATTAAAACTGTGTACAAATGTTAAACTGAATTGTTTGAAATAGAACTGTTTTACACTTTAAGTGTTGGTGAACAAAATCTATCTACTTATGCTAAACAATTTTTTTTTAAATAGAACTCTTTGATCATTTAACTGTGTATAAACAAATGACTAATGTTTAATTGAACTGTTAGTGTTAAATAGCAATTGTTGAAAGCATTAAACTGTGTGCAAACAAATGAGTAATAGTAAATAGAATTGTTCGTACTATATAGAAAAAAGTGAAACCATTTAACTGAGTGAAAAAGAGATGTTATCAACAAAATGAGTCTATAAATTATATATGTTAAATATATATGTCAAAATAGAATTTGACATTAAATAACTAACAATGGTTAATATGCCATAAAACCAAAACAAACCAAACTCGACTATTATCTTATTATGTTTTAGATAATATAATTTCTATTCTTCAAGATAAATGGCTTTAGCGTTAAGTAACCCCCTAAGTTTGATATGCCATTAAACAATGAAAGCAAACGAAACCAAACCACTTCGGGTCAGAGTTAACCCGACCGTAACGGCAAAAATAGAGTACTCATCTCTCTCCAATGCCCTAGAACTGGTTTGAATTGGACTGGTTTATTTTTAACGGCATATCAACATCTCATGGGTAATCTAATGCCGAGATTTGATTCATATGTAAATGTTACAAGAGAATCAAACAATGTTTTCAATTTTCTGCTGAAATCCCATTTCTAATCACACTTTTTTCCTTTATAATAATAATACGTTTTTGCCCTTATTTCAAGTATTCCTATCCAATGCTATAAATTTTCAAACAAATCTATTTGAACCATAGGTGGGACTCTAACAGGTACTATCGTTCCACAATCAGAGTGAACCTGGGAGTAATGAAGGATAGTAGATAGATTTTGTTCACCCACACTTAAAATGTAAAACTTCTATTTCAAACAATTCAGTTTAACATTTGTACACAGTTTTAATGTCAAACAGTTCAATTTGAACCATAGATAAGACCCTATTCGGTGCTGCGACTCCAGACCAGAGTTAACCTGGAAGTGATGGCAATGGTGGGGTACTCTGTGTCCCTAAACTTCTCAGAGCTACAGAACTAGATCCTCACCACCAGATTCAATCTCGTGTCAAAGCATCCCTTTTTAGGGGGTTCAACACATTTGCTAAGGTCATATTCTAAGCCCAGCCGACGAGGCAATGAATGGTTATAAGTTTAAAAAAAAAAAAAAAGGAAGAATAAGTGCAGAATGAAAAAAAAATCTTCAACGTGCATTTGTTGTCTTCTGAATTTTCTCCCACTTTCATAAGTGCTAGATTAGAAAACAAAACAAGAGACTATTCTTAAAATGGGTAATTTGCCCATCAGAGTCTAATCACCTGGAGTCATTAATTATACTCCCTAGAATACCCCATTTTTGTGGTTTGTGAGAGTTCTTATACTTCTGCAGTGAATGCAGTTGGAGTATTCTAAGCACCGCCAAAAAAACAACGTTTCAGTCATTGTTCATTTCTATCTTGGTAAATACAGCTTCGGTCTCAATATTTACTGAACAAACCACTTTTCGTAAATGGAGATAGGCTGGGAATATGAATCGACGAAACTCACTTGTCAATTACATTGATAATGGCATGTAATTTCATTTTTTTCCTGGTGAATATAGATTTTACAAATATGTAAATGTTGACGTACAACTTTCGTTATTACCTGGCCTTTCTGGGTGAAATGGTTTCGAAGGGTTGACACCGATGTAATCTGTTGATCCATAATTGTGTTTGGCTTCTTTGCTTAATTGCATATCGTGGGTTATTTAATACCAAAGCCATCTTTGTAGAAGAACAGCAGTGATATTATTTACACAATAGCTGGAGTGGACAAGGAAGTTCATACCTTTCCCAAGATTATTAGTATAAAAGTGAACGTAATAGTTCGACTGGGATTCGAACTCGTTAATGTCGAAATCACAATCCAGCACTTTAGCCAATATAAAATAGAAGGTATTACGTATCGCGTAGCTGTGTTTAGGGCAATTGTAAACAAAAAATGTTAAGGAACAGTCAAAATATAATTATCATTACAGTGAAACGTTTGCAAACGAATCAAATTTCGGAATTGAAAAACACATAATGGGTTCATATGCTGCAAACCTATATCAACAAAATATTCGCTAACAAATCATATATACCAGAAAATGGCATTGATTAACCCATAAGGACTGATTCGGTTTTGTCCTGTTTCTTTGTTTAATAGCATATCAACATTTGTGGGTTATTTTAATCCCAAAGCCATTCTTGTAGAAAGGACACACGTTGGGTAAGTCTTACCCCTCTGCAGAGATGCAGTCGGTGCATTCTACAGTCCCAACTGACAGGGCCTCAGGGTATTAGTCAGACAGTGAATGTGAAAGCGCAACTGGGGTTCGAACCCGCTTAATATGATATTCAAGTCCTGCATGTTAGCCACAGCACCATCGGACTCCTCTCCACACAGATTGACATACGATTAAACAAAATAAACAAAGAAAGAAAATACAACTTTTGGTGATATAATCATTGCTACTTTATTTTTTATCAAGTCAGTCAAAAATATGCATTTTATATTTTTTCTTATCAAGTCATTACCGTTTCAAAATGTTCTCTACTGTTATATATATATATATATATATATATATATATATATATATATATATATATATATATATATATATATATATATTCTCTCTGTTAACCTATGAAGATCGGATACCGTCAGTTAGATGAAAATTCCGATTTCAAAATTTCATTCGAATCTTAATTTGAACATTGTTGGTCTTCGAAACAGACCTGTTCCTATTTTGTTAGTGGAATAAGTTGTTGTTTTTTTTAGACTTGGTTGATTGCTGAGAGATTTTAAAGAAGGGATCGCATGACTGATACTAATTATTTTCCCTGTTTTGTCTTGATACATACGTAGATCATTGGTGCTAAACAGTAGGAATTGTCACAAAAATCTCTGACAACATTCACAAAAGATCGGGATATTTATATTAAAGAAAGAAAGAAAGAAAAAAGAAAGAAAAAGAAAGAAAGAAAGAACTGATTAATGTAGCCAGCTAGAATAGATATTAATAGATAGATATCTTGTCCCAGAAAGATCTCCAGATTTAGAAAAAAGGAAATAGTTGAGGAAAACAGAAAGAAAGAAAGAAAGAAAGAAAGAAAGAAGTAATGAGTGTATAGTTCTAGAAAGAAAGAAAGAAAAGAAGAAAGTGATAAAACAGATTACTGTAAACTGCGGTTTATAAACCGACCTTTTAAGGCAAAAGGTTTTACAAATCTTGACATCGACTTATACGGCAGGTCTAAAATTCAAAATTTTACCACTGGTTAACCTCTGTGGATTTTAACCCTGTTATATAAGTTGATACCAAATTTTGTAGAGATTTTTTCGATTTATACACCTCAAATTACAGTAGTACTTCTGTTCTATATTTGTTGTTATATTTTCCCGTAAATTTCAAATACTAAATATAACAATAATTGTTGGAGAGATACATACACAAAGGTGTTCAAAAGTTCTCGACCTAACCAAAAGAGGAATGATCAAGGGCCATAAAATGTATGCATTTACCAAACCCCTATGCACTTGTAGGATGTGACAGAATGCCAATTTTTAAGTGGAGTTTTACTGGTTTGAATTCATTTTTCTTTCTCCTAGACAAGGGTCCATTCCATAGTTAAAAAGCACAGGTTTCCCTACTATTTACCCATAGCTGGAGGGAAAATAGTTGGATTCATACCTTTATCAGGGATAATAATCCAAATAAGCCTCGTCCAGAATTTTAACTCGGATCGCCGTGCCCATTTCCTCCGATGATAACCGTTACGTAAAGCGTGTCTCTGAATAAAGAAACCTGAAATGTACATGCCAATCTAAATTGAAAATTTTCATCCCGAAATTGAACATTCTTGGCACATTATTTCTGAAGTTTCTCTTACTTTAAAAAAATTGTCATTCTCTTCTTAGTTGGTCTAGTATACACTTATCGTAAGAAAGTGGGGCGATAAATTCATCGATTATAAAGTTCATATGATGTCGTAATGTTTACTTTTGATGACTTTTTAGCAATGAGATTCAAGCACTGCAACACCAATTGAAGAAGTATATGGACTGTAAAAGGAACTCAGTTGGAAAATAAACCTCATTTGGTCACCTTCCAAGAGAGTATCTGGGTCAGCTTATGAACTTTTCACCCAACACTCATATATTTTTGAAGTGATGAGTTGTATATATATATACATATATATATATATGAACCCATCCGAACGAGCAGAATGGGACACATAGTAAGTTTTTAAGGAGAGTTTAACATATTTGAATTCAGAATTTTCCTTCTCTTATACTCGTTGCCGTACCGAGATTAAAGAGCCCAGTCTGCCTTGCTATTTATCCATAGTTGGATGGGGAAAAGTTGGATTCTTTTCTAATGGTATTAGTGCTCTGTGAAAATGCAAAAAGCGCTGTTCAGGATTTGAACTCGGGCCACTGTGTCCGTTTCTTACGAGGATAAACATCATACTACGAGCGACTATTTTTCTTTCCATGATTTTTCGACCAGTGGTGTGCTGGATTGTCTTTTGGCGTTTTTTTTTCATGGAATGCAATCGTCACTGAAGAAGAACATATCGAATTCGCGCGTTTTTTAATTTTTTTTTTTTACTTCTACCACGTTAATCAAGTCTAAATGTTAACATTACGTTGAGAGAATTTGATGGATTCATATCATCCTTCGAATTTAAGGCCTTGTGCATCGTCTGCAATTTCATTGTTCTTTGATTCATCTGTTGATCAACAACCCATGTCCATTTTAAGAATGGTTCAGAGTATCTGACAAGAGAGCCTACCCAGGTTTATACACCTTTGATGAGATTTCTACTTGGACATAATTAGTTCGTATGACATGAACAGATTCAGATTATTTCTTCAGGTTTCTCCTTCTTATCTATATTCAGGTCGTCTGAAAGAACCTATATAGTTATTTTTCTTCCTACTTTTATTTCTAAGATACTTTTATTGTTGCTTAACTGTTTGCCCTTTATTCGTTCATATTGATATAGCTGCTACTGGCTGCCCTAATCAGCCTTTTTTTAATCTTTTTATATTCCTTGAGTTTCTACATTGTTGCATGTATTAATTTCTTTATAATGGTGAGACTCATTTTCTTTCTTTTATTGCAATATGGTGTCTTAGGAGTTAGCACATAGAGTGCAAGGCCTTGAGTATGATTTAATAGCTCTTTTTGGTCAACTGTTGGAGTTCCACCCTTATCCATTTTAAGAAAGATCCAGAGTATCTTACAAGGAATTTATTTCTTTGATAAGATTTATCCTGCAGAGTCTGATTTCCAGAGGTTTTCTTGTTCTTCTGAGGTACTTTCTTACTTTTTCTTTCATCTCTGTTTGCTTGACAATATTCGTTTCTAGTATTCCCAAGTATTTGTAGTTTTCTTAAAGTGTTCTGATGCTTTCTTAATTGAGTAGTTCTATTCTTTTAGTTTTTTCCTCTTTTTCATTATAAGCATTTTCGTCTTTCGCGCTAACTTCATTTCTTTGTCGATACATTTCAGGAGATGATTCCCAGTAGTGTAGTGGCTAAAGTACTGGACTACTGGCTGGAAGTAAGCAAGTTTGGACTTCAATTACGTTTTTGGTTTGGTTTGGTTTTATGACACATCAACCTTGGTAGATTATTAATGCCAAATCAATTTTTATACATATAAACAGTTCTATTTCAAACAATTCAATTTAGTATAAGTATAGGTTTTTCTTTACACACAGTTAAATGTCAAAACAGTTCTATTTCAAACAATTCAGTTTAGCATACAAAAACAGTTCTATTTCAAACAATTCAGTTTAGCATAAGTACACAGTTTCAATGTCAAAAAACGTTCTTTTAGAAACAATTCAATTTAGGCTCATTGGTCTAGTGGATGGAGTGTTCGCTAATGGTTCGTGAAACCTGGGTTCCATCCCAGGTTGCGTCATACCAAAGATTTTTAAAATGTACTTCATACCTCCTTGCTTAACACTCAGCAATATAAGGTACATATCAAGGGTGAAGTGGAGCAATCCTGGGAAAGGAGAAACGCCCTCCCCTACACTTCGGTGTAGTAGCTATTGAAAAGGGAACCTTTAGGTTGCCCTCGACTAAGTTCGCCAACTTTACTTTTTTTTACAGTTTAGTTCTATTTGACCCCAAAATTGGATCCTATAAGGGGCTACCACTCCAGGACAGAGTGGATCTGGGTCGATGGCAATAAAGGAGTTCTCCGCTCTCTCCAAAGCTCCAGTATAACTGAAACCTCACCTTGAGATTTTTTAGTATCATATCCACGACACTCATTGGTCTTACCTCTCAGCAGAGAAGAAGTTGGTATATCCTATAGTCCCTGCCGACTGGGCAATACGTTATTACGTTCACTTAAGGATTTATCCTCCCCTAGCTGTGGGTCAAATAGTATCATTGTTGTTTATATTCATAGATTACTTTGACATTAAATAACCCACAGAGGTTAATATGCCATAAAGCAAAGTAACCGAAACCGATAAATTGCAATAACCTCTCTCTCTCTCTCTCTCTCTCTATCAAAACCCAATTCTTCTTCTTCTTCTTCTTCTTCTTCTTCTTCTTCTTCTTCTTCTTCTTCTTCTTCTTCTTTCAATCATTATTTTTGATACTTTCCCTCTTTGTTTTTCGTTTTCCTCGACTGTTACTTTGGGTACCTCTCTGCTTCCTTTTTAAAACATATCTCCTATCTTAGTTTCCCCCCTCTTTTCTCTATATTTCTAAGCTTCTTCTTCTTTTGATTATTATCATGTTTCTACTTGAGAATTTTTCACTTCAGCGTTAACCGATAGTCTTTCACTGGAGCTTGAGTAACAGCAAGTCTCTTCAAGTCTTAAGGATTCTTCTCAGTTTTCTGGCCGATCTCAAAAATGCAGTAGTTTGAATGGTCTCCGCTTTTTCTCTTATTTCTAAGTATTCCAGTTCCTTTAATAGTCCTTTGTTGACTGTACCAAGAGCACCAATATCAATTGGTATAAACGTCACTTTCATGTTCCACAGTTCCTTGAGAGTTTTTCAAATCAGTTTTAGCTTATGGTCTTTCATTTGATTTTGAGTGACAGCAAGTCTCCAGGATTCTTCTCAGTATTTCGGCCGTACTCAATAATGCTGTAGTTTGGAAGATCTTCACTCGTCCTCCAACTTCCAAGTCCTCCAGTCCCTTTAATAGTCTTTTTGTTACTGTACCGAATACACCAGTCACGATTGGTATAATCATCACCTTTATGTTCTATAGTTTTTCAATTCCCTCGCAAGGTCGATGTACTTATCCTTCTTTTCACTTTCTTTCAGTTTTATTCTGTGGTCAGCCAGGACAGCAAAGTCCACAATTTTCAAGTTCGCTTTTTTGTTGATTATTATAAGGTCTGGTCTTTCACTTTACTATTATTATTATTATTTGGCATTCATTTTTCCATGTTCTCTTCTTGTCATCCGTTCTCTTTCTTTTCTATGTCTCAAATAGATTATTCTTAATCTTTCAATCAATACATTTTCTTTGTTTTCTTCTTCTTCTTCTTCTTCTTCTTCTTCTTCTTCTTCTTCTTCTTCTTCTTCTTCTTCTTCTTCTTCTTCTTCTTTAATAACTGTCTTCCTCCTCCTCCTCCTCCTCTAGGTTTCATCATCTTCTTCAGTCTTTCGATTTCTCTTCGCCACTTTCACACTTATAACCCCCTCTCTTTCTTTCTTTTTTCTTTCTTTCTAAAAATTCCTTCTTCGTTTCTATTAACTCTCTTTCTTCTTCTCTATATTTGACCTTCTCGTTCAGTCTTTAGATCTCACTTCGTCACTTTCACGCTGATAACCCCGCCTCTCTCTCCATCCATCAATCTTTCTCTCTCATCCTCGCTATCTCTTCCCCCACTCTTTCTCTCTCTGTGTCTTTCTCAAATCTTCTTCTTTTTAATGTCTCACTTTCTTCTTCCCGTTTAGGTTTCGTCATCTTCAGTCTGTCAATTTCTCTTCACCACTTCTACACTTCTCTCTCCCTCTCTCCCTCTCTCTCTCTCTCTCTCTCTCTCTCTCTCTCTCTCTCTCTCTCTCTCTCTCGTGCGCGCTAATCTTCTTCTTCTTCTTACGTTTTCCTTTATTCTTATTCCTTCCTTATTCTGCCATTTAAACTGACTCCCATCTTCTATCGCCATGAGTAAGTGGCCTGCAATGTCAGTAATGTTACCACCATTACCCTAATTTACATTGTATCAATTAATGCCTGTGATAGTGACGGTGTGGGCGGGAGAAGAAATGATGGCCGCCATAGTGACGATAGTAACCTCGACTTCCCACAAAGTGCGATCAACGGCGTTGTCAAAAGATTTAACCCAACTGGCTAGGGACGATCAGACTCACGAGCCCAGGTTGCCAGGTACGGTCTAATTTGCCTCCTCGCCACCGGAAATGTCAATCTCGGGGCTCAGCTAACAACACACAAGATTACTGGCCCAAAATGTTCGTTGTAATCTTGAAGTAGTGATAGAGATAGCTCAAGTACTATTCAATGCAGTGACGTTACACTCGTAACAAAATGTTTTAGTAGTAGCACTATCAACATTGACTAAGCTTAGCTATGGATGACACAAGGCCACAACTATGAGGCTCTTACTAAGAATCAGAATGGTGATACGTAAGCGATGATTGATCACGGTCCTGGACGACAGATTGTATTGGGGAGACCGATCAGTGATCGGGAAAACCAAGAAACAAACAACATTATTTAGACACTTGCAAAGAAGTGTTTTTAAGTGTTTGAATCCTAGATTCTATTTCATAGCTTCCATTGATAATTGTCTGAGATAAATACAACTTGTCTGGAAAATGTCCCTTTATTCCTCTTGCATCGCGAACATTTGGTAGCTCTCCATGAAGATGTTTAGCTGCCTATTAAGGACAGATAAACAAAGTTTTTCATATTATTTATACATATAAGATACAGATTAATTTCAAGATTAAATTAATGTGACACAAAATCACAGAATTTAGAACTCTAAACTCTAAAACCTCCAAAACAAAACTTATATAATATTACAGAACCTGCACAACAAAAACTGCGCTCTAAAACCTACATAATAAAACCTACTCTAAAAAAACTTACACTACAAAATCTACTCTATAAAACCCACACTACAAAATTTGCATTATAAAACCTACACTACAAAACCTACTCCAGAAAATCTGCATTTTAAAAACTACACAATAAAATCTACTAAATAAAACCTACACCATAAAACCTATACTAAAAACTTACTCTGTGAAACCTATGCAACAAAACCTACACTATAAAATCTCCACTATAAAACCTACGCCACACAATCTACACAACAAAATCTGCATCATAAAACCTACTCTATAAAAGTTGCATTATAAAACCTACACTATAAAACTTACGCAACAAAACTTACTCAAAACTTATACAAATAACCTACATTATAAAACCTACTCTATAAAACCTATAGTACATAAAATCGACTCAACAAAACCTACACTATAATATATACTATTGTAAAACCTACACCACACAACTTACACTACAAAATCTGCATTATAAAACCTACAGTATAACACTTACATTATAAAACCTACACTGTAAAACTTACATTATAAAACCAACACTATAAAACTTACATTATAAAACCTACACTGTAAAACTTACATTATAAAACCAACACTATAAAACTTACATTATAAAACCAACACTATAAAACTTAAGCTACAAAACCTACACAGCAAAACTTTCACGTGGCATATATAACGACAATATAGCGTGATATTTACCAATTTTCGCTTCTGCACAAAGCTACGAATTAACACCGCTGAAGGAGGATTGGCAATTTCGGCTCGATAAGCTTGCTATCTACTTCTCGACACTTCTCGTGGAATATTATTCCTGAATTGTTCTACTTTACCCTTGATCCTTATCTTTTAATGCTGAATGTTTAGCAAGGCGGCATCAAGTACTTTTTTTGAGTCTTTGGTATGACTTAACCTGGGATTAGAACCCCGGTCCCGGGACCATTGGCGAACACTTTACTCAGTAGGCCAAAGGCCTGGTGAATATATTATGAATATATTACATTAAAAAGAAAAATATATTCTAATACATTTTTCACATAATTTTTTACATTGAAACTGGTGCATGATAATAATTGCATAAAAGCAAACCCTCCACAAAATGTGTTTTCACGTCTTATATATATATATATATATATATATATATATATATATATATATATATATATATATATAAGTCCTTTTGTTAGTTCCTACTTTGAATAAGTCATGAGTACAATTTCTAGCGTTTTAGTTTCACACTTTTTAGAGTTCAAAACGATTGGTGTTCCTAATCACGCTGCCATGCCATCCTCTTAAGCAGTTGTAACGATCTCCAATATTTTTGTAAAATGCATTTCTTTTAATTTTTTTCTTCGAAGCTGTTTCAGATGAAGATCGGATAGAGTGAAGCGTAATTATAAATAAATAAACAGCCCACTAAATTCGTTTTCACGTCTTATTTCTCTTCCATCCTCTCGGATATCTTATCCATACATTTATGCATATATATATATATATATATATATATATATATATATATATATATGACAAATAGATAGACGGAGATTCCTTGAAAGCTGATAACCCGGCTGCAAGGCGCAGTGTCTATTGATAAAATACCAAAGTATCTAAGAAAGGCCAATAACTTATATCGGATTTCGCTGACAGTGTGTTACGTCTGTGTAATGTGTCAAATATGATGAGAGGCAAATACGTGGATGATATTGAACAAGTCTCATCTTCCACCATTTTGCTATTCTATCTTGCTTTTGGAGCTGCACCCCACCGCCTACTGGGCGTGTATCATTTGGCGAATATATACTACGGATAATGTTGAGCGTAACAAACCATGCCCCATACACGCGTCTGTTTGGCCTATGCCAGCCAACTGATTATCTGATGACCCGATGATAGCAAAACGACACCTGACATTGTCATCAAATAATCACTTACTTGCCAGAAGGATTCAGAGAAGTTTAAGACATTCACTGCAAAAACATCCGTCTGGCCCACAAAGCTCTAATTCCAATGATTGTCTGCTTTCAGGTATCTTTGTTTAATGGCATAGCAACCTTTGAGGGTTATTTAGTGCTAAAGCCTTCATTGGAAAAAAATAGTACTTGTACTATTTAAGCCATCGCTTGGGATAAGAGAGTTCATATCATTGCCAATAGTATTAGTCCAATAAGTGAATGTAATAGTTCGAATTTGCTCACTACGATATCTCAGTCAAGAACTTTAACCTTTACGTCCCGAAAACTCTCCCTATGTCTGCTTGAATCCTACTCAGTTTTCAGTTTTAACAGTTTTCTACAACAACTAAATATTATTATCTTTACAATCGATAACCTATTATGATTCTCCTTATCTTTGTATGTATTTGACCAATTTCTCCACCGTGAATAAGATGTGACACAAGGTCAATCTTAAGCGGAGTTTTACTGGTTCGAATTCAGAGCTTTCCTAGACCAGTTGCTATATCAATGTTAAAGAGCTCAGTCTGTCCCTCTATTTGCTCATAGCTGGAGGAAGAACAGACGGATTCATACGGTTCCTAAAGGTATGATAGCGGTGGGAAATGCAATTAGCCAAGTCCTGAATTTGAACTCGTGTCGCTGTATCCATTTCCTACGATTATAACCATTATACTACAAGCACCTCCATATCTTTGAATGAATTTGCGCAACCTCCCCACCATTAACAGGATACGATACAAGGTCAAATCTTTTAAGCAAAGAACAGCTGGTTTAGATAAGGTGTTTACTTTCTAGACCGGTTCGCTAACCATGGCTAAAGAACCCAGACTGCCCGACTATTTACCCATAGCTGAATGGAAAAAAGATAGACTCATGCCTTTCCAATAGCGTTCTCTGAATATATATACTCAAATACTTGGAAAGGATGTGACACATGATTAATTGCTTTAAACAGAGTACAGCTGGTTTGAATGCAATTTTCCTTCTCCGAAACTGGATTGGTTTCGTTTTATGGTATATTTTTGGTTATTTAATGCCAAACCCTGTTTTTACATATATATTAAAAATATGTAAAGTCATTTTGTAGATGCATTTTTAACCGAACTTCTCAATCTTTTGTACATAGTTAAGAAAAAAAGGTGGAATCCTCGTAGTGTAATGGTTAAAGCGCTGGACTGTAGAATCGTTGTAAGTGAGTTCGAACCCCATTCGCGGTATTACGTTCACTTTCGGATAAATAACCTTGGGGAAGGTATGAACCCTGTTATTTTCCTAGCTATGGGTTAATTAGTAACACTAGTATTCTTCTAGAAGGATGGCTTTGGCAGTAAATAACCCAAAAATGAAACCAAAGTTAAAAGATTTCAATTATTGCTATGTAACCGTAACCCTGTAACATCAGTCATTTTTACAAAGAGTTAAATGGTTCCAGGTATCGCCATATATTACCAAGAATTCAATTAGACAGTCATTTGTTTACACACAGTTAAATAATTAAACTCTTCTATTTCAAGCAATTCTATTTAGCATAAGTCATTTGTTTGCCCTCAGTTTCAATATCAAATAGTTATATTTGATTCATAGATAGGACCCTATCAGTTGCTACCACTCTGGACCAGAGAGGATCTGGGAGCGATGGCAATTAAGGGGTACTCCGCATTCTTCTACAAAGCTAAAGTGTTGGAGTCTCACCATCAGAATATTTTGAATCGTATCTATGACACTCGTTGGGGATATCTTTACCCCTCAGTAGAGATGCAGTCGGTGTATTCTACAGCCCTTAGTCTACCAAGACTGGATGCATTTCCAAGAATAAAGAGCCCAGTCTACCATAATATTTAATCTTAGCTAAAGGTAAAAGAGATATGCCTTTCTCAAAGGATTTGAATGAATGTATTTACCCGAAATATCTGCCACTGGATAGAAATGACACGGTCAATTTTTAAGGGGAGTAGAGTTGGTTTAAATTCAGATGTCACTGTCTCCTAGACTGGTTCCCTTATCAAGGCTTAAGAATCTAGTCTGCTCAAATATTTACCCATAACTGAGGAGAGGGCAGATTGGTTCATATATTTCCCAAGGGCATTAACGCGAAGTAAAATACAAACTGTCTCTCATAGAAATTGAACTTGAGTCACTCACTTCATTTCCTTCGACGATAAGCATTAAACTATACATGTCCCCTTTAGATACATACATGCATACATACATGCATACATACGTATGTATGTAGTATTAACCCAGCAAGAACGGCGAATATCGATATTTTTGTAGAAAAATATATTAAAATACTTTAACTGACAGAATAATACAATTTTCAGTCCAATTTGCAATTAAATGATTAATATATAGCAGTTGTGGACTAATGAGAATTACTGATTACAATCGTCCTCTCCTTTCTAAATTGAAACATCGTTGAGCGATGTGAAATCGACAACCAAACGGATTCAGAGGTCAACTGCAAATTATTTGAGCTCACCGAGCTTACATACATATAAAAAGCCAGCAACAACAAATCTCATCTTTTCTGCAGAACTCTCCAAAGTATTCAAACTAGCTTTGGAAATACTTTTGTCTTAAAAGTTTCAATCCATTCTTGAGTATTTGTATGCAGCCAATCCTTCCGCCACTGGCTGGATGCGACACAAGATCAAATTTTATGCGATTTTTTTTAAATTTTGAGTTTTCCTTCTCCTAGAAAGGTAGCCGTGAATAGGCTAAATGGCCCAGTCTGCATTACTATTTAACCATAGCTGGGTAGTGTAACGCTACGCGTTTATGTCGCATGCAATACAAAATGACTCATGATACGAAAATTATGGTTCCTATTGTTCATTTCATAGTTGCCGCGAAACGAGAGAGAGGGAGAAAGAGAGAGAAACTTAGAATTACTTGAATCTATTAGATAGACAGAAAATATAACTTGTGGAAGACGCAACGAACAACCACTTCTTCATCACCGTCCCGGCTCCACCCCTATGGGGGTCTTGCCCCTCCGTCTCTAACTGACCACCTGACTCAACGACGATTCGACTCTAACTCCTACTTCACCAACTCTCTCTGTCTTTTTAAATCTTATATATTTTCTTCTAATTATTCTCTTGATTATACACCTTGGTGTAGTAGCTATCGAAAAGGGAGCCTTCGGGTTACCCTCAAGTATGGTCGCCAACTTTAATTAAAAAACAAATGCCTTATTCACATGTAATCACTAAAACGTTTTAGTGTCACGTCATTCTAAATATCAGCTGATATGTATCTAAATGCTAACCTTAATATATATTTTGTTCATAGCTTATTCTAAAACAAACCTGTTATGCTTTATTTTGACAAGCGTGACATGTGCAAGTACAACAAGGTCTACGCAAGTCATGTCCTTTGGAGATCGAAAACCAGCAATTACGAACTCAAATTTTTTTAGCTAGGACACAGTTTATCACACAAAAATAATTAAGTAAAATCCCTAATTATATTACAGGTTGGTGAGGGAACTGATAGATTAATACATTTCCAAAGGACACTTGTGGTAAGTGAAATACAAGTGGTTTTGTCAAGGATTCTAATTCGGCTCGCCGTTTCCAAAAACCTTTGCCCGTAGTGTAATGGTTATCGTCGTAGGAAATGGACACGGCGACACGAGTTCTAGTCCTGGACGAGACTGATTGCATGTCACATAGCACTAATACCCTTGGGAAAGGTATGAATCCAATATTTCTCCCTCCAGCTATGGGTAAATAGTAGGGCAGACTAGGTTCTTCAGCTCTTGGTGAGGCAACTAGTCTAGGAGAAGGAAAAGTCTGAATTCAAACCTGTTAAACTCCGCTTAAAAATTGGCCTTGTGTCATATCCTGCCCGAACGGAGGGGTCGCTAAATATGATTAAACAAAGCTCGCCTCCATATATATATATATATATATAATACCAGTTTCAATTTTTCCAATACATGTGATGATATAGATTTTAAAACATTCGGAATATTAAAAATTCAGAACAGTAAACATCAGTGCTATCAAAAAAGAAGAGTTTTAATGGATTTTAAGAGAAAAAATGACAAATGTTGTTGTAAACACTGAAAGAAAATTTCGAACAATTAATAGTGGTTTGGTTTCATTGTGGGTTATTTAATGCAAAGTCAATCCTCCTAGAAAAGCATCAGTGATATTATTAAACCCATCGCTGAGGGATGAAAGGTTTCATGCCTTTTCCCATAGGGTATTAGACCGAAGGTAAACGTAATACCAAGACTGGAGTTTGAACTCGCTTTCTACAATGTCACAGGATGTGACACAATGTTAGAATTTTAAACATAGTAAAGCTGGTTTGAATTCAAAATTTTCCTTCTTCTAGGCTGATTGACTTAACATGGCGAAAGAAATCAGTCCGCCCTATAATTTACCTACAGCTGGTGGGGAGGAATAGTTGGATGCTTACCTTTCTTAAGGGTATTAGCGCTATGTCAAAAGCAAACAGCCTCGTTTGGGATTTTGAACTCGATTAACCATATCCATTTCCTAAAACGAAAACCTTTACACTACGAGCACCTCATATGTATCTGCTCACGTATGATATATATATTTACGATGTATGATCAAAAGGTATTTTAGGAGGTGCCCGTGGTGTAATTGTTATCGTCGTAGGAAATGGACACGGCGACACGAGTTCAAATCCTGGACGAGACTGATTGCATTTCACATAGCACTAATACCCTTGGGAAAAGTATGAATCCAATTATTCTCCCTCCAGCTATGGGTAAATAGTAGGACAGACTAGGTTCTTCAGCCTTGGTGAGGCAACTAGTCTAGGAGAAGGAAAAGTCTGAATTCAAACCTGTTAAACTCCGCTTAAAAATTGACCTTGTGTCATATCCTGCCCGAACGGAGGGGTTGGTAAATAGGATGATCAAAAGGTATCGAGACTAAATTTTTAATTACTTTCTTTTTTATTTAAAATTTACATGTAAACATGTACACATCTGATTGGTTTGGTTTGGTTGTTTTTGTTGTGAGTTATTTAATGCCGAATCATATATATATATATATATATATATATATATATATATATATATATATACAATTTGTTAGCGAATACTTTGTAGGGCTTATTTCTTTGTTTACAATGGTCTAATGTATTGCTATTTATTATTTGCCCATAGTTAAATTGTTTCAAGTATTATTATTTAACACTAATAATTCTATTCAATATCAATAATAGTCCTAGTAAACAATTGAACGGTTCTACTTGATCCATAAATAGAACCCACACGTTTCATTCTAAATTTTTGTCATGGTATATACAGCTTCAATCTCGATACTTTTTTTAATACACTTAGGATATAACTCGGTTCAGGGATATTTTCTGACTTCTGTCACGATGTAATCAAAAAGAAACAGTCACATGTTAATAGGAAAAGATTTGGGCATCACCAAGGTAACCAGCATTGTCCTGCAAAGTGCCATGAAGAGAAAAATCAATATGGTATGACAAAATGTGTATGACAAAAATTTTCAGTACTTTTTCTTTAGATAAAAAAAAAAATCTGTTTTTTACACTGGGCAAAGTCGTAAGGGTCCTAATCAGAAATGTAGTTGGTTATTTGTAAATAATGGACGATTTTTCCCTGAAATATCTAAAAAAAAAAAAAGAAAAAAATGACCATCATTATAGAAACAATCTCATGTGTACAGTGTGCGTGAGAGAGACGGAATAAGGAAGAGGAAAAGATATGAGGGAGGTGGGGAAGGCGAGTACTTAATCAGTACTTAATCCTGGTTGTTGCTTTTGTTTGTTTTCTTCTTCTTTTTTTTTCATTGTAATTTTTTCCCTTTGTTTGGTTGTTTTTTATGTTTCTTTTAAACACTCTGACTGACTGGAAATTAAATTTGCCCTAAGAAGGGTTATTATGCTGTATCTGTCTGTTCCTCGGATTCCCAGTTTATCTTTTCTCGTTTATTTCTCGTGACACGAGAAGCGCGAAAAGAAACTCGAGAGCGAAAAGGAAGGAAAGAGCAATACTAAGGAGATTGATAATAAAAGACAGACAGACACACGCGCGCACGCACACACACGCACACACACACACACACACACACACACATATACACACATACACATATAGACATATATATGACTTGGTAAATCTATAAATAAATAAAAGGAGAAAACGAAAGTTTTGACGCCGTGTAAACAATTGTGTTCCCCACACAGGATGTTTCTTTGGTAAAAAGTGATCATCAAAGCAAAGCAATGGCCGAATCCATTGCGATATAAATCATAGAGATTACACTGGCTGTTCGGCGATAAGACAAGCAGTGATTCACGGTTTTCAATCCGACTCGATTCTTTGTGATGATGCCAATTTGTTGCTCTTTTAAGCATTGTTTTCGTTTGTGCGTAGTTATGCGCATGCTCAGTAAAGGTAGATCCGGCCTTTATTTTCTGAAGGTATTTCTTTAGGGAGTGTGGGGGAGAGTGGCCAACTTGTTTATTTGATGTGAGATACGGTAGACCTAGAGTATTTTCGAGTTTTTGGGGTTTTTTTGGCGGGGGCCTGTTTGGGATGACAGAGATTAATTAATGAGAAATGATAGGCAAAGGAATGTTTGAATAAACAAATGAAAGAACTAAAATGGTTTGAAAAAAGAAGAGAAAGGAAAAAAAAAACAAGAAAATAGGAAAGAAACGAGTGGGAAGAAAGAAGAAAGTAAGAAAGAATGTTGAAAAGTGTAGCTATATATAAATGTTTGTGTACGTGTGTGTATATGTTTCATACTTCATCATTAAAAATACTCATTAAAATTGTATATATATATATATATATACGTGTATACATACACACATATATATATATACGTGTATACATATATATATATCTATATATATATATATGTGTGTGTGCGTATGTGTGTGTGTATATATATATATATATAGGAAAATTGAACCAAATCTGACGTCATACAAATGTTCAAATATGAAAAAACAAGAAATTCAGAGGATGATTTTTTAAAAGTTGAATTATTTGACAACGTTAAACGTTTCGGTTTTTACTCTAAACCATCATCAAGGTATTTAATAAATGATTTTTGTAGCTTCTGAATTATATTCAATTTTACTGTTATATTGAAAAGAACAATTGAGGAAGCATCTAACATTCTAAATCCATTATGTTTCAAAAACATTGTTCAGAATCTATTTTGAAGCGTAACGTATTTCCTTATATATATATATATATATATATATATATATATATATATATATATATATATATATTTAAGAAAAACAACAAAACCGGTCACATAGGATTATAAATTTATTTCCATCCTGTTACGCATTTTTGAAATTTCCAAAAACACGAAAAAAAATTAACAGGACTTCTTCAGATCTTTTAGATAAAAAAAAACTCTTCTTAAAGGTCTGCTATTTGGGAGGAATCATACCCCCACCCATTGAACGTGAAAATTATCTAATCTACTTTTTACCCAAGTTGATTCGTTATTTTTTATAACTGTTTTCCTACAAGCTAATATTATTTCATATTGTTCATTAGTTATATCTATATATTTACGGGCATAGTTAATAGTATCTATTAGAATATTTTTAGTTATAGAAGGATAAAAATCAATGATGTCAAATTGTATAAAGGTCGCTTTACTCTTATTTTTTATCCTCCTAAACCATTCAATGGTCTCATATGAGTTCCCCCAAAGATTGCAATGGCTAGCTTTTTTAACACTATTTACAATATTTTGAATAATACACTTACTATATATATATATATATATATATATATATATATATATTCTGTGGAGCACCCCTTCATTGCCATTGCTCCCAGGTAAACTCTGGCCCGCAAAAGTAGTAGCTGATTGGGCCCTATCTATAGGTTAAATAGAACTAACAGCATACTTATGCCAAACTGAATTGTTTGAATTAGAACTGTTTGACTAAACTAAATAGATTGAAATAGAAATGTTTTTGACAATTAAACTGTGTACTTACATTTAAACTGCGTGCTTTTGTTACACTGAATTGTTTGAAATGGAACTGTTTTTGACATTGAAACTGTACTTACGCTAAACTGAATTGCTTAACATAGAACTTATGTACTTAAACTAAACTGAATTTGCTGAATTATAACTGTTTGAATAAATTGAATGGATAGAAATAGAAATGTTTTTGACAAACTGTGTACTCATGCTAAACTGAATTGTTTGAAATTGAACTATTTGCATAAAAATAGATTTGATGTGAAATAACCTATAAAGTTTGATATGCCATAAAACCCAATCAACCAACCAAACCAACATCGTTGTAAGGCAACCGCGAAAGTGTCGTAATATGTTTAATAAATATGAACAACGGAATCCTCGTGATGTAATGGCTAACGTTTTGGACCGACATTGGGTTAAGCGAGTGTTTGAACTCTACACACAGTAAAATGTCAAAATAGTTCTATGTATAACAATTCAGTTTCGTGTAAGTACAGTTTCAATGTCAAAAACGGTTCAATTTCAAATAATTCAGTTTTGCATAAGCACGCAGTTTAAATTTAAGTACGGTTTAATTGTCAATTTTTTTTCTATTTCAAGCTACTCAGTTAAGTCAAACTGTTCCGTTTAGCATAAGTATGCCGTTAGTTCTATTTAACCCATAGATAGGGCCCCATCGGGCGCTACCACGCTAGGCCAGTGTGGACCAGGGAGCAATGGCAATAAAGGGCTACTCCGCATTCCCCAAAGCTCCAGCATCACTGGAACCTCACCATCAGATTGTTTAGTGTCATATCAGGATACTCGTGGGGGGGTCTTACCCCTCTGCAAAGGTGCAGTCGGTGTATTCTACAGCCCCATCCGACTGGGCAATCGCTTTCGGACTAATACCCTTGGGCAAATTAAGAACTCCCTAATCTTTCCAGCTATTGATTGAATAGTTAGCTACTGTCCTTTTCCAAGGAAAGCATTGGCACTAAATAACACACGATAGTTGATATACCATTAAAAAAAGAAACCAACCAAAATATTCACAAAAAGAAAAGAGAGATGGGCGTCTGACCATAATCTGGCTCATACTGCAGCCCAGTTCGCAAGAGTAAGCTCAGTGGATGCTCTTTTGTTAAGGCCTTGGACCTACCTAATTCTAAGCCCAGCAAACAAAGAGAGTAAAAGAGAAAAGTTGGCTGGATAGAAAAACAAAAGAACTATTAAGAAAGGAAGCAGAAATCGGCAAAGAGAATGAATGAATAGAAAGATCAGTAAAAAGTAGTTTTTATTTGCCGCTATTTTGAATATTTTCCTCATATTCATTATTTGCTTTTCTATCAACATCGATCAAGAAGAATACAATTATTTTATAAGTCCTATTCCGTCCAAAATTTCATTAAAATGTTTATTTACGATTTACTAACTTCACCGAACATCATTACGTGGAAGAAATCGAAAAATCAACTAACCGAATTCAGAGATAGATATTTTTTATATATGAATCGGATTTTTTAAAAATTCTGTAAGATTTTAAAATTACACCTGCTAATTCAATCACTTAGATTTTTATTCGCATAAAGTTTATTGTTTTTAGCTTTCTGATTGAGGTCAAAATGAGTTAAAAGGATCCCAGCAAAAATGATGAAATGTGCAGAAAACAATTGCTGCCAAATATATTCAATTTAAAAAAAAGTATTTCATTTTAATTTACTTTCTCCACATGAAAATTAAAGTTATATAATGGCCGAGGGATTTCGTTTTATGCCTTTTGGTTTAGTTAGGCTGAGAACCTTTCGGCTCAGTGCATCAGTTACTTAGGTGCAACATTAACACAAGTGTTCACACGCGCACACGCGGAGCGGACGTGTCACTCAGAGATGTTACAATAGCCCAGATGGGAAACGGGGCTAGCAAGTGTGAATGACATCACGCATGGAAGCGCGCGGAGGATTTTGGGATTTTGAAAAAGTCAGTTAAGTTGAGACCTGCCTCGGGAGAAGACGGTTGACTTTCGCTTGCTCGCGGAGGCCTTGGTCAGGTGTCACAAGTATCAAGGGTGCAGATGAAAAAGCCAGGATAGAAAGAATGTGTATCTCTCTCCTCTGTAAACTCAAAGGTAATAAAAAGTTTCGTACCTGAACAAAAAAAGTCGTAAGTGTTTTTTGAATTTCGAGATTTCTATATATATATATATATATATATATATGAACATTATATGTCCATTTCGCATATCCATATCGGGCTATGGTACATTAACAGGTCACATATATTTGGCTTGGATTGGTTTGGTTTGGTCTTATAGCATATCAACAATTGTTGGTCATTTAATGCCAACCCATTTTTATACATATATTAGATAGATGATTTCTAAACACATTTTTTAATAACATTTTTTTGCACACATTTAAATGGTTTCACATAATTTCAAACAATTTCGTTTACCATAAGTACATAGTTTTTCGTTGACACAGTCATTTGTTTAAATATCTTCTTTTTTTTTTTTTGGTTTACACACAGTTAAATGTGAAAATAGTTCTAGTTCAAACAATTCAGTTTAGCATAAGTAAACAGTTGAAATGCCAAACAGTTCTATTTGACCAATAGTAAGACCCTATCAGATGCTACCACTCTGGGCCAGAGTTGATCTGGGAGCGATGGCAATGAAGAGGTACTCTGCATTCTCCAAAGCTCCAGTATTACTGGACCCTCACTATCGGATTGTTCACTGTCATATCTAGGACACTCATTGGGTGGGGTGGGGGTCTTTCCTCTTGGAGAGGTGCAGTCAGTGTATTCTTAAGTATTGACTTATCCAACCAAAATTAAAACTTCACGATAAACTATATTTTTCGTAAAATTTGTATTTTTGAGCTTGACTTTCAATAAATGTTGCATTATACATTTTCCCCTGAAGTCAGGCATAGTTTTAAGACTATAAATCATCTACAACGCGCTAAGAATATGTCCGACTTTCCACCAAGTTAAATTTGACACAAGGTCATTTTCCATAATGGACGATCACACACGACCTGCAACTCCCGCGTGACCGTCATAAATTACGCTTGGTCGCAATGCTTCGTCTATATTTCATAATCTATTTTGTCGACTGAAATAGTCATTTGTGTGACTTAGCATCTGCTTGCCACATCGAACTGGACGTATTTTGTTATCTGCACGATGTGATCGAAAATTATCAAAACAGGAGTTTTTATTTCTTCTAATTTTGAAATTTGATATTTGAATGTTGACTTTTGTTCAACAAAGTAACCTATATGATGAAGCGATGATTTCTCCACATCTACGCGGATGTCTAGATATCTTGATAAAGTCTTGAAGGGTAAGAGCTAATTCTCAATATTCTGTGATCGTTGAACAAAAGTATTTTTGTAAAATACGGGTTTATAGGAGAGAAACACCTTCGATACTAACCAAACAAAACTCAGAGCATCTCTTTCTTTTAATAAAAAAGAAAATATATCTTTATAACAAGAATTTAGAACGTAGAAGACATTAAGATGACACGAATTCACACGATGTGTATATTGTGGGGGGTCCGCGCGTGTGTGTTTATGTGCGTGTGTGTCTGTGTGTGGTTTCTTTGTTTTTTTAATGAACTATCAACCTTCGTTGTTCCAAAATCATCCCTGCAGAAAAATAATTGTACTATTTAGCCACTAGCTAAGGATGATAAGAAGATTCATACCTTTTCCCAAGTGTATTAATCTGAAATTAAATGTAATAAAGCGAATACAACTCAAAATCTCTAACTACAATGTCACGTTAACCACAACACCACGGGAGTTCCACACACGCACGCACACACTCACACACACACACACCCGCACACGCTCACATATATATACTTATATATGTGTGTTTGTGTGTGTGTGTGTGTGTGTGGATGACCATATATAGGATCCCAACCCCGTGGTTTGATCTCTCTAGTAGGGAATTTGCCGGCTGCCACTTATGCTATGCCATAGCTCTTCTAAAAAACTGAGCATTCCAAGTAGTCGATAGTGTATATGTTAAAAACTATGTAAAAAAAATTCCTTCACTTACGCCAACAATGACGATGGACCTGGGGTGAGATATCCGACGGACGTAAATTCAGCCAGGTTTCGATCCCAGTTTGAAACATCTCGCGTTTCAAGCTTTACTAAAATGTGTTACAACGAAACTGTCAGTCTATTGATGACAATCATCATCATCATGTCAGACTGCCAACACAGTTCTCCCTGGCCCTCTCTCGACACCCGTCTCTATCGTCCATTGCTCCCGAGAGATCTTCAAAGCTATATCCTGTATCAGAGCTGTTGTATATAGGTTTTAGCTGGTTGTCCTGCCTTTGATCGTCCATGTGAAGGGGTACACTGGAGTATATCGCTTATGATTTCGTTTTTACTTCTCCAGCAGTGCCCCGCATGTCTGGTTCGTCTAACTTGGATAGTCTTGATGTATGGTTGGTAGGTGGCCGTACAGCAGCTTTTTTATGGGGTGTTGCTTCCAGGATTTGTTTTTTATTGATCACAGCATTCTTGTGTAATTGCCGTCAAGCTTTTTCTCCATACATTTTGTTGGCGTCCATATAGTGGATCCATATAACAGTATTGCCACAACCGGAGTGCCCCTTTACTTTCATCGCTTCCAGAGGTTCCCAACCGATTTGGGGATATGCCTCTCTTTAGTATTTCTAAACTGATGATATCACCACCCCTGCAATATGTAATTCTTACATATTCAAAATTTTACTGCAATTCACATGCAAAAAGCTTAAAAAGCCATTAACTTGGTCTCTAAACAAGCCCCTCTAAAATATTGAAAGCCAAACCAAAATATTACCATCCCCGACCAGTGGGGTATGCGCTCCACGTTGGGAATTACAGCTCTTGTAGTAACGAGGTCCAAAATGTAAGAAGTAGAGATATCTAAAAGTATGGAAGTAAAACTAAATTGATTGATTGATTTTAACAGCATCTTGGTTTATTTTATGTCCCCATATTAGAGAATTACATTCACTGTACGTTTATAATTACTTTATTTTTATTGTTTTTTTTATTGTTTTTGTTTTTGTTTTGTTTTGTTTTGTTTTTTTTGCAAACCGTTAAATGGTAGAAAGTATTCTTGCCTAATACAAATAATTTGCAAAAATATCAATTTGACTCAGTTTCTGTATCTGAGTATAACATTAATTTTTTTCCGGTGGTGAGGCTCCAGTTTTCAAGATTTGGTGAGTATAGACTACTTCTTAATTGCCATTACTCCCAGACTGATTCTGGCCGGGAGAGGTAATATATGTTAAGATCCTATCTATAGTTCAAATAGATCTGCTTGAAAATTATTCGTGTTCGATTGACCCATATGCAAAAAAAAAAAAACTCTTAAGAATCACTTGCACAAAAAATGTAAACATAAACAAACAATGAACGCGTTTCCCTAACTTTTTGGTATAGAATAACCTTAGACGTGTTGATATGCCATCCAAATCAATCAATCAATCAATCAACTTGATCTCTTATACTACTCGAAGCCAGAGTAGACTTGAGGGTAATGGCCCTGAAGGGATACTTCGCACTTCGCAAAACAGCAGTACACGAGCCTCATTATTAGTTGCATTTTAGTGTCATACACAGAATAGTTTTCTTGTTTTTCGTGAAGTAAAATCAATGTAGTCTAAGCTACGCCCCCACCCCGCCGAAACGGTGTGTAGAACTAGAAGATTCGGCCGGCTATCTAAAACCGTATACAATGACGTAAACGTCGGGTGAGATGATTTAGGCAGACGGAAAAATGTCGGACTTGACTTATTCGCGCCAAAATATTGATGGCTGAAATAAGTTACGCCATAGGATCGCATTTTTATCGATAACAATTACAAAAAGATGTTAAGTTTGGATGAAGATGGCAATGTGTTGCTGATGTTCGTTACGCAACGGAGAAGGGCGTTTCTAAAGAAGAACAGAGCAAGAAAGAGAGAGAGAGAGAGAAAAAAAAATAGCTAACGAATGCTTGACTCAAAGCGTATCAGTGAAATACTTTTCATGTAGCTCACGGCCTTTGTGCTTTGAAGAGGCGGTGGTGATGGCATGTTTGCTGACGTGTTTAACACGTTGCGAAGATATCTTCTTGACAGCACAAAGAATACTCTTCAAATAACGGTAAAGATATTCGGGATGGAATCGATAATCCTAAAATGTTCGCGTCGTTATCCAGTTATGACAGTTAATATATATATATATATATATATATATATATATATATATATATATGCACACACACACACACACACACACATATATATATATATATATATATATATATATATATAATTTTTCACACATTTTTCTCATCAAATTATTCTTTTTGATTGCCTTTCTCGAAGTTCAAAAGACTTTTCTTGACAAGGCAGACCGGAAGTAATATTTTTTCCGCGCGATTTTGCTTGTTTTTTATTTTTTCCTTGCTTCTGAAAAAAATTCTCGATTTTATTATTTGACACGAAGAATTTTCCCCCTCCCCTTCCTCCTCCTCTTTCAATATCTCTTTATTCTACTGCTTTATTTTAACAAAACTATTACTTCTACTATTACTAATGCTTCCGTTAAATGACCTTGTTTATCAAAATTATGAATTGCTTGACCCGGCACAGTGAAAATGTCCTAGATATGACATTAAATGGTATCTGGTAGTGAGGTTCAACTTCTGCAGTACTTCATTGTCCTTACTCCTAGATCTACTTTGACCTGGAGAGTTAGAGTTTCATATATGGGTCAAGTATATTTGTTTCAAAAATTAGGGATTCTCGATAGTGTGTGAAAGTTATTGGTATCTAGAATTGTTATTTGAAGCTGTTATTGTTCTCCCAGGATGAAGGTGTCCTCATGGTGTAATGGTTAAAGCGATGGCCTACGGAATCATAGTAAGCGAGTTCGTACTCCAGTTGCGTTCACTTTCGGGCAAATACCCTTGGGAAAGATATGAACCCCCTTATCCTCCCAGCTATGAGTTAAATATACTCCTACTGTTCTTCTTGGAGAATGGCTTTGCCTTAAGTAACCTACAAAGGTTGATATGCCATTAAACAAAGAAACCAATAGAGAAATAAGTTAGCGACCTTAGTTGAAGACGACCTGAAGGCCCCCTTTTCAATAGCTACTAGACCGAGATGTAAGGGGGGGGGCGCAACTCATTTCCCAGGATTGCTCCATTTTACCCTTTGATGCGTACCTAATATTACTGAGTGTTAAGCAAGGAGGCATCAAGTATCATTTTTGAGTCTTTGGTATGACTCAACCAGGGATTGAACCCCAGTCTCCCGGACCATTGGCGAACACTCTACCCACTAGACCAATGAGCCGTTAATTAGAAGTAGGTACTTTAAACCATATTATCATAAATAATTTACTGGTATTTATTAGCGCAAACGTAAATTGCTTGCATTAGTTTGGTTTGGTATCTTCGTTTATTTGTTTGTTTACTTGTTTGAGTTTTATGGCATATCAACCTTTATAGGTTATTTAATGCCAAATCCATTTTTATCATCATCTTGTCGCGCCATCAGTACGGATATCCCTGACTTTTTTTCGCCACCTTTCTCTATCGACTATTGCTTCGGTCAGGTCTTCAGGGCAACGGCACGTATTGGCACAGAGCTGCTGTATGTAGGTTCTAGCTGGTCGCCCTGCCTTCGCTCGTCCCTGTGAAGAGCTCCACAGGAGTACATCACTTATGAGTTCGTCCCTACTTCTCCGGCAGTGTCTGATTCATCTAACTTGAAATAAAGAGTTCTGTTTCAAACAATTCCGTTTAGTATAAGTATAGTTTTTTGTTTACAGGCAGTTAATTATCAAAACAGTTCTATTTCAAACAGTTCAGTTTGGCATACAAAAAAACCCAGTTACACTTCAAACAATTCAGTTCAGCATAACTATGCAGTTTAAATAACAAAACAGTTCTATTTCGAGCAATTCAGTTTAGCTTAAGTACACAGGTTAGTTCTATTTTACCCATAGTTAGCACCCTTTCAGATGATGCCCCTCCAAGCCAGAGCGATGACATTGAAGGAGTACTCCACATTCCACAAAGCTCCAGCATTAGTGGAACCTGACCATCAGATCGTTTGTCATATATCCAGGACACTCGTTGGAGGAGTGGGGGTCTTACTCCTCTGCAGTGATGCAGTTTAAGTATTATACAGCCCCAAACTTTCTTCGTGGAATCATTTAATGCCTGAGCCATCCTTGTATAAAAAAACAGTAGAGGTGCTTATTAACACATAGCTGGGAGGATATATGGGGTTTCATACTTTTCAACGTGAAAATATGACTGGAATTCGAACTGCCTTACGTTGATGTTGCAATCTTACATGTTAGCCACTACCCAACAGGAATAACCAACATTCGTTTTGAAGACGTATACTTGATATAAAGGTTTGCAAGCAAATAATTAAAGAGAGAAATTCATTTTAAAAAATACAAGATGCTGTTATGATTATAATCAAACATTTACAAATGAATCAAATTTCGTCATTAAATAAGACTTGATGGGAATAAACATCGTTAAAATCATTTCTAAGAGAGTATACTTCTGATTGGTCGTTCTTATGGCATATCAACTCCTATTAGTTATATGAAGCCAAATATTATTTATGTATATATATATATTTAATTACCATAACTAGAAAATTCGGCAAACACCTACATGCGACATATGGAACAGCTGTTTCCACCTTATTAGGTCTCATCAGCAATGCATACCGTGATCTCCGCCACTGGAGATCGAACCAACAACTACAGAATGCAGAAGCCGAAACTCTACCACTGGGCCAACGGTCCATATCCCACATAGGCGATTCCAAATTAACTAGTCATGGTGAAATGCACGACCACTTAACCTAATGTCTTGAAGGTACGTGTTCCCTACATAGGACACGGTCACCTCCGAGGCTACGACTTCCCAAGTCGGTGTTATGAATCCACCTCATGGGCTGGAAATGAAATGATATTTTTATATTTTGAATATTCAAAATATAAATATATATATATATATATATATATATATATATATATATATATATATATATATATATATATATGAACAATCAACTGATTTCCAGACACAAACAAGTGTTAGTTTTTATGCAAAAAATAGGCTCGATAATTTTTGTGTCTATATTTTTACATTTATTGAACTATCAATTTTTTTACGTCCTTTTTAAAATTACTTTGAGATTTTGAAGACAACCATATTAGACTTTCAGCGCAAAATTTGAAGGATCAAGATCAAAAATAATTTAAGAAATCTTTTTTCTCTTTGAGTGTTTGAAATATATTTTAACCAATCATGAACATGGATAAATCATAAACGTTTTTACCAATTTTGAGCTCACCTTAATCTTATGAATAAGCGTTAAAATATATAAACCTTCTGTTCATTTATATATCTATTCTGTTAATCTACTCAAAACTTTCAACTTTCTTTTGGGTGAACATCTAACATTCTGTTTCTTCAAGTATGCTTTTAGATTCAGCATCGCGTAATTATTCTAAATTAAACGAAAATAAATTGTTTACATAGGCATGTTTGTGCTAATATTTCCTTTGCTGATGAATATTTTTGCTGCATCCGCTTGCATATTTGCACATCGATTTTATAATGTCTCTCCTACCTTGTGATATATTCACAAAGATCTTCTTCAGACTCAAAATATATAAAAGCTATTTAGATGATACAAACGTTAACTGCCGGAGCTTTTCTTTCTTGCAATGTAAATATTGAAGAATATTTATGCTCTTAATGACATTTTTTTCTTAGAAGAAAAAATTTGTAATTGTTACTTTTGGGTTTTTTCAGCAAACTCTTCACTCAAGTTAAAGAAATAAAATTTATTAAATTTGTAGATCGGTGTTTGATTCAATCACGGATACACTTATCCAATATACATATATATATATATATATAAGTTGAAAGCAAATCGAGGGTCTCGACATGGCAAAAGAATAAAGTGTTAAACTACACCCTCGAAGTAAGTCAGTCCAAATTTTAGTCGCGCTGTTACGTTCACTTTTGGACTAACACTCTTTGGAAATATACTAACCACCTTCTCCCACCAGTTATAGGTCAAATAGTATCACTACTGTGCTTCTAAAAAGATGGTTTTAGCTTTAAATAATCCACGAATGTTTATATGCCATTAAGCAAAGAAACTAAACCAAACCATATGTACACACACATCTATAACCAAAAGAAAATAAATCAATTATTTCACAGAATACATATATATATATATATATATATATATATATATATATATATATATATATATATATATATTAAGGCATTCCTGATGTAATGGTTAACTTCTTAGGATAAGGACACGAGGTCACGATTTCAGATCCTGAACGAGACTGTTTTCATCCCATATAGCGCAAACATCCTTAGGAAAGAGATAAATTCTATCATTCTCCCTTCAGATATGGGTAAATAGTAGGGTATACTATGGTATTCTTGAAGAACATCGAACTTCAACTGGCTAAACTTTAAAATTTACCTTGAGTCGCAGCTTGCTTGTGCAGAGAGAAAGGTGTATATATATGTATATATATACTTTTCCTCCACACAAGCAGGGTGCGACTCCAGGTCAATTTTAATCTTTATATATATATATATATATATATATATATATATAATGATTAAAATTCGTGTGTGAATTTTATAGGCAAAAGTGGGAAGAGAAGTGGCTCATTATTTTCTTTTGTTTTGTTTTTGCTTTTAATGTCTTTTATTACACCATATTCCTTGAATATTAATTTGCTAAGGAAAGGGAATATATGGTAGAAATGAAAATAAATAAATAAGATTTGACTTTTGAGAAATGAAATATATATTCTTGTGAACTTATCCTTATAGCGAAACATGTCAATTTAATCTTTTCGTCTATCCTCTCTCTCTCTCTCTCTCTCTCTCTCTCTCTCTCTCTCTTATATATATATATATATATATGTTTGTAACGCAATCATTAGATTTTATCGCATTCTTTATTTTTACTCTTTTATTCCTTTCCTTCAATATTTTTTCTATTTCCATACAGTTTTATTTACCTATTTTCATATTCTGAAAGCACAACAATTTTGTCTAAAATCATTTTTCCTTTATTTATTTTTTTTTTGTTTGCTCGTTTGTTTGTTTGTTTTTTGTTTTGTTCTTTTTTTTATTGTTTTTGTTTTTTTTTTTGTTCTTAACTTTTCAATTTTCCGAGTGATTCTGTGTGAATTCATTTGGTTGATTTCATTTTCTTTCATCGTCTTTTTTTCTTTACGTTTCCCAATGAATTTTTTCCAATGAGATTTTCCATCTTGTTTTTTCCTTTTTTTTTTCTTCTTTTATCTTTTTTTTTTTTTTTTTTTTTTTTTTGTAGTTTTGTGGCCTCGCCGGTTATAACAATTGATCCTTACTGAATCGGTTTTGACAGAATTCACAGGATTTTCTTTTTAATTGCCAAATTTGACATTTCCTTGATACCAGAAATTTCTTCAAGGAATTTAATCATTGTTATTGTTGCTATTGTTATTGTTGTTATTGTTGTTGTTCTTGAGATGTTTTATTTCTTTAACGGTTCATGATTTTTGTATTTTCAAGCAAGCAAGCAAGAAAGAAAGAAATTTTGTGGCTGGATGAAGGAAATAACTGATGTAAGATAGAGATGTTGGTTGAGAAAAATAACTTGATGCAATAAACAAAAGAAAGAGAAAAGAAAAAAAGAAAACCCTTATATGACAAAATGAAGACAAGAAAAAATAAAGATGAAAGAAACAAACAATATGAGAATAAGCGAAAAGAAAGAAAGAAAGAAAGAAAGAAAGAAAGAAAGAAAGAAAGAAAACTTACAAATGAAAAAAAGAATGAAAATAAAAAAGAAAAAGTGAAGCAAAGAAAGAAAATGGTTGAGTGCAAATGAGAAGAAAGAAAGAAAGGAAGAAAGAAAGGAAGAAAGAAAGAAAGAAAGAAAGAAAGCTAAAAGAGCAAAACCAAGAGAAAATGATAGGGACGAAATAATTAGATTAAAAAGCTAAAGAAAAGAAAGAAAGCAAAGGGAGATAATTTTATAAATCCTGAATTTTGCCTTTTCTCCTCTGTGTATAAGAGCGTGAGTGAGAGAAAAGAAAAAGATAAAGAGGTGTTAAAGTGAGAGTGTGAAAACAACTGAAACAAAGAGAAAGAAAGAGAAAAAATACAATAAGAAAGGGAGAAAGAGAACAAGAAAGGGAAAGAGAGAGAGAGAGAGAGAGAGATTGTGTGTGCGTGTGTGTGTGTGTGTGTGAATGCAAATACAAACAAAACAGCAATTCGTCTCTTTTTCCTTCCATTTCATTTTTTTTCTCTACAGTGATTTCAGTAAAATGATAACTAGACGTTTCTTTGTTAGGCGTAATTCGCTTTAAGCTGAGTGGGAGAACCGGATTATTCTTTTCTTATCCGAATTTAACCTGAATACCTGCTTATCGAACCAACAACAGTTCAGAACTAAAAATGCTGTTTCATCATGGAACACTTTAACCCAGTCTCAAATCGTACGTCACCATTTTTAATTCTTTATTACTTGTTACAATATGAATAAAGAAGCATGAACTTAAAGAAATACCATCCTAGTCGGCTGGGGGTGGCTGCAGAATACACCTACCGCATCTCTGCAGCGGGGTAAGACTTCTCCACCCAACGAATGTCCTGCTAATGACACTAAACAATCTGATGGTGAGGTTTCAGTAATGCTGAAGCTTTGGGTAATGCGGAGTACCCCTTTATTGCCATCGCTCCCAAGTTCACTCTGGCCAATGTTGGTAGCAAATGATAGGGTCCTACCTATGGGTCAAATTGAAACTGTATGCAAACAAATGACCTATGCTAAATTGAATTGTTTGAAATAAAACTGTTTGATCATTAAACTGTGAATAAACAAACGACGAATGTTTAATTGAAGTAAATATGGATCTAAATGTTTAATTGAAGTAAATATGGATCTAAATGTTTAATTGAAGTAAATATGGATCTAAATGTTTAATTGAAGTAAATATGGATCTAAATGTTTAATTGAAGTAAATATGGATCTAAATGGTTAATTGAAGTAAATATGAATCTAAATGTTTAATTGAAGTAAATATGGATCTAAATGTTTAATTGAAGTAAATATGGATCTAAATGTTTAATTGAAGTAAATATGGATCTAAATGTTTAATTGAAGTAAATATGGATTTAAGAAGAAGAAGAAGAAGAAGAAGAAGAAGAAGAAGAAGAAGAAGAAGAAGAAGAAGAAGAAGATATATAAAACGTACGACTGATCTTGCTATTATGAACTTGTAGACAAGGCATGGGAATTTTTTTTTCGAGGAGTGGGCCGCATGAGACATGACTCAGCATCTGGTAGGTCGGCTGAATAACTTTAAAAAATTCCTCTCAGTTTTTCGCGGAAGGTATTCAACCATTATTTCTACAGAAGACAAAACGCGTAAGTAGCTGTTTTTGTTTAGGAAATATGGAAAAGTTGATTTTTTTCCTCTTCCGTAAATTGATCTTTTCAAGAAAAAAAATATTAGCTTTGATATATCTCTATGATTTAACAAACGCTACTGACACGATACATTATGGAATGATTAAAAGGAAAAAAAATTAATAATTGAATAATCAATCTATTCATTATGAATATGATCCGTGTATGGAAGAAAAAAATTAAATATTTTCTTTATCCATGAATCAAAACTTCATCAAAACTATTTTCTTTAAATTACAGGTCCATGTTTAATAATCTGACTATTAGATAATTCAATTTGAAACTTTTAAATTGAAGAGTAATCTTAATATAAAAATGCATTATCAAATTGCACGTAAAAGTAGAAAGATTGGTTTCAAATAAATTCATTTGATTATTAAAAAAACAAGTGATAATGAAACGAGATAAGAAAAATTTTAATGAAGGTTATTTTCTTCGTGAAATTAGGTGGATCATTCAGAAAGCCCTGAAGTTTGTCCATGACTGTTAAAGAAAAATAGCTGTGCCGATCTACACACAGTGAGGGCACCCAGTGAGAATTCGACCACAGAGAAATCCTTTATCTGGGTTTTAGGACATTGGAATATTCAAGCTCAAAAGTGTTCTCATATAGACAAGTTGCTATATCTATTTCACGAATAATGATAAGAAAACTTGATTATAAATGCAAATACTTCAGTCAGCGTACATTTTCCTATAAGCTCGTGATCATGAAATAGTATCAACTAGTAGCCAATATCTTCGTGTGCGACTCCTTTCGAAGATTGATATGAGTGCACATGCCCGTGGTGTAATGGTTATCGGCGTAGGAAATGGACACGGCGACACGAGTTCAAATCCTGGAAGAGGCTGATTGCATTTCACATAGTAGCAATACCCTTGGGAAAGGTATGAATCCAATTATTCTCCCTCCAGCTATGGGTAAATAGTAGGGCAGACTTGGTTCTTCAGCCTTGGTGAGGCAACTAATCTAGGAGAAGGAAAACTCTGAATTCAAACCTGTTAAACTCCACTTAGAAATTGACCGGGCGGAGGGATTGGTAAATATGGATATGAATGCACGTATTCATGAACAAAAGCGCCATATAACGGCGGTGTCTTTCTATGCATAGAATTATATTTACACAAGCACTTACAGAACACGACGTTTTCTTGTTACTACCCTCAATGGATCTTGTCTCCTCCAGCCCACTGTGCAAAGCCTGGTCAGTCCGGCCAGCGATCACTTGGATATAGTAGCTTTAGAGTCGTCGAAACTGGACACACAGAAACGAGAATCGAATTACAATGTTCCTTGCGAACACGAATCAATATTCAGAAACTGTATTAAAAATAAACAGACGAAGAGAAAACGAAAATAAGAAAATACGGATAAGAATCTGAAACTGACGCTTCGGGAAGTCTTAGTTCTATTCTGACCTTTGACAATACCCTCTCTTCCCCGGTCTTTTTATTGACTGAATACTGGTCCCACGCGTCGATGCATTCACCAATAAATACGTCACACAATTCTCCACCCCCAACAAAAGAAAAGACAAAATAAAAAGTGGAGTCTCAAAGACTTTTTCTAGAACTTCGATGGAATTAAACATGATAGGTTTAAGAACATAATTCCTGGTAGGGATGGATGTGTATTCTCTTTTGTTAATTGATACGCGTATATGTATTGATATATTTGATAAGATAAGACACACGCAAATGTGTGTGTGTATGTGTGTGTGGTGGGGGGTGTCGACTGCAACCCTGGTTCTGTAACATGATGTGTATTGGACGTTGGCCGACAACGTATTTGAATTCATTTTACAATGTTGGAGAGGTCTTCTTTTATTATATATATATATATATATAGGTTCATTCAATAAATAAGGAGAATTTTTTTGTAAAACAAAGCACTTTTCTTTTTCTTTTTCTATGCTTCAGATTTTTTTTCCATGAATGTAAACTTTGCATTGTTTGGAATTGACTCATAGCTACGATTATTTTAATATCGTAAAACTATCTCTTTTGAAACGATTCAAATCTGTTGCAAATCAAACAGGCTCCACGTTAAATTTACATAAGAATGTATTACAAATGGGCTAATCATGAGTTTGGCACTACGAGATTAAGTCGAAAAAACAGCCCATGGAATGAAAACAGATTGACTATCCGGTAAAAAAGGTCCTGGCGCTGTACTTAGTAAAGAAAGTAATGTTGACAGTCTTCTGGGACATGAAAGAAACTATCATCATTATTGAGTTCATTGAAAAAATGTAACTGTAAACAGTACTTCTTATTATTAACTGCTTGGGTAAAATAAATTCACCTGTATACGTATATATATATATATATATATATATCACTCAGTCCAGTTAAACCGGAGTCGGGAATAATTCCGTCTGGACAAAAAATCATTCAACTATGAACATTTAAATTTTCCTGGTAAAGAGCTCAATGTAACTGACATCATAGAGCAATTATTTCTTTAAGAAAAATAATAGCAGAAAAACATTAGAATAAATTTACCTATATATATATATATATATATATGGGTAAATTTATTCTAATTTATATATATATATGCGTGTGTGTATGTGTGTGTATCTATAATTTCATATTTGGTTACAGAGGTATTGAAATTTTATTTAATTTTCGGTTAAAGAGACTCACTGCCGTTAAGTTTTGTAATAAATGTCAAAGATATATTTGTAATATTAATCTGATTTGCTATTTTTATTAAGAAAGAAGATTTAATATACATAATCAGAACGTGTATATTATATTTTAATATGTTGTATTAAAAATATACATCGAAATTACATATATATAATCCTGTTTTTGGCGATGTCTGTGACTCGGAGTTTCATGTGTAGCCCACAATAGTCAAACGGAAATTCGTCTTGGCAAGAACATGACATTAATAATTTAGTTGTTGGTTGGTTGGCTGGTTGGTAGATATTTTATGATATCAACTCTTGTGCGTTATTAATTACCAAATCCTTTTTATTTATAAATAACTTTTGATGGTTTCAAATTTTGCCATTAATATTTCTGTTTTATATCCATCATTTGTTCGCAAAGAGTAAAATTATTACATGCATTGTTATTTAACATTATCCATTCAATTTTACAAGTATTCTTATGTAATGTAAATAATTTACACTCTTGGCCAAATGAGTAGAGTGTTCGCCAATGTATTGGAATTCATTCGTAATGCTCGTTAGCAGTGAGTAAATACAGGTTTGCATAAAAAGCAATGCTATGACTTGAGGCGAGATTATATGGTCATTTAGGCATTCCTTTGCTCTCAAGTGGCAAAGTCCATTCTCTGGACGGTGATTGGCTGCTGGTCAAATGAATGGGTATATTAGTGTGTGTATACACTGGTTTGCTCAATATGTTACAGGTTCGGTATATTGTTATCGCCCATTTTACTTTTTGTCTGCCAGCTGAGGCTGTTGAACTGGTAAGTGTTGTTCTTGTTGTTTATTCTGCACGTTAGAGTAGTGACCTCAACACAATGGCCAAGGAGATCGGGGTTCAATCCCAGGTCGAGTTATACCAAAGACTCAAAAAATGGTACTTGATGCCGCCTTGCTTAACACTTAGCACAATAAGTTAAGGATCAAGGATACAGTGGAGCAATCCAGGGAATGGAATAGCGCCCTCCCTTACACGTTGGTGTAGTAGCTATTGAAAAGGGAGCCTTCGGGTCACTTTCGACTAAGGTAGCTAATTTTATCAAATTTTTGTATGGTTTAAATAATTAATAATAATCCTTGGTAAATGGTTGAACAGTTTTATTTGATCCATAGATGGGACCGTAACAGGTACTACCACTCCGAGTCAGAGTGAACCTTAGCGTAATGACAATGAAGAATAATCCATATTTGCCAAAGCTCAAGGATTGGAACCTCACCATCAGACGCAGTTTAGCGTCAAACTGAACTCACTAGTTCAGAAATCTTATCCCTTCGCAGAGGTGCAATCGGCACATTCTAGAGCCATAGCCAACAGGGTCGAAATAGCTTAGGTTTATATATATATATATATATATAATCTAGCACAGAAAACACAAGAGCAGGCATAACTGGGTTAGGAAGGTAATCCACGGGGAATTGAGGAAGAAATTAAAGCATGACCACACTGACCAATAGTATATACACAATCCAGAATCGCAACAAGAAAATAATGCCCCTTAAAATTATCTGAGATTTTCATTGGTTTACTTTGGTTTGGTTTTATGGCATATGTAGGTTATCTAATTCCAAATCCTCTTTATACATATATATTAAAGAAAAATGTTTTGTGTCTTATCTATTATTAGTTTATGTATTACTGATTGGTTTGGTTTGTTTTTATGGCACCTCAACCATTGCAGAGTATCTAATGTCGAATCTGGTTTATAAATATATTTTAGATATATATGATTTGTAAACAGTAGTCGACAAACTTAAATGGTTCCATGTATTGATATGTATTACTCATAGTTCATTTAAGCATCAGTCATTTGTTTACACTCAGTTAAATTACCAAACAATTCTATTTTAAGTAATTAAATCTAGTATAAGTTATTTGTTTTCTCTCAGTTAAAATGTCAAACAGTTCTTTTTGATCCATCAGATACTACGACTCCAGGCCAAAGTGAATCTGGGGAGCGATAACGATGAAGGAGTACTCCGCCTTTCCCAAAGCTCCAGCATTTATTGAACCTCACCATCATATTGTTTAGCTTCATATCCAGGTTCCTCGTTGGTGGGAAGTTACCAGTCTGCAGAGATGCAGTCGGGATATTCTAGAACCCCCGCCCCGACTGGGCATTGGGATTTTGCGATACAGACTTTTCACCTAACCCCGGCTAAAAGATCGGATCTAATAAGAATTAAAAGACGTCATCTAACGTATCTGTCCGATCCAGCAGACAATACAGTGACAGACAAATGTTTCGATTTTCCTGCAGGGCCGAAAAAAAAAACTGTGGAAAATGAATGAGAAAGTGATTCGTTGACGCTCTTGAAACGGTCCTCAAAGACCTGAAAAATACCTAACTGAAGATCAAAGGTAGAATCAAAACCACAGTACTGTTAAAATTAAATATAATGCTAAGAAGAGTCCTAAAAAAATAAAAAAATACTTGTCGTCTCTGAGACTTAAGTGAAAAACTAACAGTTAAATCCATCATAAAAAACTAATAATAATAATTATAATAATAATAATAATAATAATACCAGCATTGAAGACAGTGTTGACGCATCAATTCAACGACTTGAAAACTACATTCAAAAGCGTGAAGGAAAACAGATTACAGCCACTAGAAACAATACTGACAACACGAGGACCAACAGAACGGCAATAAACAGAAAACAAAAATGGGAAGAAAAAACACTATGGACGCTCTAAGCGACTAATAAGCAACAACTCACATGAGAAAACATGGACGAGGCTAAGAAAGGTAAATCTTAAGAGAGAAACTGAATCTCTCTTGATAGCAGCGCAATACAGCACTATAAGGACCAATCATATCAAAGCAAGCATACATCAGAAACACAACAAAATAACAAATGTAGATTATGTGGTGACAGAGACGAAACCATTAATCCCATAAGCAAATGCAGCAAATTAGCACAGAAAGAGTATAAGACTAGACACGACTGGGTGGGCACAGTGATCCGCAGGGAATTCTACACGAAATTTAAACTTGACCATACGAACAAACAGTATATGCAAAACCCAACATGAGTCATGGAGAATGACACACAGGAACCTCTCGGGAATTTTGACATCCAAAATGGATCACTTAATCTCGGCCAGACGACCAGACCATGTAGTAATCAACAGAAACAAAAAGAACTGGCAAAATTGTGGAATTTGCTGTCGCGGCAGGCTACTGAATAAAATTCAAAGAAAGTGAAACGAAGAATAAATACCTCGACATTACTAGGGAATTGAAAAAACTGTGGAACATGAAAGTGACATTTATACCAATTGTAATTGGTTCTCTTGGTACAGACACCAAAGGATTAATAAAGGGATTGGAGAACTTTGAAATAAGAGGAAACCATCCAAATTATTGCATTTTTGCGATCGGCCAAAATGATGAGAAGATTCCTGGAGACTTGAGGAGATTTGATGTCATTGAAACCCCAGTGAAAGACCATCAGCTAACGCTGATGTGAAAAACTCTCAAGGAGTAATAATAATCTCTGAAACATGCGGCTGACGGTGATGCCAATTGACATTAGCGGGCTCGGAACGTTCTACATTGGCTTGGAAAGGAGGCTAAAAGAGCTGGAAATCGGTGTATGAATCGTTGCCATTCAAAGTACAGCATTGTTAAGATCGGACAGAATACTCAAAAGAGACCTGGAGACTTGAGGAGACTTGCTGTCACTCTGACTCCAGTGAAACACTATCAGTTAATGCTGGTGAGAAAAACTCGCAATAATAATAACGGAATTATAAGAAGAATAAGAAATCGATAACCAAATCTTGGCTAAATGAAGAAATTAATGGTAGCTGTAGTAGCGTCCTTTCCCTCTTAACCATTTCCCAAGTCACATGATTAGAACTCAGTTGACAAAAAACCGATAACCAGTAGCAAATTGGGGTGATATAAAAGATGAAGCATAGTTGAAACTCACACCCAAGATCATAATAGACGAATGCCACAAAATTGCTCGGGGTTTATACAACTAAAGAATATCTAAACACCATGTAACAGTTTAAATGATAAATGAAAATATATAACGAATTGTCCTCAAAAAAGATAACTATCGAGCCTCAAGTTAAAACGTAGCAATTCTAAGACAGTTCTAATTCTATGTGACCTTTTTAAGTGTTCTCTTGCTTTTAAGAGTAACTAGTTACATCTGTGATAGGAGCTCGGATAATAAACACCCCCTGGATCTGGTATAGCCACATTATACTACCTATGAAAAAAAACAGACCCAAACACAATAAAAAGAGAGACCCAGACAACAAGTCTAGATACCATGATCAGCAGTTGGTCCTTTGATAGCTAACATGGGTGACCTGCTCAGCTTCCTGCGAATGTTGGCTGTTCTAATTTCAGGTACACAAATAACTATCAAATCAAATTCTCAATTCAGAGACACCGACGGAATAAATAGACGAGGAAAAACAACAACGATGTACTTCCCTGTTATCTTAAGAGCAATCCTACAGAAAGAGGGCATGGAAATAGAATGAGAGATATTTGGGCAGGATCCGTTACATTTAATACAAGTCGACTAAGCTAAAATGATATTTAAGAAAGGTTAATTTTCAAGAAATATACCAACAAGTAAATAGGAAAGTATATTAACAAGACCCCACTACCCAAACAGAAACGCTAAATACTGAAAAGCAAGAACCCCCTAACGGAATTGAAACGCAAAATAATGAAAACCTCACACAGAACAAATGTTACCGTAAAAAGACAAAATAAATGTAAAGTTGATAAGGAAAATCATGGCTGAACATAAGACTACATTACAATCCCTAAGTAAACAAGAGTGGATAAGGGTCAAGGTAAAAAGAGAGAAGTTTAACAAATTATTACCAAATACCCCTATCGGTAACATCACTGAACTGAACGAGTTAATTTATGAAGGAGCGAAAGAAACTACTGCAATGCTAAGATTGGCGAGAATACTTAGAACAGCCCTGGAGACTTCATGAGACTTGCTGTCACTCACACTTCAGTGAGAAACCCTCGGCTAAAGCTGGTGTAAAAAACTGCCAAGGAGTAAAATGACAATGAATTGAATAGTGGCATACTTGTTTCCCGCTTGCTACTTATGGATTTCGTTTTTCTAAAATAAAATTTAACTGGTGATGAAACAATCCTGTAAATTTCCTTTTCTCTCTCTCTCTCTCTCTCTCTCTCTCTCTCTCTCTCTCTCTCTCCCTTTCAGGTACATAATATTGAGTAAGAGATGCAAGGGAAGATACAAGAGATGCAAAGATTCTGATAATACATAGTTGGATAGATGAATATATCGAAGATATGAAAATATCGAAATCACTATTGTGTGATTAAGGGAAGAATATATTGGAAGATATCAATAATTGACAAATTACTATATTGTATATCCTGTTTGTTTGTTTGTTTGTTTGTTTTATGGCATATCAACTTTTGTAGATCATTTAATGCCAAATCCATTTTCATACAAATAAACAGTTCTATTTCAAACAATTGAGTTTAGCATAAGTACACAGTTTAATTGTCAAAAAACTTTTCTGCTTCAAGCTATTCAGTTTAGCCAAACAGTTCTATTTAAAACAACTCAGTTTAGCTTAAGTACAGTTAAAAAACCAAAAAACAGTTCTATTTCAAACAGTTTAGAATTGTTTTGCATAAGGCGAGATATATTTGGCTGCTGTGAGAATTGAACTCACTAAGAATGGTCTGTTTACGTAGCTCGCTATTCATTATGCTACGCAAGGTGCCATTACGTTTATACGATGCAGGGTCATTTTCAGAAAAAAATTGGGGGGAAATCAGCCAGAAAAAAATGTGCACTTTGCATGACAGAAAATAGTCGGAAACTAATAGGGAGAATCGAACTCACACTTTGTTAGAGAAATATTACATTGCACAAAGTAACCCACTCAAATAGAAATAGCTTAGATTTAACACAAAAGTACAAGGTACCTATGGATTGACTGATTTATTGATTAATTTTCATGGCATATCAACTTGTCTCGGATTATGTCATGCCAAGAGTTTAGGAAATCACCTTTATTGCCCGTTCATATTTTTGCCGAGTCGGCTGGCGCTATAAAATACACCAATTGCACCACAGCAGAAAGGTAAGACCCTCCCAAACGAGTGTACTGGATATGGCACTAAACAATCTGATGGTGAGGTTCCAGTAATGCTGGGGTTTTGGTGAATAAAGAGTATCACTTCATTGCCATCGATCCCAGGTCCACTCCGGCTCGGAGTGGTAGTACCTGATAGGACCCTAACTATAGGTCAAATAGAACTAAAATGTGTATTTATGCTAAACTGAATTGCTTCAAATAGAACTGTTTTGACATTTAAACAGCCTACTTCATTTAAACTGCGTACTTATGCTAAACTGAATTGTTTAAAATAGAATTGTTTTTGTATGCTAAACTGAATTGTTTGAAACAGAATTTTTTAAAAATAAAAATAGATTTGGCATTAAATAAGCCACAAAGGTTGACTTGCCATAAAACCCAAACAGACAAACAAATGTTCATATTTACATTATTTGTCAGTTTGTCTCTTAAAAGATTTTATTTGCACACGGTCCTATCCGATACAAATAATTTTTATTCAGATCTTTTTTAACCATAGAGGGAACCCTAACAGGTACTACCACTCCCTGTCAGAGTGTACCAGGGAATAATAGAAATCAAATCTTACTTTATACCCACCAGATCTTGAAAACTGGAGTTTCACCATCGGATGCAAGTTAGTGTCATAACAAAAACACTCTTAATTTGGTTTGTTTTAGTTGGCCCGGGAGATCAGGGTTCAATCCTAGGTCGAGTCATACCAAAGACTCAAAAAATGGTACTTGATGCCGCTTTGCTTAACACTCAACGTTATAAGGTACGGATCAAGAGTAAAGTGGAGCAATCCAATGAAAGGAGTAACGCCCTCTCCTACATCTCGGTGTAGTGGCTTTTGAAAATGAAGCCTTCGGGTCGCCCTCGACTACAGTCGCCAACTTTATATTTACTAATTTGGTTTGGTTTGCTTTGCATTGGTTTTATGGTATATCAACCATTGTAGGTTATTTAATGCCAAATCCTCTTTATATCTATATATATATATGTATATATATGTGTGTGTGTGTGTGTGTGTGTGTGTGTGTGTGTGTGTGTGTGTGTGTGTGTGTGTGATTTGAAAACGCATCTTGTAGATAACATTCTTAAATAAACCTGAGCATTTTTTGCGCTTCGTTGGTTTTAAGCCACAATTTGACACCAGTTAGTTCAATCTTGTGCTACTACTCTGGGTCAAAGTAGATATGAGAGCAATGTCAATGAAGGGGTACACCATATTCCCCAAATCTCCGAGACTGGAACCTTGCCATCAGATGGTTTAATGTTATACCCAGGACATTCGTTGCGGCGGGGGTCTTAACCCTCTGCAGAAATGCAATCAGTGTATTCTACAGCCCCAGCCGACTCAGCTCCTTGATTTGGTAGAGGTGTTTCAACCATCTACAAGGGTACAGACTTCGTATTTCAAGACCGGCTGACAGGGCAGAATGCGCTCGGGAAAAAATATGCTTTGGTGTGCCTGACAAAAAGTGCACCAGGAATAGCAGAAAATAGCTGAACATAAAGTCCAAAGTATGAAGACGATGGTGAGGATTGAACTCACGTGGTTAGTAGGTTGATTGGTGGGGGTTTTATGACCCTCTCAACCCTTGTAAATTATTTAATGACAAATCCTGTTACACACACACACACACACACACACACACACATATATATATATATATATATAACAGGGTTTGTCATTAAATAATATACAAGGGTCGATATTTCATATGTATGTGTCATATATATATATATATATATATAGAGAGAGAGAGAGAGAGAGAGATAGACTATATCATCATCATAATCATCAAGTCACGCTGCTAGCACGGATTTCCCTGATTCTCTCTCTCTCTCTCTCTCTCTCTCTTTCCATCCGCCCCAATTGTTTGTCTCGCCGGACAGGTCTTCCAAACTGCATCCTATGTCTGCGCAGAGCTGTTGTAGGTAAGTTCTTGCTAGTCGATCAATACCGTATATTTGTAAACGAATAGTTTTAAACGAGCCCGCGCTCATTTGTACGGGTCATGATCTTGCTCGATAAAAATTGCATTCCGCAATACACTCTAAAAGGATTGCTCGGTTTAGGACAAGTCTATTAGTCTAGAGCGCCCAGTGAGAATCTAACTCACTAATGATCGATGTAAAACTAGTCCGCTGACTGCTTTTTATCACAGTTATTTATTTATTTTGCTTTTCTTTTACTGGATTAGCCTCCGCTGAGGATTGAACCCTTTCTACAAAATTTGCCAAACCAGCACGCAAACACCAGTTTTACTTTTGAAGGCCACACGTACAAAGATCAAAAAGATATCACCATCTTTTGAACAGAAGAAGAAAAACAGTAAACAGGGTGCCCAGTCAGAACGTATTCAGTGCTCTTACCTTGCCACCGGAATTTTTAGCCATCTTTCTTTTGTCATGCAGTAAGGTTAACTGGACCTAAGGATTTCCTCAACTACAATAATGATTGATGGGCCGATCAGAATTACACTTGGGTGGGCCAACATAACGGTGATGATGATAAGATGGCATCCCCGTAAAAGACTTCCAGTGAGCTCGGTTCCAAATAGGCCAGGCGAATTTAAGAGTGCTTGAAAGCGAAATGTCGCTTCGAGTAGAGGCAAGGAAGAGGGAAGGATGGAAACAAAAACTGGAATGAGAAAGCAAGAAGTTAAACAGAAAGAAAAAAAATTATACTTAAAGATGAAAAACGAAGCTGAGAAAGGCGTTGAGATAAAAGAAAGAAATGGGAGAGAAAAATTGAAGAGGAAGCAAAACAAAATGGAAGAAAAATAGAAAGATTTTTTAATACAATAAAAAAATAATGAAAGGGATAGGAAGAAAACGAGGAAAATGTCAAAGTGAAGAGATACAAAAAAAAGTTAACCAATTTGGGAAAAAAACCGGAGGAAGATGTCCTGAGAGTGTAAAAAAAGATAGACAGTCAGTGAAGAGAAGTTAAAAAGAAGGTAATGAAAACAAGGAAAAAATAAAGAGAAAGCTCAATGAAAGAGAAATGCTGAGGTATAAAAGACAGAAGGGAGAGATATATTATAAATGGAAGGAAAGAAACGAAGTTTGAAACGAGAGGAAAAAGAAAATAGAAAAAAAGGAATCGTATGGAGAGAAAATATATGAAACTCAACTTAAATATGTATGTGTTTTTATATGCATGTGTGTGTGTGTGTGTGTGTGTGTAAATAAATTTCCCGATGCATATTGTAACACTAGTATTGAACTGTTTTTTTTGTGTGTGCTTGTTGGTTCATGGAGTGGGGGTTTGTATTTATTACAGGTAGATATCTCAATATATATATATATATATATATATATATATATATATATATATATATATATTAATTTATTTAATTTCATAAAGAGCATGTAAGTATGTGTAAGTTTTGTATACACATATACATTTGTGCATGTGTGTGTGTGCGTGTGTGTGTGTGTGTGTGTGAGTGAGAGAGAGAGAGAGAGAAAGATAGAGAGAGAGACTGAGAGAAAGTGTGTGTGTGTGTGTGTGTGTGTGTGTGTGTGTGTGTGTGTGTGTGTGTGTGTTTAAAAGAGAGAAAATGGCAAAGGAATTTTGCCGAACATATATGAAATGTAATCATTTATGGATTCATATATATATATATATATATATATATATATATATATATATATATATATATACTTTCTTTTCATATTTATTACACAAGGACCCAAATTTGTAGCACTGCGTGAGGAATTAACCCATTGTGCTAGCTACAACATAGCAATACTACTTTGCCAACAACTGCTTAATCAGTCTGCTAGATAGATAGATTGATAGATAGATTGATAGATATTATATTAAGCGATATGAATGTATCTAAATATACATGTATGTATTTCGGGTATACGTAAGGAAGAGGTAACAAAATAAGAATGAAAGGGTATAAATAAAAGAAAAATGAAAATAAATCGAATAAAAATAGAATCTAGCATTGGAGAAAAACGTAAGATGGAATGGCAGATAATCTGAGACATATTGTCTAGGACATCAAACGAACGAGGAACCATGGAAGGAAGAAAAAATGGTTAAGTATGAGGAAAAGGAGGTAGCAAAGATGTTTTTCAAAAACAGGAGAGTTCTATACATAAGATCAAGAATACGTCTCTTTCCGGATGTCGACCGGCATACATCAGCTCAGAAATAGGAAATAAGAGGGCGGGTATGAAAATTTATAGGTGGGAGAGATGGGTGTTTGAATCAAAAAGGGTTGTGAAGAGGCGTGGTGGAGAGGTGTTGGAGGGTAGGATTTGGGAAGAAAGGGGTTAAAATATGGGAAAGAGAAGAAAAAAGATCTCAAGGCGTGTGAATGAGAGGCGGTGGGTGGGGGGATAAAAGCCGGTAAAGGAGGCAGGAGATCATGAGATAAAAGAAAGCAAGAAGGTAGCGTGCTTGTAAAAATCAGTGACGCGAAAATGGATGATGGCAGAAAGGAATGAGAAAGAGACGGAGTACAACAAGAAGAAGACAGAAAAGAGAAAAAAAAAAAAAAGAAAAATGATGAAAGAAAAAAGAAAGAGAAAAGAAGCAGGAGAATTTTTTAGAAAAGGTGGAGAAGCAGAATTTTAAAGAAGAAGAAGAAGAAGAAGAAGAAGAAGAAGAAGAAGAAGAAGAATGGGGGAGTTTTTGAACTTTTACAAGGTATGAAGAAAAGAACAGAGGAATATATTCGAGGGAAAAATAAATGAAGAATCAGTGGATTAGATTTTTTTAAAAATTAAATCGAGACAAGTCTAGGAGAAAGGTAGAATGTAAGATTTTCTGTCTTACTGTAATATAAAAGCAAAAATTAAATGTTAATGATAAAGATTCTTGCACGTTACGTTTGGTTGGTTGGTTGGTTGTTTTTGGTAGGTTTTACGGCATGTTAAACCCAGGTGAGTTACATAATGCCAACGTCAGAGTTTTATTTTTATTTTTTCAATTGTAGTGCTGTTGGGTCAAGGAGTAGTATACAACGACTGCACCTCTTCAGAGGGGTAAGACAACGATTGTCCTAGGTTTGACACTTAAGTGCATCTGATGGTGAAACTCTAATACTGGAGCTTTGGGGAATATGTCATCATCATCATCATATCATGCCGCTAGCACGGATATCCCTGACCCTCTTTCGCCACTTCTCCCTGTCGTTCATCGCCTCTGGCAGGTCTTCAGCGCTACATCCCGTATCCTCACATAGCTGCTGTATGTATTTTCGAGGTGGTCGTCCTGCTTTTTTGTGTGTGGGTCCATATAAGTACATCACTTATGAGCTTGTCCCTGCTTCTCCAGCAGTGTCCTGCATGTCTGGTTTGTCTAACTTGGATAGTTTTCGTGATGGGAGGCAGGTGGCCGTATAGTTGGTGCCTTGTGGGGTGTTGCATCCAGGACTTGCTCAATATTGCTCGCAACATTCTTGTGTAATTGCCGTCTAACTTCTTCTCCAGCCGTTTTGTTAGCGTCCAAGTAGTGCATCCATACAGCAGTATCGACACGACCGCTGCCAGGAAGAAACTGCTTTTCATTTTATCGGTCAGGTCTGATTTCCATATGATCGAAAGCCTATCAATAGCTGTCAATACCTTCGTTAGCCGTGTGTTGATGTCTTTTTCGGTTGATGAGACACTGCTTCCTATGTAGGTGAATTTGTCTACCAGTTTCAGAGAGGTTCCGTTTTGTGTGGAAATGTCGCCTGTTTGATTATAGCACATATATTCAGTTTTGTGTGCATTTTGTGTGCATTGACATGGAGGTCAATGCTTTCAGCGGCTCGTTGTACCCCTTTATTACCATTACACCCAGGTCCACGGATTGGTAGTTCCTGTTAGGCTACGTGCATGGGTCAAATAGAACTGTTCAATCATTTACCAAGGATCATGATTGGTAGTTATTTGAAACCATACAGCCGTGTAGAAATTATTAGAAACCATTTAACGATGTGCAAAAAATGATTAATATCAAATAGAATTATTAGTGTTTGATAGTAGGACTTGGAATCATTTAACTGTGTGCAAAAAATGAGTTCTAATTCGTTTGAAACTCGTTTCATAAAAGGTATTAGTTTAAAAATCAAATATATTTTATGTATATATGTACAAACAAGATTTGGCATCAAATAACCCGCTAAGGTTGTTATGCCATGAAACACCAACCAACTAATTTCAAGTAACTCTTCTTATCACAAATAATCTGCATGTAGTCATATGATAGCATATATTAACCTAATTCCTCCACCAGGGATAGGGTGTGACAAAAGGTCAATTTTAAAGCGGAATACCGAATTCAGAGTTTTTCTTTCTCCTGATTGCCTTACCAAGGCTAAATAACCTGCTCTGTTCTACTATTTACTCATAGTTTGGGAATGAACAGATAGGTTCATACCTTTCTCAGGGGCATTAGCACAAAGTAAAACACAAACAGCTTCGTCCTAGATTAGAACCTGAATTGCCGATTTCATTTCATAAAGCTAAGCGCGAATCCCTATATAATTTCAAGTAACTTCCTATGTAATCGGTCAGGTCTGATTTCCATATGATCGATAGCCAATCGATAGCTGTCCATGCCTTCGTTAGCCGTGTGTTGATGTCTTTTTCATTCGCATCTTACTCTCATCCATATACCCTCCCCTAAGCCAAGTGGTATATTCTTCTGATAACCACCTCAGTCGATAGGGATATTCTTCTATACAGACGTGGCTTCTTCAGATCAACTACTGGGTTCAATTCCGATGGAATTTTTATCTGCTAACTTCTATCCACACTAAGTTGCATAGAAAGCCTAATAATTGTAAACTGGTTTGCTGAGCTCCCAGGATCTGAAAATCTCTGAAATTGTTATTAGATTTAACAACCTGCTGTCGGAAGCTGAAAAGAAAAAAAAAATTCCTCCGATGATTCCTTATCATGAGAAATACTGTTATCCCCGAAATAGAATATGCAACTATATATTGATCTTGTAATTTTGCTAGAATTAAATTCTAACAAATTATATGCGTATTAAGAATTATATAGATTGTTATTGCATATATTTGTATTATTCATCATAAAAGCTAGAATAGGGTCTATGTGATAAAATTGCAAGTCATCCCTTTTAGATTTCGTTCGTTCAGTTGAATTTCCACGGGTCCTGCTAGTTTAATGATAATTCGTTCGTACTCACTTATTTGATTTCAAGTTCTTTATCAAATACAAAATAATTTGCACACAGTTTTATGGTTTAATGAGTAGAGTGTTCGCCAATGGTCCGGGAGACAGGAGTTCAATCCCAGGTCGAGTAATACCAAAGACTCAAAAAATGGTTCTTGATGCCACCTTGCTTAACACTCAGCATTATAAAGTACGGAACAATCCAGGGAAAGGAGTAGCACCCTCCCATACACCTTGGTGTAGTAGCTATAGAAAAGGGAGCCTTCGGGTCACCCTCGACTAAGGTCACCAACTTTACTTTTATGGTTTCAAGAATTCCTATCAAATGATACTAATTTTCAAACTGATAAATTTGACTCATAGATACGACCCTAATATAATATATAATCTTGCCCTGCAATGACCCCGGCGGGTATATGTTGACAGATACATCTGGCCGTAGATAAAATCAACAAAATGATTACCGGAAGCAAGCAATGGATGGGTGTAAGCCGTAATCAAAGAAAAACATGCAACACGTGGGTGTAAACACTGGCCAATGAAAAACAAGAATTGCGTGGATGTAGGTCGTGACCAATGAAAAGCAAGCAATGCGTGGGTGTAAGCCGGTGCCAAGGAAAAACAAACATTGCCTGTGGGTCGTGTAGGAATTTTAAGACTTTATAAGGTCTAGAATTTTGACTGAAGTCAGTTCCTGCTGGCAGTTCCGACCCCCCAGCTCCTCCATGTGCGCGAACTCTCTCTCTCCGACTGCTCCCCTGTTCCACAGAAGCGTCACCGTCGACGAATAGAAATATAAGATCATATTTTTATTAAGACGTGTCCTTTGATTTTTGTCAAGAACCAGCGGTAGTATTCTACACTAACTGGCGCTACCACTCCGGGTCAGAGTGGATTTCTGAGTAAAAGTAACAGAGGATCGACTCCATACTCACCAAAATTCCGGATTTAGATTAGTCTTCAACCCTGAATACCCCTTTCTGGAGGTGAGGGTCTTACTTCTCTCCGGAGTATACAAGCAGTTTATTCTAAACCCCACCATCAAGGCAGTTGTTGCATTTGAATAAAACTTTTTGCCCTTTCCGTTCGGTAAATATCAAACTTTGTAGAATAATTTGGTAGTTGGGTTAAAAATTGCTTCCATACTGAATGAATACGAGAACACTTGACGACGAATTATCAACAGCATGCATTATTGCCCGAACAAACTTAATAGAACGACATGAAACACAAAAAGAGTCCATAAAAAATGTGTGAGGGGAAATGTCTTAATGTGGGTTTAAAAGCACGTAGCATAGGTTGAAAAATCCATAGTGTACTTGCATGTAAGAGAAACAGAAGTTTTAAATAAAACTTACAAATTTAAGAAGTGTATTGTCATATGGTGTGGTGTTCAATTTATGGTTTCGTATCGTTTTATGGCATATCAACCATTGTAGGTTAATTCCAAATCTCTTTATATATATATATATAAATTAACAGTTCTATTTCAAACAATTCAGTTTATCATAAGTACAGTTTTTGTTTACACACAGTTAGATGTAAAAACAGTTCTATTTAAAAAAAATCAGTTTAGCATAAGTACACAGTTTAGTTTTATTTGACCTATACATAGGAACCTATTAGGTGCAACCACTATGGGTCAAAGGGGATTTGGAAGCGATAGCAATAAAGGGATACTCCGCATTCCTCAAAGCTCCTGCATTACTGGAGCCTCACCATCAGATTGTTTCGCGTCATATCTCGTACATTGGATGGGGAGTCTTACCTCTCTGCAGAGATGCAGTCGGCGTATTGCACGGCCCCAGCCGACTTGGCTAGTGGTGTTCAATGCGACACAAGGTATGTTGGAGGCAAAAAATCGGTGTGGCCCAGATGTTTGAATTTGGTCTGTTCAAGACATTGTCACACAAAGTAAGATGAGATTTTGATATTCGTGTGTCTTTTTTATATACAGGTTTGACAACGTCACCTAGGGTTCATTTAGTAGAATTTCTAAGCTGATAAGGAGGGTAATGGTCCTTTGTCTTTATATATCACTAGGATGGTGCTACTGCTACTATTATGTATGTGTTAAAATACTAAGGCTTAAATTTGAAATAAAGAATGAGCTTCCTAGGTCACTAGGGCAAATGAGGAGCTTTCAATAGACTCATTTTTTACACGACTTCTCTCGTAAGCAAATAATGCATATAGCTATGGTGAACATTTAAGATTTTTGTTTTTATGGTTCACATATTGTACTTATTAATTCTGTTAAAATTTCAAAAATTCATCGCAAAAACCGTACAAAATCTTACGACTACTTTGGAATTTTTAAATCAAGTAGGAAATATAATGTATCTATCCTTCTATAATTAAAAGAAATGAGAGAAAAAGAGAAACGCTCCAACCATTTACGATATAAGAAATGTGCGTCTAAATGAAATGAGCCGATTAATACGGTCAAAAACTCTTTTGCTGTGACTTGAACCTGCAGAAACATCAGCAGCAGCAGCAATATTATCTTCTTTATCTTCTTCCGCTTCTTAAAAATTCTCTTCACAACTACTTTTGTCTTTTTAACTACGGTTAAAATGCCATGTCTTTGGAAATAAATTTCTTATACAATATCCAAGTTAAAAAATAGTCGTGTTGGGTATTCGTTCGCGCTTACTCTGAATATGATCATTTCTCTGGGTAGATAATTATCGATTGCTACTTTTAGCGTACTTCTTAGTTATTTATTTGCTAGTAGTCTCCCTCTCTCTCTCTCTCTCTCTCTCACACACACACACACACACACACACACAAACACACACACACACACACATATACTCTCTCTCTCTCTCTCTCTCTCTCTCTCAATATATATACATACATATATATATATATATTTACCAATCCCTCCGAATGAGCATGATGCAACAGTAGATGCAATTTTAGGCAGAGTTTAAGAGGTTTGAATTCAGAGTTTTCCTTCTCCAAGACAGGTTGTCATAACAAGGTTAAAGAACCCAGTCTGCCCTACTATTTACCAGTAGCTGGAGGGAGAATAATTTTATACACATCTTTCTCAAGAGTATGACCACTTGGTGAAATGCAAACCATTTCGCTCAGGATTTGAACTCGAGTCAAATATATAAATATGTATATGTAGAACACTACGAGTGCCTCCACACACACAGGTAATTATATATATATATATATATATATATATACTGAAGCACTTGTGAAGTTATGTTTACCGTCGCAGGAAATGAACAAGACGACACGTGCTCGAGTTTTGGATGAGATTGTATGAATTTTACATAGCGTTAATACACTTGGGAAAGGTATGAATCCAATCATTTCCCCTCCACTTATGTGTAACTGGGGAGCTCATATGGGCTTTTTAACCTTGGTATGGAAAACTACCTAGGATACGGAAGACTCTGAATTCAAACCTATAAAACTCTGTTTAAAAATTAACCTAATGTTGCATCACGTTCATGCCGAGGGACTGAGTATATATATATATATATATATATATATATACATGTAAATAGGACTAGCATAAAGAATAAGCAATTTCCAGTTTAATCTGGTACTTATTGATAATTTTGAAACGTTTGCATTCGAATTGAAGATCATTGCATCGTTTATTAAGGCATTTAAATTTTCAACAGAGCAGACATTAAATACTAATTCGATTCATTATTTACTTCTTTTGCAGAAACATCAATATCATCACAGGACGTTATTTACGACGAGAACCCATGCGTTGTCTGCTATTATATAAATTCTTTAAATAGAATATGACTCCACATTGAGATTAATAGCTGCCTAAGGTGGTCTTTAAGCGAGCAAACTAGTCAAAACAATTAATAAGGATAGGGATTCAGCTAAGAAATTCAGACAGCATAATCATTTTGTCTACTTCGTAAAAAGGCAAGGTTCTGTACAGAGGTTGATTAAAGTAGCCTGGGGCCCTGGGCGAGAAAATATTTGGGGTCACCAGTTCCTGCTAGCTATAGACTTAATGAAAATTAAAAATTCATAAATGTAGGCCTTCACAGTGAGTGATGCTAAGATTCTTGCATCGATCCAAGTTAATTTCCGAAGCAGAAGCAACACTCAAAGAGGAAGTGTATATAAAAAGTTTGTTTGGTTTAATGGTATATCAACATTCGAGTGTTAGTTATTGCCAAAGCTGCCCTCTACGAAGAACAGCAGAGATATTTCTATTGAAGGGGATAGCATACCAAAACCACGTATAGCCTGCAGTAGGCTTATTGTTACAACAATTAACAGTAAAATCTTGTAAGGAAAAGAGGTTTAGCCTATACGACTAATGGGCCTTTTACTCAAGCCACCTTGCTCAAGAAAACTCCCGGAAGTCGAAGGTGAATAAACAAGTACTCGCAAAACAAAAAGAGAGAGAGAGGAGCAGAGCCTTGTGCTTGTGCTGAAAAAAAAACAAAAGAAGAGAGAGATCCATTGACGGGACTCAATTAAATAACAGTAAGGGTAGGAACTAACAGCACAACTTCGAAGCAGCCAAACAGATTCGAGCAGACATTAACTGCCGAACCTACAAATTTCAACAAGATGGAAAAATGCAGTGAAATGATATAATTTGGTTTGTTCGTTGGTTGGTTTAGTTTTTTGTTTTATGGTGTATCAACTCTTTTCGGATCATTTAACGCCGAATCAAATCATTTTGATTAAACTTTGTATGTTTGACGGTCTTCGTATCTTCAAATATTTATTAATGGTGTACAGTCTATTTTATTTGATAATTTTCAGGTATTGATTTGTTTTCAGTTTAGCATGAGTACCGTTTTTGTTTACACACTCTAAACGCAAAAACATTTCTATTTCAAACAATCCAATTTTGCAAAACTACACAGTTAAGTTCTACTTGACCCATCGATAGGACCCTATAAGGTTCTACCACTTCGGGTTTGTGTGGAACAGGGACCGATGACAATAAAGAGGTACTCTTAAAATGTCTTTACAGTCAAACATTTAAAAACAAATCAAATTTTAGCACTAGATAGCCCGTAAGGAGCGATGTTTCAAAACAAAAAAAAAATGAATCAAACCAAACCACAACTCTCTAGAATACGCCAACTGCATCTCCGCAGAGATAAGACTCCACCCAAACGGGTGTCCTTGATATTAAACTAAAGTGAAGCGCTAGTTCTAGATCTATGGGGAATCTGAAGTACACTTTCATTACCATTACCCCCAGGTCCACTCTGACCCGGATTGGTAGTACCTATTAGAGTCCAACCAATGGGTTATATAAAAGTAGTGTAATCATTTTCTAAACTTGAAACCATTTAACTGTTTACAAAGAAATGGGCTCTGGCTCATAAATATTTGAAAGAAAGAAGGCATTTATTTGTTTGAGATGGATGGCGGATTTATAATTACGTATATGTCATTAAACGTGATTTAAACAAGAAGTATCCTTCTCTACGTTAAGTGGCAAGCCTCAGATATTTGTAGGCCTGTTCACATATCTCAGGAGCAATATCTCATCTACTGAAAGCGATGTCAACATACGCCTCGGGAAGGCGTAGACTGTTATCGATAGATTATTGATCATATAGAAATCAGATGTCTCTGTTAAAATGAAACAGAATTTCTTACTTGTGGCTGTGTCGGTACTACTGAATGGATGCAATAGCTAGGCATTAAAGAATCACATGAAGAACAAACTAAATAGGGACTACTCAAGAATGCTACGTACTTTTTTGAACAAATCCAAGAAGAAGCACTCCACAAAACAGAAACTGTACGGCTACTTATTTCCCATCTAACAAACCATCCAATTAAGTCGGAAAAGAAACGCTCTCTGTATCTGGACGCGCAGGGGTTGACCGACTAGCAAGGACTTAGATACTTCAATTCTATGTGGATACGGGATGCAGTCTAGAGGACCAACCAGGAAAGATGTACGTTAGGGACCCATTACCAGAGAGAGAGAGAGAGAGAGAGTGTGTGTGTGTGTGTGTGTGTGTGTGTGTGTGCTATCAACACGATAGCACACACACACATATGATTATGATATTGATATTAACTGCAATATTTATCTTAAACTTTACGTTAGAATAGGGAATATCAACATTTTTCTAATCGTATAAGTACACATGCTATTTCATGTTTGTAAGTATTATCTATTTGCACACTTGATTTAATGTTTGTACAACGCCTCTTGGACTACTACCCCAGGCAAAATTTATTAAATTAGCACACTTAGAAAATATTCTATTAGGGTTTTATTCAGCAGTACATAATTATAGTACGAGGCCTCCTGGACTACTACCTCAAGAAAAAATTATGAAATTAGTGCATTTACGTTGTGTTCTATTAGTTTGTTTTTTTATTTTGCAGTAGATAATTATAGTACGGGGTCTCCTGGACTACTACATCTGGAAAAATTATGGAATTAGCACATTTACATTGTGTTCAATTAAGGTTTTTCATTTTGCAGCAAATAATTATAGTACGGGGTCTCCTGGACTACTACCTCTGGAAAAATTATGGAATTAGCACATTTACATTGAGTTCAATTAAGGTTTTTCATTTTGCAGTAAATAATTATAGTACGGGGTCTCCTGGACTACTACCTCTGGAAAAATTATGGAATTAGCACATTTACATTGTGTTCAATTAAGGTTTTTCATTTTGCAGCAAATAATTATAGTACGGGGTCTCCTGGACTACTACCTCTGGAAAAATTATGGAATTAGCACATTTACATTGAGTTCAATTAAGGTTTTTCATTTTGCAGCAAATTATTATAGTACGGGGTCTCCTGGACTACTACCTCTGGAAAAATTATGGAATTAGCACATTTACATTGTGTTCAATTAAGGTTTTTCATTTTGCAGCAAATAATTATAGTACGGGGTCTCCTGGACTACTACATCTGGAAAAATTATGGAATTAGCACATTTACATTGTGTTCAATTAAGGTTTTTCATTTTGCAGCAAATAATTATAGTACGGGGTCTCCTGGACTACTACCTCTGGAAAAATTATGGAATTAGCACATTTACATTGAGTTCAATTAAGGTTTTTCATTTTGCAGCAAATAATTATAGTACGGGGTCTCCTGGACTACTACCTCTGGAAAAATTATGGAATTAGCACATTTACATTGAGTTCAATTAAGGTTTTTCATTTTGCAGTAAATAATTATAGTACGGGGTCTCCTGGACTACTACCTCTGGAAAAATTATGGAATTAGCACATTTACATTGTGTTCAATTAAGGTTTTTCATTTTGCAACAAATAATTATAGTACGGGGTCTCCTGGACTACTACCTCTGGAAAAATTATGGAATTAGCACATTTACATTGAGTTCAATTAAGGTTTTTCATTTTGCAGCAAATTATTATAGTACGGGGTCTCCTGGACTACTACCTCTGGAAAAATTATGGAATTAGCACATTTACATTGTGTTCAATTAAGGTTTTTCATTTTGCAGCAAATAATTATAGTACGGGGTCTCCTGGACTACTACCTCTGGAAAAATTATGGAATTAGCACATTTACATTGTGTTCAATTAAGGTTTTTCATTTTGCAGCAAATAATTATAGTACGGGGTCTCCTGTACTACTACCTCTGGAAAAATTATGGAATTAGCACATTTACATTGAGTTCAATTAAGGTTTTTCATTTTGCAGCAAATAATTATAGTACGGGGTCTCCTGGACTACTACCTCTGGAAAAATTATGGAATTAGCACATTTACATTGAGTTCAATTAAGGTTTTTCATTTTGCAGTAAATAATTATAGTACGGGGTCTCCTGGACTACTACCTCTGGAAAAATTATGGAATTAGCACATTTACATTGAGTTCAATTAAGGTTTTTCATTTTGCAGCAAATAATTATAGTACGGGGTCTCCTGGACTATTACCTCTGGAAAAATTATGGAATTAGCACATTTACATTGTGTTCAATTAAGGTTTTTCATTTTGCAGCAAATAATTATAGTACGGGGTCTCCTGGACTACTACCTCTGGAAAAATTATGGAATTAGCACATTTACATTGTGTTCAATTAAGGTTTTTCATTTTGCAGCAAATAATTATAGTACGGGGTCTCCTGGACTACTACATCTGGAAAAATTATGGAATTAGCACATTTACATTGTGTTCAATTAAGGTTTTTCATTTTGCAGCAAATAATTATAGTACGGGGTCTCCTGGACTACTACCTCTGGAAAAATTATGGAATTAGCACATTTACATTGTGTTCAATTAAGGTTTTTCATTTTGCAGCAAATAATTATAGTACGGGGTCTCCTGGACTACTACCTCTGGAAAAATTATGGAATTAGCACATTTACATTGTGTTCAATTAAGTTTTTTTCATTTTGCAGTAAATTATTATAGTACGGGCCACCTGGACTACTACCTCAGGAAAAATTATGGAATTAGCACATTTGCATTGTGCTTAATTAGGTGTTTTTTTTATTTTGCAGTAAATAATTAGAGTATGAGGCTTGCTGGACTACTGCCTCTGGCAACAATTATGGTATTAACCCGTTTACATTATGTTCAGTTATTTTTTTTTTATTTAGCAGTAAATAAACTAATGACAGATAAGACGCAAAATACTTTACTTAACCCAATATTGAGGAAAAAATAATGGACTGATCTTGTAAATTGCATTACTAAATCAAACACCAGCAGAAGCCTAGATATGCAAATCTATCCGCAGTTAAAAGATAATTCTTGCAGAGCTCACCAAGCGGTGGTTCATGTTTAATTAAAAGAAAAGATAGCTCCAACAAAAGAAATATCAGTTGAAATAATGAAACCAATCAAAAAACCTCATTCAAGTGAAGTGTAACGAAAGACGTTGGTTGTTCCAAATTAGAGGAGTCTAAAATTTGGTACAAATAGGGTGTTTAAAAAGAAAAACATACTGGTCGACCATTAAAGACATCAAAGAGTCTGAACAGAAAACGCAAAACAATAAGTATTTACCAACACCTCTGCACGAGCAGGATGCAACCCTAGGTCAATTTTTAAAGCAGAGTTTAACAGATTTGAATTCAGAGTTGTCCTTCACCAAGACTAGTTGCCATACCAAAGTTACAGAAATATTCATTGGAAATGGAAAAACAAATGAATCGAGGTAGGAGTGACAGAACAGTAAAGAATCGGCTAAATGGGATTCACATAGAGAAATCATCATCATCATCATGTCGTGCCACTAGTACGGATATCCCTGACCCTCTCTCGCCCATTCTCCCTATCATTCATCGCCTCTGGCAGGTCTTCAGGGCTACATCTCGTTTCCTCACATTGCTGCTGTATGTATGTTCGAACTGGTCGTCCTGCTTTTGCTTGTCCATATGCGGGGGTCCATAGGAGTACATCACTTATGAGCTCGTCCTTGCTTCTCCAGCAGTGTCCTGCATGTCTGGTTTGTCTAGCTTGGATAGTTCCCGTGAAAAAGTCAAACATAAAACAACACTAACACATATGCAGTGGAAAATTGGGATAAACTGGGTTAAAGAGAATTAATCATGGTGTGTCGACAATTAGATAAAAGTGATATTCATTCAGGAATCAGCAATTTGAATTGGACAATTTGATGATGCTGGAATTTTTATCCAGTACCGTTCAAATGAAATATATAAAGATGACTGCCTGAAGAAAACAAGAAAATTTCCCAAGTCATTCCTGATATGGGGTTGCAGTTCACTTTATATAACTGGAAAAATGTCAATCATTACCTCAACAACGTGTGAATTAAAATCCTTGGTATTTTTTCATTTAATTGATAGAAAAATGGTATTATAATTAAGTACTAATTTTATTTTTTGTCAAGGAATTCCATTATATTTTTCTTTGCTTGGATTGGAAAAAATTACTTTATGAATTCAAATAATTTAATCACGTTATATATATATATATATATATATATATATATATATATATAGTTTGGTTGGTTGGGTTTTATGACATATCAACCTTTGTAGGTCATTTAACGCCAAATCCAAATACAGTTTTTGTTTACACACAGTTAAATGTCAAAACAGTTCTATGTTAAACAATTCAGTTTAGTGTAAATACAGTTTCATTGACAAAGAACAGTTCTATTTGAAACAATTCAGTTCAGCACAACCACGCAGCTTAAGTACGGTTTAATTGTGAAAAGCATTTCTATTTCAAGCTATTCAGTTTAATCAAACAATTCAGTTTAGCATAAGTATGCCGTTAGTTCTATTTAACCCTTAGATAGGGTCCTATCAGGCACTACCATTCCGGGGCAGAGTGGACCTGGGAGCGATGACAATAAAGGGGTAGACCGCATTCCCCAAAACTCCAGCATCACTGAAACTATACCATCAGATTGTTTAGTGTCATATCCAGTACACTAGTTGCGGGGGTCTTAACCCTTTGCAGAGGTGCAGTTGGTGTATCCTACAGATGGTGTATCATCAGGAAGTTTCGCCGAAACTTCCTGATGATCCGTTAAGGTGAAACTTTCGTAGAAGATTTTCGACTAGCGATTTAAATTAATTCTATAATTGGCTCCATTGTTTAATGTTGAGCACTTTAGTAATTATAGCATTGCAGTATTCGCGGAGGGTTTTTTGGTTTTCTTTTGGCCACTGACTTTGTACCCCTTGATTTTTTTCAAGGAGTAGGACGAGGTTGGTCTTTTCTTTCTTTTTTACCCAAAAAACTTTTTTCTTTTTCCTCTGGACCGTGATTCGAGATATTTTTTTCTCTAGTTCCTGGACAGGGTTTTTTTGTTTTTTTCTGGTACCATGAATACTGGTAGATAATTGATTAGTATATATATATATATATATATATATATATATATATATATATATATATATATATATATATATATATATATATATATATATATATATATATATGAGTCAGTTTGAGTGTATTGTGTATAAGAGATGCATAGTCGTGGACTTAACGGTAATAAAGTTTGCAGAAATGTTAAAAAGTATACGAAGGTTCTACGCAGGTACCTTTCAAAAGGGTGTCCTCGTGGTGAAATGGTTAAAGCGATGAACTGCGGAATCGTAGTACGCGAGTTCGTACTCCAGTCGCGCTATTACGTTCACTTTCGGGCAAATACCCTTGGAAAGGTATGAACCCCTTATTCTCCCTCCAGCTATGGGTAAATAGTAGGACGGACTAGGTTCTTCAGCCTTGGTGAGGCAACTAGTCTAGGAGAAGGAAAACTCTGAATTCAAACCTGTTAAACTCCGCTTAAAAATTGACCTTGTGTCATATCCTGCCCAAGCGGAGGGGTTGGTAAATAGTACCTTTCAAAAAAAAGATATTAGTCATAAAAGTAGTTTCTAACACGAAATATGTAAACTATTTTATCAGACAATAAGTGGCATGTTAAAAAAAATATTACGTATAGATCCTACATTAAAATGCCGTAAATATAAAGCAGGGGATAAATATTGTAATCTATGTATGGATGGGAAATTTGGCCTAACTTCCTAACATAATCCCAATGAATTACTTGACCAAAGGTAGAAAATACTTAACGTTTGTAGGCATAAGAAAGGTTGGCTACTTGGTAGATAAGGTACGTATTAATTTTATCTATCTATCTATATATATATATATATATGTGTGTGTGTGTGTGTGTGTGTGTGCGCACGCGCGTGTGTGTGTGTGTTATGCCAATTTTATTCTTTCTAGCAGTCTTCTAGTCAATAAAATATAGTTTTGATCCAACTCTTCTTTCGGAAGAACAGTCCTCATGATTCGGTTAGTTGAAACCGAGGTAGATTTTTTCTGACTATATATATATATATATATATATATATATAAAGCCAGAATGTTGAGGTATTAGATAAAAAATGTTTTGAATCTTTGATTAGTTCAACTTAATGAATAAAAATAAAATAGATATAAAATGAATACAAAATAAATAAAATAAAACAAGGCAAACACCCTCTAACTTGACTCATTCCAAAATATTTTCTGGAATTAGTATGGTGCCCTGGGCTTCAGCCTACTTATCTAAATCCAGCATTGGCTCAATAATTGTTATCATATCAATTTACTTTGTTTGGCACAAGGCTAGAAGTATAGAGCACCAAGTGAGAATGTAATTTATGAACAATGATCTGCAATGATCTAAACATTACACCACTTGAGGCGCCCACTCTAATAGATGTAATATCAATTTACTTGGTTTGGCTCAAGGCCATAAGTATGGAGCACCCAGTGAGAATGTAATTGCTGTTATAGCTACATTGGCTTTGCCTTTATTTCCTTGATTCTCTGTGGGGTAATGTGGCGAGAAAAACGTATAGATAGAAAGATAAACGTGTAGCTTGAGAAAAAACGAAATTGACAAGGAGGATGCTCTGAAAAGAATGCTTCCTATTTGTTTTCAAAGAAATTGTGACAGATCCAAGGAGTATGAATACAACTGGTATAATCTTCCGCCATCTAAAAAAAAACTGAATTTGACACATCGGATATGCGTTTTTAGCTAACAATGAACAAGATATATACGTCTTTTGTATAAAGTGGATTGATTTTAGTAATTTACTAAGCTTTTTCCTGAGATCAACGTCAGTTTCTTCATTTTTCTTTCTTTCTCTTTATTTTTTGGTTTGGTTTGGTTTCTTTGTTTCATGGCATATCAACCTTTGTAGGTTATTTAATGCCAAATCTATTCTCCTTGAAGAACAGTAGTGGTACTATTTAACCCATAGCTGGGAGGATAAGGGGGTTCATACCTTTCCTAAGGGTATTTGCCCGAAAGTGAACGTAATAGCGCGACTGGAGTACGAACTCGCGTACTACGATTCCGGAGTCCATCGCTTTAACCATTACACCACGAGGACACCCCACTCTTTATTTTTTGATATGGGGATGGGTTCTACAAACATAAAGAAGAAAAGAGAAAAGAAATAGAAAAAATTGGATGGGGTGAGGTAGAAACAACAACAACAACAACAACAAAAGAATATCCTTTATTCAGTTCACAAATAAAGTACCCAACTTTATTCGTTTATTTATTTATTCATTTTACCCCTTGTTTGACTTTCCCGCGTCCAAGTCCTTCATCCGTATAATTATAACCCGCTTCTAGGGTTATTTGGTTAAAAATAACTTCTTACAAATACTCCCACTTTTATTCCTTAATCACCAACTACTCGCTTTCGTCTCTTTATCTGTCGTGGTTTTATTTTTCAGCAGTGTTCAGTGCAAACGACTAAGATGTATAAGTAATCCTCTATGCGTTCCAATTTGGGTGCACAAATCTGATTGTACAAAGCAGTTGTGGAGAGACCTCTTGGTCTAGTGGCCAACGTGCTGGACAGCGACATAGTCATGAGTGAGTTTGAACTCCAGTCGCTCTATTACGTTCACTTTCGAACTAATACGCTTCGAAAAAATATGAACCCCCTTATTTCCCCTCCCGGAATAATTGGTTGAATTGCTCCCCTATTGTTCTTCTCCAAAGATGGCTGTGGCATTAAATTATACACGAAGGGTTGAAATACCATTAAACGAAAGACATTAAGCTAAACATAATTCGGCTACAGAGGTGCCCGTGGTGTAATGGTTATCGTCGAAGGAAATGGACACGGCGACACGAGTTCAAATCCTGGACGAAACTGATTGCATTTCACATAGTACTAATACCCTTGGGAAAGGTATGAATCCAATTATTCTCCCTCCAGCTATGGGTAAATAGTAGGGCAGACTAGTTTTTTCAACCTTGGTGAAACAACTAGTCTAGGAGAAGGAAAACTCTGAATTAAAACCTGTTAAAGTCCGCTTAAAAATTGACCTTGTGTCATATCCTGCCCGAGCGGAGGGGTTGGTAAATATGATGATTCGACTACAGAATCGTTATGGCTTGGTAGAGTTTAGATCGATTTTATCAAATAGATATAATACTCATTTTCATCGAATTTATACTCATTTTTAAGGCGGTGGAGTCTCCAAGGCGTAGCCCCTAAAGTGCTGGACTGCGACATCGTAGTAAGTTCGAACTCCAGTCACACAATTACATTTACTCTCGAACTCGTACACTAGAAAAATGTATGAACCCCCTTATCCTCCACAGCGGTGGTTTAAATAGTATTATTGCTGCTTTTCTACATGGGTGGCTTTGGCTAAACCCTCAAAATTTGATATGCCATAAAAACAACCAAATCACTATAGAAATGCAGAGACTAGTGTGCTGGGGCTGTAGAATAAACCAACTACATCTCTGCAAAGGGGTTAGACCACAACCAACCAGTGTCCTGGATATGACACCAAACACTCTGATGGTGAGGTTCCACTTTTGGGGCTCTGGGGAATGTGGAATACATCTTCGTTGCCATTACTCCCGGGTCAACTCTGACCCCGGAGCGGTTGTACCTGATAGGATCCCAGCTATGTGTCAAATACAACTTCTGCTTGACTAGTTGACTGTGAGCAATCAAATGACTGATGTTAGATTAAATAATTAATTTCACGTGGCAATATTTGGAACTATTAAACTGTGTGCAAACGAATAGGTAATGTTGAATGGAATTATAACTGTTGAATAGCAATACCTGAACCTCTTGAACTGTGTGCCGAAATTGATATATTGGTATGACATTAGAATACCTAACACCGTTTGACTGCGCGCAAAGGAATGGTGATGAATAGAATTAACAGTGTTAAATAGCAAGACTTGTAACAACTTCAATTTGTGCAAATAAAGGATTTATATCAAATAGAAATATCAGTGGTAGATAGCAGTAATGGAATCTATTTGAATATATACGAACAATAGCAATACTTAATTGTGTACGAACGAATTAGTTCTAACTTTTTGGAAAATAAAAGTACCTTCAAACTATTCACTCACATATAATATTTAGTTCTGAGCGAACAAATACCTGATGTTAAATCAAATTGTTACTGTTAAATGGCAATACTAGAAACCAGTGGCGGAGCCCGTGGTGTGAAGTATATCGTCCTGAGAAATTGACACGGTGACACGAGTTCAAATTCTAGAAGAAGCTGATTGCATTTCACAAAGCACAAATACCCTTGGGAAAGGTATGAATCAAATTGTTCTCCCTGCAGCTATGGGTAAAAAGCAGGGAAGACATGGCTCTTTAGTCTTTATTAAGCAACCCATCTAAGAGAATGAAAACTGAATTAAAACCTGTTAATCTATGCTTAAAAGCCAACCTTTTTCACATACTGCTCGTGTGGAGGGGTTGGTAAATATATACTTGAAACCTTTAAACTGTATGCAGAGCTTTGGATAGTTTTAAAATGTTATTTACAAATTATTTGTTTAAAAATCATATTTGATATATAGATATGGGTGAGTTCAAGTTTCATAGAGTACCCGATTAACAATGCTTTGCGCCATATACGAGGATCATTAAATAAGTTTCCAAACTTTTTTCGTATGGGGACTTTTATTGATAGTACACAAATGAAACTTTAGTCCCCTTCGAAGTAATCTCCTCCGGCTGCAATGCACTTGTTGTACCGTTCCAACAACTTGTGAAAGGCCCCATGGAAGTCCTCTTGTGTGAGGGTGTCAATGAGCTTCGTCACAGCCTCTTTCATCTCCTCAGTTGTCTCATAACGACAGCCTCTGAGCTTAGGGAATAACCAAAAGTCACAGGGAGCAAGGTCTGGACTATAGGAAGGGTAATGAACTGTCTTGGTGCCCATGTTGGTCAAATAGTCTGTGACGAGGAGAGAGTTGTAGACTGGTGCATTGTCCTGGTGGAAATGCCACAGACCCAATTTGAAGATTGCTGGCCTCTTCCGACGGAATCTCTTCCTGAACTCCCTTAAAACCTCAACATAGTATTCCTTGTTGACTGTCTGTCCAGTGGGAACCCAGTGCATGTAGATCATGCCAGTGCTGTCAAAAAAAGGGATTATCAAAGGTTTGTGTGTGGATTTGCTCTGTCTTGCCTTCTTGGGTCTGGGAGAGCCAGCATGCTTCCACTGGGAACTCTGGCTCTTGGTCTCTAGGTCATAGCAGTAGATCCAGCTTTCATCACTTGGCATTTTTTCCAAGTTTAAAAGAGAATTTTATTGTATATCGTTCATCTAAAGTCCAGATTGCATTTTTGAAATTCAACAGCTGTAACAATCAGGCTTTATTCCAATTCCTGCTGTAGCTGTTGATTTGAACCTGAAATCCTAAAAATTGTTCAGTCATCTCATAAAATGTATAGCAATAACATACTGAATTCTCAAGAGTCTGCGACAAGGTTAAAGGCCTGAACAAAAAAAGTCTGGAAACTTATTGAATGACCCACGTACGTTCTCTGACGAAAGCAATACACGTAAGTAAGAACAAAATAAATGAATAAATCCTAAAAAAATTCAAATCTCTTCGAGGACCTACACATTTTAAAATATTTCTTTCTCTCTTTGGACCTACAACAATTCTTTATATATATATATATATATATATATATATATAAATGTATAAACAGTATCTTACATTAAATAACCTACAAAGATTGACATGCCAAAACCTAAAGATTACAAAAGTTATTCCCCAAGTCCAATATATGTACGATTATATTACACCAGTTTTTATATGCAGATTCCCAGTTTCCCAAACTTAAAATTTTGTAATTTAAAATTTTAGCCGAGATCATCGCAAATGGAGGCGTGCTTTGCGTAACGGTTTTCGGAGGAGGAGATGGAATCGGCAACTACAGTTCAAATCCTAGACGAGGCAGCTTGTGTTTCACTTTGTGCTTATACCCTTGCGAAAGGCATAAATAAATGTTCTTTTCCCGAGCTATGCGAAAGAGGAAGGGTCAACTGGGTTCTTTAACCCTGGTTAACAACATATATTTTGAGTCTTTACGGCGAGGCCTTCGACATAGAATAGACAGACTGTAGTGAGTTCTGAGATTTTGTTCTTTGTCGCTTGATCCAGATTTCTGTGGAGCCAATGTTCAGGGTAGTTGTTGCAATATGTAGTCTATATGCTATCAGGAGTGATACGACTATCTCTTCCGTGTCAATCCCCAACGGAATGCAACGTGACAAAGAATTGTATGTACTCCATCTCATGTATACAAAGGCGAGAAATGCCCCCCCCCCCACTAAAAGTAAGGTTAGAGGAACATCAAAAAGTAGCAGAAAGAGATAAAATCAAAAAGTCAGGTATGGCTGACTATATAAAGAAAGGAAAGAGAAACACTCTGTCTCTATGGGATGAATTTAGAATTATATACATCGAAGAACATCAGGGAATTAGACGTCTTAATGAAGCAGTGTATGTGTTGAGTTATCGTGATGAGATGAATATGATATGAGAAGCAATAATCAAAAAAGCATGCTGAAAAAAAAATTACAATATGATCTAAAGTAAAAAAAATCGTACATAATTGCTGTAAGTAGTATTACATAGATCGATGTAGACACTTTTCTGTCTCAGAAGCTCTGGATCAAGGCTCAAGTGTGGAGCGTTAGGGGTTCACTCTGCAGTCTGTCTGCTGTCTGCAGGAAAAATCTCGGTTTATATAATTTTTTTTCCTATTTCCAATTGGGCGTATTTTATTTACAGTTTTCTTCTTGATTAAATTTCATTTTATTTGATTTCATTTTAATTAGTTCCATCGATGCTTGCTTATCTCACACTTCAACGGTGACTCTCTGTGACCGTTATATAAAGGAGGTGGGGTTTCCTCCCACTTCCACGTGTCGCCTACTGCGCCCTTTCCCAGCAGTGGATAGCCCTCTCAGTCATTTGACTATCACGTTACGTCACACAAGTCATACAGACAATTCTAAGAATTTGAAATTTTCCCAAAAACAAATTCACTTTTGCACCTGGTTCGCGATTAACCCTTTATCTGACCTCATCTGTCCAGTTTGTCATTGTCTAGGCTTCGCCGTCTGCAATGACACTTTTAGTACAATACAAAATATATATTTAACTTTCCCTCTTTTCTCTCTTTCTGCTTAGAAAATTAAATTATTAGAAAAATAATTCCCATATTTTGCTTCTCTACCCAGCCAAAAAATAAACAATATTTCTTGCTTCTCAATTTTGACAATGTATTGTATCATTTTTTGTAAAATTAAAGAACTCATTTTATTCTCCTAAAATCCTTGCGGATTATTTTTCTACCATTAAAATCATTCTCAGATTTCTCTTGCTGCAGGTCTCCGTCGCACCACTTCACTATGTTATTGAAGGTCATATCAGCCGAAACGTTAGGAGTTTGAAGATGAAGACAATAGTCTGAGTAGTCTGAGATATAAATTGCTCTTTAGCTGAAATCATTTTCGAAGCAGATCTATTTGACCCGTTGATAGGAGTCTAACATGGTAATGAAGAGGCAGTCTATACCCTTGATGCTCCCTTTGGTGAGTAGGGGTCATATCCTTCTACAGAGGAAACAGTTTGCGTATTCTAAGTTTCGCCGAGAGGTCTTTAACCACTTCAAGACCATAGCAAGATTTACTTACAACTTTAATTCCTCTCCTAGTGATATCCTAGACGTTAATGCAATTAATTTCTTCAAATCCTTAACTGTACCATGGGACCATTTCTTATACCCACTGCAAGATTTACCTTATATTCAACTGTTTGTAGGAGGAGTAAATGTGTTCAAGTCGTTCATAATTTAGGACATCCTATTGATAGATTCACCAGCTGGTTGCGGGAGGAGATCAGCCAATCAGCGATGACTAGAGCATATATGAGGAGGGTCAAATTATCCTTATTATGTTAAAGTACTGTAGCCTTATACGGACTAGACGTGCCTTTTGTATTAAGAATTCCACAACTGGAGGAGAAAATGGCTACCCGAATTCCAACAGGTTATGTAACCAAGACAGTCCAACTGTTCTTTTACAGCAACGAATCCAAGTACGAGTTTTAGGAAAAGAAGTTTTAAGAATATCTTAGAATTCAACATTTACACCAAATTATACTGCCACCAACAGATTAAAGTGACGATAAGGATTTTGTAGAAAAGATCGCATCCGTTTTTGTCGAACTCATCCAATATTCAGACGACAAAAGTTCATCGTGAGTAACGAGAGATGTGAAAGACAATAAGAGAAAAGCATTTGGAATATAAAAGGAACATTATTTTTCCCTCTTTACCAAGCTAACATCTTTGAGGAGATTGGAATCAGTCTATTACAGACTACATAGTAAGAGCAGAGAATATTTCTAATTCTTTGAAAGAAGCTGTTGAAGATATAATTTCAATTTCCGTGGTTCTAAAAAGGTCATCTCCTTATTTTAAAACTTTTGCAACGGTTATAACCCAGAAGAAAACAACTTTTTCTGTATTTAAGGCATGTTTAAGAAGTTATGAATAAAGGTAGTGTACGTGTTACCCCAAGAGGAACTCAACACCGTGGTTGATCTTTTCTTGTCGGTCACGCAGCCAGGTACTAATTTCACTGGAGGCGGCAGACGGCCGCTACATTACATTTCTTCTCACTACTTCTGATTGTGCGGAAAAAAAAACAGAACGGAAGAATCGGAAAGTGAACGGTTTAATATCGACTAGTGGGGGTGATTATAACTTTATATCGCTTATATTTTCAAAAATCTGTAGTTTTGAAGTGTACTTCAGTCACATGATCAACCTATGTGAATTGCGCTCATTCAAGCGCATACGTCTAGATAACCTCCTTAAACATTTCATCAGTGGATTTTTACTACTGAATACATTATGCGTTTCAGAAAACGCACGCATGAAAATTGCCTGTGTATTCTAAACAAACGTTAAACTCCTTTTTTCTTTAGCCTTTTTTTTTTTTTTTTGAGGGATGCAGTTGTTTTTAATAAGTTTATTTATTTATTTATTTATTTTGCTTTTTTTAGTTTGCAACATTTGAAAGAGAAGACAATTTGCCCCAGAGTTGCCTACCTTGACTTTTACGTCTTAAGCCGACTTCCTTAAGCAATTTTAGAATGGCAATAAATTTTCTGGAGTGAGCAAAACGTTGCAAATCTGCCAATATGGTAGCAGGAAATGCTTAAAATAAGTTTTGTTTACGTCGCACATCTTCCGATTGTGAAAGCCAGCCTAAAAAAAAATGGATAAATATTCATACGGTTGAAAGTGTGTACATGCTCTAAAATTGGCGCACGAGATAAAGCTCAACTTTATATATATATATATATATATATATAAGCCCAGTCGGCTGACACTGTAGAATATTCAGACTACGACTGCAGAATGGTAAGACTCCCAAAACGACAATGTATTGTATTACCGATGCCGACTACGCCGATGACATAGCGATACTGGCAAATACACCTGACCAAGCCGAAACACTTCTGCATAGTTTGGAACGAGCAGCAGCAAGCATAGGCCTCTATGTTAATGCACACAAAACGGAATATATGTGCTATAACCAAACTGGAGACATCTCCACTCTAGAAGGAACCCCACTTAAACTAGTAGACAAATTCACTTACCTAGGAAGCAGCGTCGAATCAACCGAAAAGGACATCGAAACGAGGTTAACGAAATTAACTACATCTGATGATGTTCCAGTTCTAGATCTTTGGGTAACGTGGAATTCTCCTTCAGTGCCATTACTCCAAACAGCGCGGTAATACAAGTTAGTATCTCACCTTTGGGTCAAAGCGAGCTGTTTAAACATTTACAATACTTAAAACTATTAAACTGTGTGCAAACAAATGATTAATATTAAATTGAATTATTAGCGTTTGATAGATATACTGAAAAGCATTAAATAGTGTGCAAGTATATGAGATCTGGCTTGTTTAGAAATTCTAACCTAAAAACAATTCGTTTTCAAATCATATATATTATCTATGTATACTTTTTTCCGTCTTTTCTTGTAGTGTTTCGAAAGACGGAAAAAAGTACACCAAACGACGAATACGAAAATTTCGTCAATGCACACCTTGAGACAGCAGCAAAATACATTCCAACAAAAATTAAAACTAAATATAGAGTCCCATGGGAAATTTTAGCGGTGAGAGAAAAACGTGCACTAGTAAAAACAGCCTCCAAAAACTATCGAAAAAACCCAACAAACACAAATGCCTTAAAACTAAAAACGGCACAATATCAATTAGCAGGCATATATATAAAGGAACAGACAGAATACATTCAAAATCAGATAGATAAGATTAGAGACTCGGTGGAAGATAGACAATCTAGAAAAGCCTGGCAAACAATAAACGAAGTGAGCAGAAGAAAGAACACAGCCAAAGCAAAACTTAAAGCAGCAAACCAACAAGAAAGAATAAAACTGTGGAAACAGCACTTCGAAAACTTACTTGGAAACCCACCAAAAATAACGCATGAACCAATCACCAGAATAATTAGCAAACAATTAGACACTAAACTAGGACCGTTCACACAAGAAGAACTCGACTCGGTTCTCAGAAAAATTAAAAATAGGAAAGCTGCAGGGCTGGACGAAATTCCCCCGGAAGTATGGAAGACCAGACAATTCGACGACATACTGCTCCGCCACTGCAACGCAGTATACAATCAAAATCCGATAGATAGATGGATGAAGGGATGCATACTACCCTTCCCTAAAAAGGGGGACCTCGGATTAGCCAAAAACTACCGAGGCATAACACTTACATCCATAGCTGCCAAAATCTACAATGCCCTACTACGAAACCGAATAGAACCCAAAATCGACAACATACTTAGAAAAAACCAAAATGGCTTCCGAAGAAATAGATCCACGACCTCACAAATATTAACCATCCGCAGAATCCTTGAAGGTGTACGGGCAAAGAACCTACAAGCGACATTAATATTTGTCGACTTTACCAAGGCTTTCGACTCCATTCACAGAGGAAAGATGGAACAAATCCTACTAGCGTACGGCATACCTAAAGAAACCGTAGCGGCAATAACAATTCTCTATAGAAACACTAAAGTAAAAGTACGATCACCGGATGGAGACACAGAATACTTTGACATTGTAGCAGGAGTACTACAAGGGGATACGCTGGCCCCGTACCTCTTTATCATTTGTCTAGACTACGTACTTAGAACATCGATTGACAAAATCAAAGAGAATGGCTTCGAACTGACGAAGAAAAGAAGCAGAAGATACCCCGCAACAACAATTACCGATGCCGACTACGCCGATGACATAGCGATACTGGCAAATACACCTGACCAAGCCGAAACACTTCTGCATAGTTTGGAACGAGCAGCAGCAAGCATAGGCCTCTATGTTAATGCACACAAAACGGAATATATGTGCTATAACCAAACTGGAGACATCTCCACTCTAGAAGGAACCCCACTTAAACTAGTAGACAAATTCACTTACCTAGGAAGCAGCGTCGAATCAACCGAAAAGGACATCGAAACGAGGTTAACGAAAGCATGGACAGCTATCAATAGGCTATCGATTATATGGAAATCAGACCTAACCGATAAAATGAAACGCAGTTTCTTCCATGCAGCGGTCACATCGATACTGCTATATGGATGCACTACATGGACGCTAACAAAACGACTGGAGAAGAAGCTAGATGGCAATTACACAAGAATGCTGCGTGCAATCCTGAACAAGTCCTGGCAGCAACACCCCACAAGACACCAACTGTACGGCCACCTGCCCCCTATCACGAAAACTATTCAAGTTAGACGAACCAGACATGCAGGACACTGCTGGAGAAGCAGAGATGAACTCATAAGAGATGTACTCTTATGGATCCCCACACATGGCCGCGCAAAAGCAGGACGACCAGCTCGAACGTACATTCAGCAGCTATGTGAGGATACAGGATGTTGTCCTGAAGACCTACCTAGGGCGATGAACGATAGGGAGGAGTGGCGAGAGAGGGTCAGGGATATCCGTGCTACCAGCGCGATATGATGATGATGATGATGATGATGATCTATGTGTATGTATATTAGCCGGATTTGATATTAAATGACCCACAAAAGTTGACTTGCCGAAAACGCAACACAAAAAGCATATATATGTGTGTGCGTTTATGTGTGCGCCCGCGCACGTGTGTGTACAGGTATATATAAATACATACTTATGTGTATATGTACCCACAAACACACACCCAAATATATATATATATATATATATATATATATTAGGGTAGGTTGATTTTTCACTTCTTTTTAAATATCAAAAAGAATAATGCACTGAAAGTTGTGTATATACCTATTAAATACTCATACCAAAAATTAGATCTGAATCTTCAACGGGTTTTTGCTAATTTGGCATGAAAGATTTTGAATAAACACGTACTGAAAAGTCCTCGATTTTGCCAGATTTGGCCTAAATATTGATGTAAAAACCAAACAATTTCAGTATTTAAATTAGGAAATCTTATTTTGTTTTATGGAAATATAATAAATAAATTATGACAAAACTTCAAATTGAAAATTGAACCCCTACCCCACCCTACTTTACCTGTGTTGAATCTAAAATACTATTATTCAAGCAGTAATATTCGAATATATTGAAAAAAAACTTTTTCCTGATATGAATTGAAATACAACAAATAAACAAATATGGAAAAACAAATAATTGTTTAATAATTTTTAATATATGAAATCAAATAGTTCCATATATGAGCCCTTAGATGAAAACGCTGGTTTCAATTGTTGGCACAAAACTTTTGCAAGTATGTGCTGGTGCCTGGCTTCAAAGCCATATACGGATTGAGAAGTCTCCGTTACTAACTTAACTGCCCGTTCCACGCCTTGTGAATGTGAAGGAAAATCTGGCAAGGTAATCTTTTCACCAGTTAACAATGAATTCTGTAATTCATTATCAGAAAAGTCTAGTGTGAGAGGTGACTCACAGACTACATTTACTGACAAATCAATTAAATCAGTCCAGTGCACAACTTTAAAGTTGATATTGGGATCTTTTAAAATTTTTTCTTGACTGGTTTCCCTCTTCTGAAAGAATATAAAAAATAATTTGAGTTTAATTTTTAAATGCAATTTGTTCTGCTTTAATAATATTTGGTGAAATCAGATGTAATCTTTAAAATGTTTCAATAAATTGGCACAAGTACTTCAACCAGTTTTGTATGAATAAAAATAAATGTACCTAATGGCCAAAATTCTTTTTAAACCCTCTTCTCTCACTTCAGGTTCATCAAATTTCACCAATGAAAATAAAACATTCTCCAGAAGTAATGCCTAGGCATTATACTGGAGGTTTTTTAATGTAATCCTTTGAACCTCAATTGGTTTCTTTCGTATCCTGTCAATCATATTGTAAATATAAATTTGCTGGTGATGGAAATTGTTACTTTTTTTTATATCAAACCAACAAATAGCATAAACATTCACAATAAAATTTATCAAACTATATAGTTTGGTCGAAAGATTCTGTGGATATGCCCCACGAGCCCATAGTCACATGAGCCTGATGGCCAAAGTTAACCACCTTGCCTGGTTTAATGGACCAATTTTCCACGATGCAAATCTAGGGTCCACCTTACCTCTAGAAATACCAACTGTATATTCATAGAGTAGTCTTTGGTCACTACTAAGGCTATCCATATCTTTAATTCCAAAACGAAACTCCAGGGGATTCTCAACAGCTGAAAAAGATTTTTGGGGTAAATTATGGCAATCATTTGCACATAATTTACCCAATGGACCATTGAATGTAGTGTGGCTTTTTGTGGTGCCATCTAAATGTTTGAATAGAGCTCTAAATGGAAGTTCATTTTGATGTAAGGAGCAACCAATTGTGTGAAGATTTATTTTTATTTTTTTTTCTAAAAGTGTAGCAAGTCCACCTTCACAGCCTGTATTTGCATTCGTGTTGTCAACAAGGATAGCCTTGATAGTGTACCAGTTGCACCAATATCAGGAAGAACCCTGTGAGTCAAATATATACTCTCATTTGGTTCTCCTTTGTGATTGTCAAGTGGCATTAGGTCCTTTGGCTTTTTTCAGAATTTTACTTCCATTTTCCTCCACTGATTCCTTGTAGTGTAGTGAGTCTTTTTCCTCCCATCAACTCCTATACAAAGAAGATTCTCCACATTTTCATTTTGCTTTTCATAGGCATTTGTTTTCACTTTAGCTTTTGCTCTATTTTACATTTATCCATATAGATATTCTTTATATCTATATTAGGGATAAAAAGGCCAATAGCCCTCAAATCCAAGGGCAAAGCATGGGCAAGGCATGGGCAAGGCTGGCTCCAAGATTAGAAAATATATCACCCCAAACTAACTCAAGAGTATACCTTGGAATTTTTGTGAGGTTATAAAGCACTTGGAGAGGACTATCTTGCTGTTTATAATCATCTGTTTCATCACTTGGAGAAGATGAGTAAGAATGGGAAGAATCACCCTGAACATAAAATGTTGAAGCTATTGGTGGGGATATCTTCATACTTTTTTGTTGGCTTTTTTGTCAGAGGACAAGTGCAGATGATGTGCTTAGTCTGGCAATTTTCTTTGGTGCATTTGACATTAATATTGTCACAACTTAAAATTGGCAGGTTGCACGAACATGATGATATATCAAAAAATGAATCCAACTTTTCCTTCCAGAATTTTATTTGGGCAGCAGGTAGATGTTTCCTACTTAATTGCTTTGCCTTCTGAAAGCATAGAATTTTCACCTTGTTGACAATACTAATTTCCTTTAACAAAGGCAAACGAGGGTTGACAGCCTTCCAAATATCTATCACGTCCTTTGCTATTAATTTAGAAATACCTAAACAAGAAAGATGGGGATAAGTGTTCATTAAAAAATAGCAGTATTGAATTATTTGTCGACAAGTTCCTGTCTCAGTTTTATCTAATGGTGATGGTAAACCTGAAAATTTAATTGCACTGTTATTTCGAGTGGAAACTCCAGTGTTTTTTCCTGCCATTTTTAATCAAAATATCTGTAAAAAGAATATATATATATATATATATATATATATATATATATATATATATATATATATATATATTGTCTGAAAATACACGAAGATGTTTTAAGAAAATTGTAAATAAATTTCGAAATTCATTAAAAAAAAGTAATAATGTTTACTTACCAAACAACAGTATTGTACTGTTTAGTTCCAAAATTAACTCGTAAACCGACTTTTCACTTAAAAAAACACTAAATTTTAAAATATAAATAAATTACAATAATTATAAAATGTTTAAATATTTAAATAGTATGTCTACTTTGCGAAATATATATATTTGCGTTAATTATAAGGGTAAAAGACATAAACAAACCGAAGTACTTCGGAGAGATATTTACCACTGGTGAAAGCCGAAAACATATCCGGTAAATAAAACGAGGTTTAGTAAGTCGTTATTTGTATTTTAAACTATATATTTTAATGTATTTTATTTTTGTTTTTGGTCATTTAATAAAACATAATATGAAAATGGATAATAAACTTAAGAATGTCAATTATTTAATGAATTTTATAATTTAATTTTCCTTTATTCTCAGTTTTTATTTTATGGATACAGGCTTCCAGCGTCACCGATATCACGACTAAAATCACAAAATATTATGTCTTTAAATGCGATTTCGCAAAAAAATACAAAATTTTGGAAAAAAATATTTCGTGGGGTAATTTCTGATGTTATTTTGCAACTTTCACCGCGTTATTATTTTTACAGTTCCAAAATCGACCTACCCAAATATATATATATTAAGCAGTACCTACTAAAATACGGAAATTTACCTACCTCCCTATGAATGTTCTGAATAATACATGCGGGTCTTCCATCGCAGATCATTTGATGAATAATCGTAAGCACACCAACAAATTTATTGTCGACTTGTTTTCCATTTTAAGCAAAGTAGACTCAGTGTTTGATCTAAAAATTCTCCAAACTATCTATATTAAGTTCAGGTAGCCGTCTCCTGTAAACAAAGAGAATTCTTTCTTGGACTTTCTCTATCTCATCTCTTTTTTTCCTTTTCTCTATTATTGTTCTTCACTCCCTACATATTGTTGCCTTGTTTTTAAATCATATAATTACCTTGGTTATAGATCTGACTAGTGAGGAAAAAACGGTTACATAGCCATTTCTTTTTTATCTTTTACGTCTTAATTTTCTTCATGATGAATTAATGTGGTCTTTTTAAAGCTATAACATTCTGTAGGGCAAATAAAATATAAATTCGTGTGTATATATATATATAAATACACAAATTTATATCTTATATATATATATATATATATATATATATGTGTGTGTGTGTGTGTGTGTGTGTGTGTGTGTGTGTGTGTGTGTGTGTGTGTGTGTGCACATGCAGTATAACCGAAGACAAAAAACAACAAAAACAAAACAAACACCAGCTCGAACTTTACTTTCAAAATAATAGCAAGTGGTACATCACTCGCTTGGTACTCCAATAAATACTTACAACAATTCCTCGATATGAGTAGATCCAGCAAAGATTGATCTTCAGATTAGATCTGTCTCTGTTCCTTCCACTGTAAAGGTATGCCCATCTCACAGCAATTTCCCACTTTCTTGGTAATCTTGATGACAGAGAGATGGACTTCTCCTCTTTGACAGTCTCTATTGTGGCTATCTCTGTCATAATTAGATAGATAATGAAAGTGTTATTCGAATAGTTGCATTACCATTATTCTCGTAGCCAAGTGCTAAAAACAACTGATACGGAAAACTGAGTCGTTTGTTCGAATCTCGCAAAGAGCTGACCTTTCATTCTTGTACCAAAACTCACTATTCTATCATTGCATCTGGTGGTAAACCTCCAATTCTATAGATCTTGAAAGTATGAAGAATGCATTCCTGGATAATACTGGGACAAATACCATCAAATAGTCCATTCTGAACCAGAGTGGTAGTCCCTGTTAAATCGATATATTAAGAAATTATTTTTACTAGATATGAATATTTGATATTAAATAACCGTTAACAGAAAATTGAAGAAACTGCATGAAAATATGAATATAAACGAACAATGTACGCAGTTTTATTACCTCTTAGCATAAAATAACCCCAAACAAGTTGATACGCCGATAAAATCAATCAATCAAACAATTAATTAACAACAGCCGCCATTAAGAAGGTCACCCCAAAAGTAATGCTGCATATTTCGTGTAATCCCGTTACAACAGATTTCATGGTAGTAGAGATTGAATCTGGATGCTAATAATCGTTTTATTTTATCTTGTGACTGATAGCAACTAAGCAGCAGTCTGACAAAATGGCATCTAAGATGAAGACAGCGTCATGCGATTCAATTCCCATATCAAAGAATGAACAGTACCTTAATCAGGGCATTTGGACGAATCGAGTTGATGAAAAAAATTGGATGGCATTTCCCAAACATCATCGCTGTTGTAAAAACATGGGGCCGACTCCGCGATCTTGCACTTTCTCTCAGGCCACTTTTTCCAGTCAAAAAACATCAGTACTTTCTACTCTCTCCCAACAATTTTCACAAGAGCTCTCTCTCTCTCTCTCTCTCTCTCTCTCTCTCTCTCTCTCTCTCTCTCTCAGCGGCCAAGGTAGCTGAGGCTGCAGAATACACCGACTGCATCTCTTCAGAAGATTAAGACATCCCCCCAAAAGTGTCCTAAATATGACACTAAACAATCTGAAAATGAAGCTTCAATCCTAGAGAATGCGTAGTACATCTTCATTTCCATTGCTCCCAGGTCCCCACTGGTCGGAATGATAGCATCTGTTACGATTCTATCAATAGATCAAATAGAACAGTTTGACATTTAAACTGAGTGCAAACAAACGACTTACGTTAAATCGAAGTGTTAGAAATCGAACTGTTTGACCCTTTGACTGAGTGTAAGTAAATGACTGATCTTTAATTGAATTGTTATTAATACATGGTACTGGAACCATTTAACCGTGTTTAAACGAATGAGTAATGTTGAAAAGTATCAAGTGTTGATTAGCAATACTTGAAATTCTTTAACTGTTGGCCTAAATTTAATTGTTCGTGTTATATAGCAATATTTGAAACCTTTTAAGTGAGTGTAAACGAATGATTAATGCTAAATAGAACAATTTGAGTTAGAATAGTTGGAACCATTTAACTGTGTACAAACAATACTAATATTTGTGGGCGAACACATTCGCTCTGACTCATTTTAAAAATAAGATTGCCTACAAGCTACTGACTTACAAATCCAATGTGTAACCATTTAACTGTATGCAAAGTAATGAGCTCTGGCTCGTTTAAAAATCTTATCTACTAACTATGCGTTTACAAATCATATATATATATATATATATATATATATATATTTATATATATATATGTACAACATTAAAATAACCTATAATGTTTGATATGCCATGAACGCAAACCAAACAAAATCTATTTATCCATCTATCTGTCCTGTTGCCTCTTCTTTGTCGCTTTTCATTGCCTTTACATTTTTGTCATCTTGACAATCCCGAGGTGTAGTGTAATGGCTAGAAAGCTTAACTAGCAAACCTGTAGGAATGAGATCGAGTCTTATTGGGTGCCCAGTTCATTCGGCCTTGTGCGACATCTAAGCAAAACGTTTAGAAAATTACTACTTGTCAAAACATGCATGAGTCAAATTTATCTCACTGTATCTCTGTCTGTCTCTCTTCCTCTCTCTTTCTATATATATATATATATATATATATATGCGTGTGTGTAAATATATATAAGGATCGGTTGAAAAGTTCATCAGCTGACCCTTATATTCTTACGGAATGTTTCCAAATGAGGTTCATTTTAGTTTAGCAGTCTGCACATTTCTTCCATGAGTGTTGCAGAGCTTTCATGCCACTAGTCAAAAATTATCAGTAGTAGATATACTATCATCATATGAACATTTTTCCTGGAGTAGTGTATATATATATATATATATATATATATATATATATATATATATATATATATACTGTGTGAAAACGTGTGACACCCAGTCCTCGTTAGCCACCGTACAAGTAGTATATATACTACCCTTGAAATGAACTATATATATATATATATATATATATATATATATATGTGTGTGTGTGTGTGTGTGTGTTCTATATCTGGTAATATATATATATATATATATATATATATATATATATACGAGGTGCCTTCAATAAGTTTCCAGGCTTTATTGTACAGGCATTTAAAATTGCCGTAGTCTCTTGAAAATTCACTATGTTATTACTATACATCTTATGAGATGACTGACCAATATTCATGATTTCAGGTTCAAATGAACAGCTACAGCAGCAATTGGAAGACACCCTACTAAAACCTGATTGTCACAGCTGGAGAATTTCAAAAATGTAATCTGGACATGAGGAGACTTTAGAAGAACGATATGCAATAAAATTCTGTTTTAAACTTGGAAAAAATGCCACAGAAACGTATTGAATGCTTCAGACTGCTTATCGACCATCTTGAATGAATCGAGCATCAGTTTTTGAGTGGTATAAGAGATTCAAGGAAGGCAGGGAGTTTGTGAAGGATGATGAGAGGTTTGGGAGGAGTAAGAAAGTCAGAACACCAGAGTTGATTGGCCAAATAATCCACGCACAAGTTTTTGATGATCCTTTTTTTGACAGTACTGGCATGATCTACATGCACTGGGTTCCCACTGGACAGACAGTCAACAAGGAATACTATGTTGAAGTTTTAAGGGAGTTCAGGAAGAGACTCCGTCGGAAGAGGCCAGCAATCTTCAAATCGGGTCCGTGGCATTTCCACCAGGACAATGCACCAGTCCACAACTCCATCCTTGTCACAGACTATGTGACCAAAATAGGCATCAATATTGTTCCTCACCCTTCCTATAGTCCAGACGTTTCTTCCTGTGACTTTTGCTTATTCCCTAAGCTCAGAGGCTGTCGTTATGAGACAATTGAGAAGATGAAAGAGGCTGTGACGAAGCTCATTGACATGATCATATAAGAGGACTTCCATGGGGCCTTCCAGAAGTTGTTGGAACGGTAAAACAAGTGCATTGCAGCCGAAGGAGATTACTTCGACGAGAACTAGAGTTTCATGTGTGTACTATCAAAAGCACCCGAACAAAAAAGTCTGGAAACTTATTTAATGAACCTTGTATATACTGTCATCCACGGACCTACTGTTTCGTTGTATCATAACTCATCAGTGTGGCTAGACTTGTACAACACTTGAAGCCGGGATCGAAACACGCCCAACTTTACGTTAGACTTAGTATCATACTGTTCAGCCTGCAAGCGAACCACGCCAGCAGGGGAATTTTAAGGCATTATGTAGTAGCTTTCGTTTGTTTACATCTTTGCCTTACTGGATACCAGATTGCTCAGTTCATTCGAAGAGCTTTGCATTATGTGAGTGGAAGCCTTAAATTCCTTATATATATATGAGAAAGTTGTAATAAATCTGTCAGCATATGATATGTATAAGTTTTTTCATATTATATATATATATTTCTTTCTCTTACTCTTTGTCGATATATATATACACTGATTCCTCTCTCTCTCTCTCTCTCTCTCTCTCTCTATCTCTCTGCATCAATCTCTTATTCATTCGTATCTATAACTCTATCTACCTTGGTTTATGCTAATCAATGGCTCTTTTTTCAATCGATCTACCTTCCCCCGCTTATCAATATTGTAATTCTTTTCGTGTTTCACCCGTTCTTTCACATGTTACATTCATCTCATCTCCTCCCCGCAACCAAGCGTGATGTTCTTCTACTCTCACCAATTAGGATATTATTCTCTGTAGGTTTTGCTTCCTCAGATCAAGCACTTCCCAACTGTAATGGAATTGCTCGGTGCCAATATTATCTATCGTCATGTTTGTAGCAATTGGATCCACACACTGTTACACCAATGGAAGAAATGTTTGGTCCACGAGAAGGGCTATGTTGAAAAAATAAACCTTATTAAATCACTTTCTATGAGAGTATCTTGCTCAGCCTATGAATATTTCTGTCGACCTTCATATAAATATATATATATATATATATATATATATATATATATATATATATATATATATATATATGTGTGTATTATCAGTGGACATTTTATTTCTATATAATATTTAGCACAAATTCAAAACAACTGTTAAATGTCTGTCGCATACTGCCCGTTGTGAAAGGGTTGTTTTTTTTCTTTTCTTTTCTTTTTCTTTTCGAAACAAACTTTTTAGAGAAAACTTAAGAATTTGGTTTGGTTTGGTCAGGTAGTGTTTTATGGCATATCAATCTTTGTGGTTTATTTAATGCCAAAGAGTACTAATACGTACCTATTATCTATATAATTTGTTGGCAAATAGTGTGTGGGTAACCTTTATAAACGAGCAAGGCAACTCATTTGTTTGCACACATTTCATTGGTTTCAAGTACTCCTTTTTATTCAAGTATTGCTAACTATTATATTCAACATTATTCGTTCGTTTGTATTTAATTAAATGGTTCAAAGTATTGAGTTATAATCCTAATATTAATTCAGTTTAACATTTCTCATTTGTTTGCACACGTTTAAATGATTTCAAGTACAGTAAATAAAGAAACATTTCTATTCGACCTATAGATGGGGCCCTAATAGGCACTATCACTTCGGGTCAGAGTGGACCTGGAAGTAATTGCAATCTAGGGATAGTCTACATTCCTCAAAGCTCCAGAACTTGAGCCTAACCATCAGATGCAGTTTAGTGTCATATCCAGGATAATCGTGCTTGTGGGGTTTTAACCTCTACAGAGATGTATTCGATGTATTCCACAGCCCCAGCCGACTGGGAGGAAAACTGAGCGTCATACCATTATATACTGACTTTGTGCGTCTCGGGTAGTGTAATGGTTAGCCAGCTAGACAAGAAAAGATTTATGAGTCTCATTCGGTACCCCATTTGAAATGGCCTTGTGCCATATCTAAGAAAATATATTCGTAAATTACTAATGCACTGACTTAGGTCACTATTGAGTCCCTGTGGGATACTCTTAATCAAAACTGACGCGCATCAAGACACTTCTCTGGGTAAATTAGTGCAGCCATTTGTTAAGTTTAACTTGGTTTGGCACCAGGCCATAAATATGGAGCCCTCTCCGGAACTTGAGATCACTAGCAATAATCAACAACCCTAATTCACAGGCCATTAAACCTACGTGAGGCACCCGTAGTTTTGTAAAAAAAAAAAAAAAAGCACTTGGTGTCTTCATCTTAATTAATGCCTCCACGTTTTTGTACAGATATCACGACGTATACTTTTACGCTGGTCACTTAGACTTTGCAATAACTGTTTGAAAGGAATCATCTTAAAATTTTCAAAATAGTCTGAAAGTTCAAACAAAAGTTTTCTTTAAAGGCGTACGTGGTGTAATGGTTACTGTCGTAGAAAACAGACACGGCGTCACGAGTTTAAATCCTGAATAAGGCTGTTTTCATAGTGCAAATATCCCTGAGAAAAATATGAATCCAATTATTCTCCCTTCAGCTATGAATAAAAAGCAGGGCGAGCAGGGGTCTTTAACCTTGGTATGGCAACTGGTGTGGGAGAAGGAAAACTCAGAATTCAAACATGTTAGATTCCGCTAAAAAATTGATTTCGTGTCTCATACTGCTCAGGCTGAGTGGTTGGTCATATATATATATATATATATATATATATATATATATATATATATATATATATATATTGTCATCCAGAGACAGACTGTTTCGTTGTATCACAACTTTTTAGTGTAGCTAGACACGTAGGACGCTTGAAGCTGGGATTGAAACCCTCCTAACCTTTACGTTAGACTTAGTATCAGACCACTCAGCCAACAGGCGAGCCGCGTCATCTCGGGAATTATAAGGCATTCTGTAGTAGCCTTTATTTTATTAGATTTTTGCCTTACCGGATACCAGAGTGCTCAATTCGTTCGAAGAGCTTTACATTATGCGAGTGGCAACCTTAAATTCCTTTGCCAGAGTGCTCAACCCCCGTGGGGGAGCGTATATATTGTAATCCATAGACAGACTGTTTCGTTGTATCACAACTTTTCAGAGTGGCTAGACACGTAGGACGCTTGAAGTTAAAATCGAAACCCACCCAACCTTTACGGTAGACTTAGTATCCTACCGCTCAGCCAAAAAGCGAGCCACGTCAGCTCGGGAATTATAAGGCATTCTGTAGTAGCCTTTGTTTTATTAGATTTTTGCCTTACCGGATACCAGAGTACTCAATTTATTCAAAGAGCTTTGCATTATGCGAGTGGCAGCTGTAAATTTCTTTTTCCAGAGTGCTCAACCCCCGCGGGGGGGCGTATATATTGTAATCCATAGACAGACTGTTTGGTTGTATTGAAATATTTAAGATGATTCCTCACAAACAGTTATTTTCCAAGGAGGCGCACTTGTTGTCGAAGAAAATTGGAATCAACAACTCGAGTTCAAATCCAGAACAAGGCTGTTCATTATGAATTTTCCCACAGTCTATCATTGTGTATATTTATCAATCTCCAGCATTCATTCTCATCTTCTTTCCATGAGGCCAAATGTCGACACCACCATTCGTGCTATAACGACCATAAGCAACAAGAAGGCCAAAAGCAAAAAAAAAAAGAATGAAAAAGAAAAAGAAAAAAGGAAAAAATAATCACAAAACTGAACGCAAAAACACGCTGTTGTTGTTGTTGTTGTAGTTAAAATTTTTACGCACTTAAAAAAGATAAATAACATCTAACCAACCTGAAGCCTTAGCTAAGTTTAACACGTTCGCAGTTTCCCCGAAATAGAAAACAAAAAATATAAGTATATTAATTGAAAATTAAAAAAATAAAACAAACACTTCGTTAAAGGTTTGTAATAGAAAGGAGGTAGAATCCAACATGGCGATTGTAACGATCCACAACGACGGATCACTTTATTTTCTTTAATGTCTTTTACTTTATTTCTTCTTCTTCTTCTTAGACTTAAACAGACCCCGGCGGGTTTGTCAGCCTTGTTAGTCGGCAATTTTCAAGTTACACATTGAACGCCCGGTCGCATCAACTTACCGTCTATATTAGGTGAAGTTTGTTGTTGGCCTTGTTTCTCTGGCGTTAGGATAAGACTGGTTGGTGTCGTGCAACCACGTGGAGTGGGTACGGCGTGGTGGAGCGTCGTGCAAGTGCCATGTGGTGAGGCAGGGTGTACTTTGTGTTGGCTATTTAGTCTCGTCTCGTTTCGTCTCGTTTCGTCTCGTCCACGCTGCGGCAACGAATGCGAAGCAGCCAACAGGTCTGGCTTTTTCTGCTGATTTTTATGGGATTGACTGGCAGGGTAGAAAGTGTGGGAACAAACGGCTTCAGGAGAAATATTTTAAGAAAGAAGGTAAACAAATGAAAAAGAGGTGGAATGAATAGGAGTGTAATTTGAGAGCGAAAAGAATAAAAAGAAAGAAATAAAATGAAGAAAAAAGCAACAAGTAAAAAAAGAAGTTGAATCAAAGAGAAGAGGGAAGAAATAAAACGAAAAAAGTCAGAAGAAGAAAAAAAAACAAAAAAACAAATAAAGAAAGAAAGAAAAAAGGAAGAAAGAAGAAAGAAATGAGAACAGACTAACAAAAAAGAAAGAAAGAAAAAGTGAAGAACATTAAAAGAAAGAAAGAAAGAAAGAAAGAAAGAAAGAAAGAAAGAAAGAAAAAATTAGAACAAACTAAATAGAAAGAAAGAAAGAAAGAAAGAAAGGAAGAAAGAAATTTGAACAGATTAAATAGAAAGAAAGAAAGAAAGAAAGAAAGAAAGAAAGAAAGAAAGAAAGTTGATGAAAATCAAGTTGAAATGCCTGAAAGAAACATTACAAAATTATTAGAAGAAAGAAAGACAAAAAAAGAGAAAAAGAAAGAATAAAATGAGTGAAAGAAAGAAATAAAGAAAGAAAATATGTGATGAAAAGAAAACAAAAAAGATTCAGAAAAAGAAAGAAAAGATATGGTAATTTTTTTTCCATAAAAAGAAAACAGGAAAACAGACGAACCTGGTTGAAAAAGGCATGGCTAAAACGGAATGTTTCGGCTACCTGTGAATTCCACCTTACTTGCAAGGAGGCGTGCTTAGTGTCGGAGAAAATGGGATCAACGACTCGGGTTCAACTCCAGAACAAATGCCCTTAGTAAAAGAATCAATCCATCAGTTCTCTTCTTAGTTATGGATAATTATTAGGAAAGATTCGGTCATTTAGTATAGTTAGATAACCAATCTGAATTCAAATCAGATTTACTTCGCTTAAAAATAAATCTTGTCTCACATCCTGTCCTGAGGCTTTGGGTAGATACAAATATATTTACTTGAAGAGAAAAATAAATGAAAAGGACAAAAGCTAAAAAAATTAATTCTTAGTTTATTTCTTTCCCTTGAAGATATAATTGTTTTCTTAAGATTATCATTTTCATCACTTAAAATATTCGAAATCTTGTCTTCATGTTGTATATACCTTATTCTTTTTCTTATACTTATCTATCTGGCTGGATTCCCTAGTCTTCTATCTGGAACTTCTTCGAGTGGACTTGAGTTTATCTTAGGTGTCCGTGTCTACTTCTATTCTTATAAATGAACACAAAGACTTTGTTTAATTTTCGAGGTCTTTGTTCACCCAAATTCCAACGTTAACCAAACGGCTGGAGTTTTAACCATTCTAGGCATCCATTCGTTACGACACCTGAAATGCTCTTTCCTTAACTCTATCTAACTGACTCGTTCTCACAACTGAACCAACCAGTCAGAGAATTGATAAAAAGGTCAACCAGGGTTCAAGTCTTATCTATCATATCACTGGTTATTTCCCTATGAATTACAAATTAACATTTGAATTCACATATTTTGAACTCAACACTTACTTTACAAAATTAATAGTCGACCTATTCCTCAGGTAACATTCATTTTCATTGTTATACTCACAACTTTTCGTCCGATATGTCATTTGGCCTTCCACAGGTGTTTAATGTAGAGCTCTAGAGCCTTCACAGAACCTCGAATTGAACATTTTATTGAATCCCCGAGGGTAGATTGTTGGAATTCCGTTAACCATGACCGGATACAAGGCGCAATAGATAAGGTGTTTGATTGAAAAGTGCTTCTAAGTGAAACCATATGGAGGTTGCGGGTTCAATCTCTTCTACAAGTAAGAATAACGAAGAATACTTAACGCTTATACTTGGTGATGGTTAACGAAATGAAAACAATATTCCCTGTGGATTAAATAAAGGGTTCAGTTCTAGGTTCTGTGTAGGTTCCTGAATTCGACATAAAACATCTGAAGAAGGCCGAGGGACTATGTTATAATATAATATCCATGGAGGTGTCCGTGGTGTAATGGTTATCGTCGTAGGAAATGGACACGGCAACACGAGTTCAAATCTTGGACGAGACTGATTGCATTTCACATAGCACTAATACCCTTGGGAAAGGTATGAATCCAATTATTCTCCCTCCAGCTATGGGTAAATAGTAGGACAGACTAGGTTCTTCAGCCTTGGTTAGGCAACTAGTCTAGGAGAAGGAAAACTCTGAATTCAAAGTCCGCTTAAAAATTGACCTTGTGTCATATCCTACCGGAGCGGAGGGGTTGGTAAATAGGATAATATAATATCCAACACCCCCTCTCAGTCATGTGGTGTGGCTATATGCACAGTGATCACGGCATTATACCTGTCCTTGCTTCAGGGATTAGTAGCGTGCCTCACTATTCCTTGTCTGTCTTATTGTATCTCTCTTGCAAATAAAACATGTTGACTTTTTCTTTCCACTCAAGTACCACCTTGCCTGATTGTATCTCTTTTAAGGGTACAACACACTTTGAGAGTATAAAATTGAAAATGAAGACAAGAATCCGAATATCCTAATTATTAAAACCATTAAGCTTCATCTCAGATATTTCGACAAATAAATGATTATCATTACTTACTTGAAATCATATAATCGACTGTAAAGAAAAAAAGACTGACTTCGACATTAAATAATTCAACAAGAATAAAACCAACCAACCAACCAACCAACCAACTAACCTGTGAAGCTGTTTATTAAGCTTCGAAAAAGCAACAACAATATATCTCCGTACACATAAACAAAAACACGTAAAATCTAGACCACCCTTCAAAGATTGAAACACACAAATATTAAATAAAGAGATACATGCCATGCGGGTGTCTCTTGGTCCTCATAACTACATCCAACTACCGTTAACCCCTTTCAAAAATTACACATACACACTGACTGTTTCGTTGTATCATAACTCTTCAGTGGCTAGACACCTGAGACGCTCCAAGCTAGGATCGAAACCAAAATAACTTTAAGCCGGGCTGATGACATACCCCTATACGAAAACTGCAACTCAGCGTCAGTGTTGGGATTAACGCATATGTATTTACTTTCGTTTATTTACACTTTGCGATCGGATCCCGAAGTGCTCAATTCGTAAAAAGAGCTTTGCATTATGCGAGTGGCAACATATATACATATATATATATATATACGAGCTGCCTTTCTTAACACTCAGCATTATAAGGTATGGATCAAGGGTTAAGTGGAGCAATCCAGAGAAAGGAGTAGCACCCTCCCCTACACTTCAATGAGGTAGCTTTTGAAAAGGAACCCTTCAAGTCGACCATGACTACGGTCGCCAACTTTACAATTTACTTATAATGGGATAATTTGCCTCCTTGGTGTAATAAAATCTTAGAAAAATCCATTAATTTTGCCATTCTTATTCCTGCTCAGCAATTTAATGCAGTTAACAGTTATTTATGAAAACATCCTGAAACCAATTCTTTACCAAATTTCTATGAATTTTTTAATAGTGAAAGGTGTGGGGTTTCATTTTTGTTTTTGTCTTTTGACCCACCTTCCCTCCTACTTTCATTCTCCTCCAAGCAGTTGTTTTTGCAAAGTACCCCTCAAACACACACATACCCTCATATACATGAAGAGGCACTGGAGGCGTAATGGTTATTGTCGTAACAAGTAAACCTGGATACCTGAGTTCAAATCCTGAACGGGGTTGTTTGTATTTCAAATATTCTCGAAAAAATTATGAATCCAAGTATTCCCCCTCTAACTATGGTAACTTGACTATTTAACCTTGATATAGCAGCCCGTCTAGGAAAAAGAAAACTGAATTCAAACTAGACCTAGAGAGGGATGGGCTTTGCCAGGTTATTGCTGTCTAAGACATGCTATAAGAGTAGCAAACTCACAACCGAACCAGGTTACGGGATAAGTCTTCTAGTCTTTCTCTATTTCTTTCATTTGTGCCATGGTAGACTGAAAAGTTCATAGGCCGAAAAGTTCATGTGAAGACGTCATATCTGCAGCTAATGACTTTTTGACCAATGGGATCCGAGCACTGTGACACCGATGGAAGAAGTGGGTGAACCACAAGTACTACTAAGTTAAAGAATAGGCCTCATGTGGTCAGTCATTTTGGTCAGTCTATGAACTTTTCTGTCGACTTTTGTACAACCAAATCCGGTTGCAGAATAAGTCTTTCTTTCTTTCTTTCTTTCTCTCTCTCTCTCTCTCTCTCTCTCTCTCTCTCTCTCTCTCTCTCTCTCTCTATCTATCTATCTCTCGCTCGCTCGCTCCCTCTCTCTATATATATGTGCGCACATCTGTGTGAGTGTATCGGAATGTCAAATTACCACATAGAAAGATTTTAGTAAGCGTTATCGAACATCTATGAGCAGTTATTCTCTTGAACAGTGCTACTTATATATATATATATATATATATATATATATATATATATATATATATATATATATATGCATTTACATAACCCTGCTACACGAGCAAGATGCGACACAAGATCAATATTTTAACCACGTTTTACTTCTCCTAGACCGGTTGCCATGCTAAGGTTAAGTATCCCAATCTTTCCCATTATTTACTCGTAGCTTGTAGGAAAATAGCTGGATACATACCTCTCTTGAAGGGTATTAGCACTTTGTGAAATGCAAATAGCTTTGCTTAGGATTCGAACTCGGATGGTAGCAAAATATAGGTCTCGTTCGGTTTTATACCATATCAACCATTTTATGCATATTAACAATTCTATATCAAATAATTCAGTCTAGCATTAGTACGCAGTTTAAAGATCAAAAACAGTTCTATTTCAAACGATTCAGTGTATTCAATAAAGTTAAATCGTTCCGAGTATTGCCTTGTATCATTAATGATTCAATTTATTTACACACAGTTAAATGGCAAAATAGTTCAGTTTAACATAAGTATGCAGTTTAGATTTTAAAACAGTTCTATTTCAAACAATTAATTCTAGCATTAGCACAGAGTTTTGTTCTATTTGAACCCTATCAAGTGCAACCAATCCAGACCAAATTGGATCAGGGAGCAATGGCTATAAAGGGATACTCTGAATTCCCCAAAGTTCCAGCATTACTGGAGCCTCACCGTCAGATTGTTTCATATTTTATCTAAGACACTCGTTGGAGGAATTTTACCCCTCGGAAGAGATTTAGTCGGTGTATTCTACAGCTCAAGCCGACTGGACCAGCAAAATATAGGGTAAAATCTTTTGTTAATACTATTTGATGGGGGAACAATTTTAACTGCATCGAATTTCACAGTCATCGATTTTCAAGGAATGCAAGGATCTTTATTAATAAACAGGTAATCAATTTCGTAAATTACCATTTAATTAATATCTTTTAATTTTGACGAAGTTTATTGCAAATAATTAGTAAGTGTTCACCTACTACAGAACTGAAGAGACACATCACTGCTTAATTTTGACAAAGTTTGTTGCAAAACAGCGTATCAAGCTCAACGCTGACGATTGCCCAATTAAGTCAATTACAAGAATTGATTTCTTTCTTATTTCTTTTTTTTTATTTTTACATATCAAAATAGAAATCTTTTAAATGTTTAATACCTACAATTATAACAGAAATTTCTAATCATGTATAGGTTTTAATTAGCAAAAACCGAAAATGTTGTTCTTCGTTTTCGTGTTTAGTCTAATTATTCATGTATTAGTTATCATTTTAAACAAGATATTCTGCTAATTAATTTTTAATTAAAATGTTTAAATGAACCAGTGAGAAAGAAAGAAAGTAAGAAAGAAAGAGAAGGAGATAGAGAATAAATAACTAAAAAAAATGAGAGAGAGTGGGGGTGAAGAGAGAAAAGAAGAAGAAAGAGAAACAGATAGAAAAATAAACCAATAATATTCAAAAAGAAAAAGAAAACAAGAAAAAATATAGAAAAAGTAAAAGTGAAAGAGACACAAGTCATAGAATTATTTTCTAAAGAAAGAAAGAAAGAAAGAAAGAAAGAAAGAAAGAAAGAAAGAAAGAGAAAAAGACAGACAAAGAGAAAGAGGAGACAAAAAATAAATTACTAAATGAGAGAGAGAGAGAGAGAGAGAGAGAGAGAGAGAGAGAGAGAGAGAGAGAGTGTGTGTGTGAAGAAAGAAAAGAAGAAGAAAGAGAAAGAAATAGAAAAATAAACAAACAATATTTAAAAAGAGAAAGTGAAAAAAATAGAAAAAGAAAAAGTGAAAGAGACGGAAGAGATGGAATTATTTTCTAAATGTAAGAGAAAATGAGTAAATAAATAAATAGATAAATAAATAAATAAATAAAGAAAGAAAGAAAGAAAGAAAGAAAGAAAGAAAGAAAATGATTGACAGTTAAAGAGAGAAAAAAAGAGAGAAATATTACTTTTTTATTTCTTTCTCTTCTATCCCTTTCTGAAAAAAGAAAAAAAATTCCAGGAAATCAAATGCTTAGAGAAATAAAATAGAAAATTAATAAACGTAAGAAAGAAAGAAAGAAATGTGAAATTCTAATGTTGAACGGATAGAGTATGCGAGTGTGAGTTGTAAGTTTTCTGGTGACAAAGTTTCTCAAAGAAAGAGGTAAAAGGGGCATAAGACAAAAGAAGAATGGTACGTCAGAATGGTACGTTAATTGAAACAATACGATTGATGGAATTGTTTCAATTAGCTGATGCTGTAAAATACGCCGACTGCATCTCTGCAAAGGGGTAAGACTCCCTAACGAGTGTTCTAATAATGACATTTAGCTATCTGATGGCAAGATTCCAGTCGTAGAGTATTGGATAATGTAGAGTACTTCATCATTACCATTACTCCAAGGTCCACTCTGACTCGAAGTAGTAGCACATGAAAAGGTTCAATCTATGATATTTACCAACCCCTCCGCTCCGGCAGGATATGACACAAGGTCAATTTTTATGCGGAGTTTAACAGGTTTGAATTCAGAGTTTTCCTTCTCCTAGACTAGTTGCCTCACCAAGGCTGAAGAAATCAGTCTGCCCTACTATTTACCCATAGCTGGAGGGAGAATAATTGGATTCATACCTTTCCCAAGGGTATTAGTGCTACGTGAAATGCAATCAGTCTCGTCCAAGATTTGAATTCGTGTTGCCGTGTCCATTTCCTACGACGATAACCATTACACCACGGGCATCAAGGTTCAATCTATGGGTCAAATAGAACTGTTTAATATTTCAACTGTGTGTAAACAAATGATTTATGCTAAATTGAATTGTTTGAATTAGGACTTTTTGATCAATTTACTGTGTAAAACCATCTAATAAATGAGCTCTGGCTCATTTGAAAATGTTATCAACAAAATGTTTACAAATCATATATTCTATATACGTGTATAAAGAAGATTTGGCATTAAATAACCGGCAAGTGTTGATATGCTATAAAACCAAACCAAACCAAAGAATCAGTAATAAATTAACTAATAATAGATAAGACACAAAACGTTTTTCTTTTATATATTTGTATTAAGAAGATTTAGCATTAAATAATCTACTGAGTGACTAAACTGAATAGCTTGAAATAGAAGTGTTTTTGACAATTAAACTGTATACTTGCATTTAAACTGCGTACTTACACTTAAATGAATTGTTTAATATAAAACTGTTTTGACATCTAACTGTGTGTAAACAAAATCTGTACTTATACTGAACTGAATAAGCTGAATTAGAACTGTTTGAATAAACTGAATTGCTTGAAATAGAAGTGTTTTTGACAATGAAACTATGTACTCATGCTAAACTGAATTATCTGAAATAGAACTGACAATTTGCATAAAAATAGATTTGGCATTAAATAACCTACAAAGGTTGCTATGCCATAAAACCCAAATAACCAACCAAAAAACAATGGTTGATATGCCATAAAACCAAACCAAACCATTTAGTAATAAGTAAACTAATAATATGCAAGACACAAAACATTTTTTAAATATACATATGTATTAAAAGGATTTGGCATTAAATAACCCACAATGGTTAATATGTCATAAACCCAACGAAACCAAACGTATTTAATAGGATTACTTGACATTTAAACTCTATTCAGACAAACGATTATCGACATATAAAAAACATTTTTTTTAATTACAAAAGAAAGCTGATAATACTAATAGTAACATAAATGCTTCTTCTTCTTCTTTGACTTCCCACTCTCCTTTGTCATCGCCTCCCTTTTTCCTCCACCTTCTTCTAATTGTTAACCTCCGCATCTTCTTTTCCCGTCTCCTTCTCCTCCTTTACTTCTATCACCTTAAAGTCTTCCTCCTCTTTTCTTCCATCTAATTCACCTCCATCTTCTCCCCCTCTTTTTTTTGCCATCTTCTTCACCTCCTCTTGTTCCTCCTCATCCTCTTCTTCTTCTATTTCTTCTTTTGTCTCCATCACCATCTCTTTTTTCCATTTCCTTCTCTTCATTGTCTTCTATTTCTTCATCTCCTTCTCTTCTTTGTCTTCTTTTCGAATATTTTTTTTAGCATCGGTTATCGGATTCTTACTGACATTAAGTCCACCCGTTTTTGGGCGGGTCTAACTAATGGTAATCTTGATTTACCCAGGTGTTTTCTGTTTTATTCTTCTAAGAATTCTTTGACTCTTTAGCAAATAAATCTGGCCATTTTTCTTGTGGAAACTGATTGTTGCGCTTTGTTTTGTTTTGTTCATTTCTTTTTTTGTTTTGTTTTTGTTGGCCTTGTGGGTAGAGTATTCGCTAATGGTCCGGGAGACCTGGGTTCAATTCCTGGTCGCGTCATACCAAAGACTTTAATAATGGTAATTGATACCTCCTTGTTTAACACCCAGCAATATAAGGTACGTATTAAGGGTAAAGTGGAACAATCCGGGGAAGGGAGTTGCGCCCTCCCCTACACCTCGGTGTTGAAACTATTGAAAAGGGAGCCTTCTGGTCACCCTTGACTATGGTCGCCAACTTTACAGTAAAAAAAAAAAATAACGATGAAGAAAGTAAAAGTACATAATAGCAAATAGGCAAGAAAATATAAAGGAAAAAGAACAAAAAATACATGAACTCCCCCCTCTCTCTCTCTCTCTCTCTCTCTCTCTATCTATCTATCTATCTATTTATCTATCTTTCATGATCGCTCCCTGGCCTTTTGGCTGGGCCGTCTGGCATTCGTGCCGGATGGGTGATCGAAACCAAGAGCAGACTCGGGGCCGAATAGCCCCCCAACTTCGGCTGGGCAACCTTCGGCTGGGCGAGCTGCTTTTCAGATCCGTATGCCCACCTTGTATAGCACTAGCCCTCACGGTCTAGTTCAAGCTATATTCTGGCATACGTGCCCGGACCTAGATTTAGGTCCGTGATACGGCTTGACTCATTAGATCCACATTGCACTTAGTGGGTCAATGACTAGCAGGGTTCGAGTCTCGGCTCGTTCCCGACCTTCCCCTCCCCTTTATCCCCACTTTAATCGGCCTTCGGGCTTTTGACCTTGTGTCAAGTCGTGTCTGGTGGGAGGCAGCGACAAATAGCTATCTATCTATCTTTCATTTATGTTTTTCTTTCTTTCTTTTTCTGTTAATTTTATTCTTTGTTTATATATATATATATATATATATATACTTTTCTAACTTTTATTTTCTATCAACCTTTCTTTTTATTTTTCTAAGTTCTTTTTATTCTTTTTATTCATGTTTCATTACGGTTCTTCTTTTTTGCCACGTACGAGTCCATTGATCTGCATGGTTTCGTCCTCTTGATCATGCGCAGTGTAACATTGTCAGTCTACGCATGTGCAGAGGGATATCATAAAAAAAAAATAAACCTTGAATGATTTTCCAGTTAATAAGTTTAATTTAGATAAAGAATAAAATCGAAAGTTTATGGACGAACACTCTTAACTTTTAAGGTTAGACTTTAAAAAGTCGTTAATAATCATTTAAGTTTTTTTTTATGATATCCCTCAGTACATGCAATGTTACACTGCGCATGATCAAGTAGACAAACCAAAAAAAGAACAGCCCCCTTTCTTTTATCATTCCTTTTGTTTTCTTTCACTCTTTCCTTTTAGTTTTTTTTTCTCTTTTTCCTTCTTTCAGTTTTTTTTCCTTTTCCTTTTCCTTTTTCTTTCTCTTTTATTTCTTTTAGTTTATTTCTTTCTTTTTCTCTCACTATTTAATTTTAATCTTTTTTCTTCTTTTTCCTTCTTTCAGATTATAATTCCTTTCTTTTTCTCTCACTCTTCCCTTTTCCTTTTTCTTCCTTTTTTTCCTTCTTTCAGTTTATCATTCATTTCTTTTCCTCCGACTCTTTCCTTTTCGTTTCTTTCCTGTTTTTCTTTCTTTCATTTTATCATTCCTTTCTTTTTCTCTCACTCTTTCTTTTTCCTTTTTCTTCCTCTTTTTCCTTCTTTCAGTTTATCATTTTTTCTTTTTCTCTCACTCTTTCCTTTTCCCTTTTTAACCTCTTATTTCCTTCTTTCAGTTTATCATTCATTTCTTTTTCTCTCACTCTTTCATTTTTCTTTATGTTTTTACTTCTTTCATTTTATATTTTTTATTTTTCTCTTACTCTCTCCTTTTCCTTTTCATTCCTCTTTTTCATTCAGTTTATCACTTCTGTCTTTTCCCCTGTCTTTCCCGCCTTGTTGATAGGCCTTAGAAGATTCTAACTTCATCTCCGACAACTGTCTCCCCGAAAAAGATATACTGTGTACTACACAAAAGTGGACCACTGAATATCCCTTCGTTGCCAGTACTCCATGATCCAGTTTGATCCAGAGCCTTCGTTCCTGTAATCGTCATATCTTCAGGACAAATAGATCTTTTACAAAATAGACCTTTTCGAAAATTATTCGTATTATATGGGAATACTTGAAACCATATAACTGTGTGCAGCAAATTATTATTAAAGTGGAAGTTAACTGAAACTAAATTATTGCTTGAAAAAAAAGTAACTTTGGTATTAAATAACACAACAAGGATTGACATGCCATATAAGCAACCAAACATGTATATCTGAAATAGATTTGTTTGAAAATTATTTTTAGATAGGTTATTAGTTGGTTGGTTGGGTTTCAAGGCATATCAAGCTTTGTAGGTTATTAAACGCCAAATCCATTTTTATGCAAATAGTCGGTTCTATTTCAAAGAATTCAATTTAGCATGAGTACACAGTTTAATTGTCAAAAACGTTTCTATTTCAAGCTATTCAGTTTGATCAAACAGTTCTAATTCAACTAATTCAGTTTATTATAAATACAGTTTAGTGTAAGTAGAGTTTCAATGACAAAAACAGTTGCATTTCAAACAATTCAATTTAGCATAAGCACGCAGTTTAAATGTAAGTAAACAGTTTAATTGACAAAAACATTTTTATTTCAAGCTATTCAGTTTAGTCAAACGGTTCTAATTCAAACTGTTCCGTTCTGCATAAGTATGCTGTTTGTTCTATTTAACCAATTGATAGGGCCCTATCAGGTGCTACCATTCCGGGCCAGAGTGTACCTGGGAGAAATGGCAATGAAGGGGTGCTCCGCATTCCCCATAGCTCCAGCATCACCATCAGATTGTTTAGTATCATATCCAGGAGACTCATTGGGTGGAGGGGGTCTTACCCCTCTGCGGAGAAGCAGTCTGTGTATTATATAGCCCCAGCCGACTGGGCAAATTTTTAGTTAGGAATACTTAAAATTTTTTAACTGTATCCAAATTATTTGGATTAAGAATAGTTAATTGAAGCAATAATTTTTCTTAGGATTATCAATAGTTACTTGAAACGATATAATTGTGTAAATTATCAGTATTAGATAGGAATTGATAGGAAATAATAATACATTTAAAAATGATACTTTTAAAAAAATTAAACCAAAAGCGATTGCATAAAAATTTGGCGACTGTAGTTGAGAATAACCCGAAAGCTCCCTTTTTTAATAGCTTCTTCACCGAAGTCTAAGGAAAGGTACTACGCTTTTTTCTGGATTGCTCCACTTTACACGTAGCTTATTATGCTGAGTGTTAATCAATAAAGTATCAAGTATCATTTTTCGAGTCTTTGGTATGACTCGACCTGGGATTGAACCCCGGTCTTTGGGGACATTGGCGAGCACACTATCCATTCGACCAATGGGTCAGTTTTCATTATAAGTAAAAATCTTATATAAGAACCATATAATTGCTTGAAGTATAAGAGAGGGATACCTAAGAAAAGTAGGTGATCATAGTCGAAGGTGACCCAAAGCCTGCCTTTTCAATAGCTACTACACCGAGGTGTAGGTGAGGGCGCTACTCCTTTCCCTTGATTGCTCCACTTTACCCTTGATACGTAAGGCTGAGTGTTAAGCAAAGAGGTATCAAGTACCATTTTTAAAGTCTTTCGTATGACCCGACCTGGGATTGAACTCCGCTCTCCGTGACCATTGATGAACATTTTACTCACTTTATAACTGTGTGAATAAATGATAATGGAAAAATTAAGTGTAAATTTTAAAAATGCAATGGAATGTTGAAGATATAATTAATTTTTTCGGAAAATCACATTCTTGTATCGTCTTTGTTAATTTTATATCACCTCTTTCATAAATTGATTTTCAATTTTTTGCCCCGAATCATGAATATGAAAAAAGAAGCGATGGAATAATTGAAGCTATATAACTGAACGCAAGTTATTTGAATTAAAAATAGTTTCTTGAAGCTATAATTTATTTTACAAATCTTTTTATATGTGTATAGATAGGAAATAGTAATAGATAATAATACTTTAATAAATTAAACCAAGTTCGATTGCATGGAAAGAAATAACAGAAAAGACCGAATTATAACATCAGATACGAATGCCAAAGATTATACAACTGTCATCATCATCATATCGCGCTGGTAGCACGGATATCCCTGACCCTCTCTCGCCACTCCTCCCTATCGTTCATCGCCCTAGGTAGGTCTTCAGGACAACATCCTGTATCCTCACACAGCTGCTGAATGTACGTTCGAGCTGGTCGTCCTGCTTTTGCGCGGCCATGTGTGGGGATCCATAAAAGTACATCTCTTATGAGTTCATCTCTGCTTCTCCAGCAGTGTCCTGCATGTCTGGTTCGTCTAACTTGAATAGTTTTCGTGATAGGGGGCAGGTGGCCGTACATTTGGTGTCTTGTGGGGTGTTGCTGCCAGGACTTGTTCAGGATTGCACGCAGCATTCTTGTGTAATTGCCATCCAGTTTCTTCTCCAGCCGTTTTGTTAGCGTCCATGTAGTGCATCCATATAGCAGTATCGATGTGACCGCTGCCTGGAAGAAACTGCGTTTCATTTTATCGGTTAGGTCTGATTTCATTATAGACAAATCAAGCTTAATTTTTAAACAATGCAATTTAATGTGATATATATATATATATATAAAGAAAAAAAAACAAAGACCGGTTATTTTAGGATTATAAATTTATTTCCATCCTGTTTTTCGTTTCTGGTGTGAACCAAAAACACGAAGAAAAGTATAACAGGACTTCTTCAGATCTAATGGATAAATAAAACAAAATAGACACGGGGTGGAAAAGGGAGAGGGAGAGAGTTAAAGAGTTACCTCCTCGTTTTATTGAATTTCCGTTTTTTTATTTACCTATTTATTTTATTTTCAAAATTCTTCCGTCAGTTATAATTACGGTAATTTAACTTTTTTATTTATTTTATTTTATTTATTTTCATTTCTTGTTAAGTTCGATAAATAACTTTTATGTTCTATGTTAATGTAATGAATTTTTGTAAGAGAAATATTAATGTTTATATTAATTTCGATACTATTTATTTAGCCACCTATTTTTTCCATGTGTGTATATTGGATACATTTTTTTCCTTTGTTTCACTATTTATTTCTATGTTTTTAAAATTTATTGTCTATAGTTTAAATTTTGTCCTATGTCTACATCTAGCTATTAATTCACTTCTCTTATTTAATAATTTTTCAGGTAATTTATACATCATTATAGTTACCGGACATTGGCCTAGCGGTTAGAGTGTTCGCCAATCGCCCGGGAGACCTGGGTTCAATCCCAGGTCGAGTCATACCAAAGACTCAAAAAATGGTACTTGATGCCTCCTTGCTTAATACTCAGCATTATAAGGTACGGATCAAGGGTAAAGTTGAGCAATCCAGGGAAAGGAGTAGCGCCCTCCCCTACACCTTGGTGTAGTAAGCTATCGAAAAGGGAGCCTTCGGGTCACCCTCGACTATGGTCGCCTAATTTACTTACTTATACATCATTATATGTACTTTCTCTTCTAAGCACAAATCGCATCTACCGTCAAAAACTATATATATATATATTGGGTTATTCTGAAAATACTGTTAGATTTAAGTATAAACTGTTTAAATTCTGTTCCTACTTATTATTTTGATAGTATTTGTACAAAAATTAAGTCTTAATGATTAAAGCGTTTTATTTGTTAACTTACAATCATTTCATTCTGAATTTGATTTTGAAACTCATATAAAGGTTTTAAATGAAAAAAGATGCGATGCTTTTAATTTATTTGCATGACTTTAAGCTTGGTCATAATTTTGCTTCATGGCAATGCTCGACCACATGTTGCCAGGATGACTATAAGAACCACACCGACTAGGAATATGACACTTTACTCGATCCATTTTATATTCTCCTGATCTCCTACCCACCGACCACCATTTTTCAAAGCATGTCGACAAGTCTTTAACGGCAAAAAATAATTCTGTTTTAAAGGGGAAGTAGAATCTGAATATAAAGATTTGTTGGCATGAACCTTTTTTGAATTTTAAGTACAAGCGTAAATAATCTTGTTAATAGATGGTAGAAATGTACAGATGTTCAAGGATCAAATTTGGACTGATTAAAACATTGTTTAAATTCATTAATTCAGGAACAAAAGTTTATTCTAAAATCGAACTTTATTTTCCGAACAATTTATTGTTTGTTTGTTTATTTGGTTTTATGGCATATCAACATTTGTAGGTTATTTAACGCCAAATCCATTTTTAAGTAAATAATCTGTTCTATTGAAAACAGTTCAGTTTAGCATTAGTACACAGTTTAATTGTCAAAAACATTTCCATTTCAAACTATTCAAGCAGTTATATGTTATAATTCAGTTAAGTGTAAATACAGTTTTAATGTTGAAAAACAGTTCTATTTGAAATAATTCAGTTAAGCATAAGCACGCATTTTAAGTGTAAGTACGGTTTAATTGTCAAAAACGTTTCTATTTCAAGCTATTCAGTTTACTCAATTCATTTTAGCATAAGTATGCTATTAGTTCTATTTAACCCATAGATGGGGCCCTATCAGGTGCTACCACTCCGGGCCAGAGTGGACCTGAGAGCGATGGCAATGAAGGGGTACACCGTATTCCCCAAAGCTCCAGCACTGCTGGAATCTCACCATCAGATTGTTTAGTTTCATATCCAGGACACTCATTAGGGGGGGGGTCCTTACCCCTCTGCAGAGATGCAGTCACTGTATTCTACAGCCCCAGCTGACTGGGCAATACACAGACTTAAATGTCAGACAGTTTTATTTCAGATAATTTAGTTCAACATAAGTACACAGTTTAGACGTCAAAAACAGTTCTATTTTGAGCAATTCAGTTCAGCCCTAGTACACTGTTCCAATGTCAAAGCAGTTCTATTTTAATCAATTCAGTTTAGCATAAATACGCAGTTTAAATGCAAAAATCAGTATAGTGAAAGAAGCACGGTTTTGTTCTATTTAACCCATAGATAGGACCCTTATCAGGTGCTACCACTCCGGGGCAGAATGGACCTGGGAGCGATGGCAATGAAGGGGTACTCCTCATTCCCCAAAGCTCCAGCACTGCTGGAACCTCACCATCAGATTGTTTAGTGTCATATCCAGGACACTCGTTCGTGGGGTCTTACCCCCCTGCAGAGAAGCAGTCGGTGTATTCTACAGCCCCAGCCGACTGGACAACCGAACAATTTAATCGTTATGATTATAAGTAAACAATGATATTAACTGTAACAAACTCGGATGATGGCATTTTTAACGTATTTCAGGAAAACAACATCGAAGAATAAATCCATATAAAATGTATACAAGAAATTTGAAATAGAATATTTGCGTAACAGTAAACATCCTGGGAGACCGTCGAGACCTGAAAAGTATAATTAGAGCGTGTTCAAGTTGCTTACCTGCGCAGCAGTGTTTAAATGATCAAGATAAAAAGCAGACGTTGGGATATTTGTACAGAAATGCTGGAACATTTTCAAGATGAAGATGGGGTTATTGAGCATCTGATTTTCTTTCATGAGTCGAATGTAAGATGAAGTAATACATTCCATATTGTATTTACCTTGCTTCTCTGCTAAATGCTGCTTTTTCAAGTGGAATCTATAAAAAAAAAATACACGGCTGAGGTAAATGGCAAAAATTGTGTAGTTTCGTGGGCATTTCTCTTTTTTCTTTCTTTGATTTCTATAAAGATTTACTTAAATATTTTTTCTCTTTTTACGAAGTCTAAAAAGTACGGACTCACAACTTAACATCTAGGATCACCTTTCATGATGACCCCATTCTTGAATATGGCGAGTTTTTAGATACTTTATTTCAAAAATTTACCCATTTTGTGTAATAGGCAAAAATTGAGGGATTCTTTTTTAGCAATTTTTGCAGTTAAAATAGCTTGTATGATTTCTTCTCTGTTTCTGTCTACGGAACGACCTAATTTATTTTAAGCGGGGTATTTTTCGTGTAATCTTTTCAAATAGTGTTGTATTAGCGTCAGGAAACTATACACAGTGAAAAATAGTTAATTATTTATTAACTCAAGTGGAACAGTCTGACTAGTATTATAAGTCTCTCGCTGTTGGTGTTAGGTCCCAAGTTGGTCTTCCACTGACTGAGATCTTTCAGAGCTTTTCTGTCTCTGCTTCCCTTCCTGCTTCTGCCTCCCAGGCTTCAGAGACACGGCGTCTTTTATACTTCCGCGATACCGGAAGTAACGTGGTACGAGCCAATATACAACTAATAGTAAACTTTACTTTTTATCAAGCTTGTCGTCGAAAACATCTCTAAATGTGAATAAAATTTAATTCTATTGACAATATCTTTGTGTTCTTCGTAAGATGAAAGATTTTTAAAATTCTGATATGAACTTTTTCTGGGGAAACAATATAGAAACGGAGATATTTTGCTTCATAAAATTATTTCCAGTGTGAATATAGCCCTCTCAGCTGAGGCTGCTGAATTTACTGGCTGCATCTCTGCAGAGGAGTAAGATTCCCCCCCCCAACAAGTATCCTGTGCACCAGTTGACTGGGATTGCAGAATACACTACAGTGGAGTAAGATTCCCCCAACGAAAGTCCTGTGGCCTAGTCAGCTGAGGCTGCATAATTCACTGACTGCAGTTCTGCAGAGGAAAAAGATTTCCCCAACGAATATCTTAGATATGACACTAAACAATCTGACGGTGAGGCTTCAGCAATTCTGGAGCTTTCGGAAATGCGGAGTACCCCTTTATTACCATAACTTCCAGTTCCACTGAGGTCCGGAGAAGTAGCACTTGATAGGGTTCTATCAATGGGTCAAACTGAATAGTTTGAAATAGAACTGTTTTTACATTTAAACTGCGTATTTACGCTAAACTGAATAGTTTGAAATAGAATTGCTTATATATTAGAAAATGGATTTGGTATTAAATAACCTACAATGGTTGATATGCCATAAAAACAAAGCAAACAGTATGATTATAGCCAGGAAAAGTTGTTTTTTAAGTTTTACAACAAGGAAAATAAACGAAAAATGAAAAAGGAAAGAATTAAAGAAAAATGAAGAAAAAAGGAAAGAAGGAATGGTGTTAATAAAGGGAAAAATATAAGAAAAGAAAGAAAAACGTCAAAACATAAGAAAAAGACATAAAGAAAAAATAATATTGGAAAATAGACGAAAGAACTAGACAAAGAAAAAGACAAAGAAGAAGAAAAACTATAGAAAACGAACAAGTAATGAATAATGGAACAAAGGGAAAAAAAGAAAAAAACGAAAGAAGGAAACATTCAGAAGGGAAGATTTAGATTGAAGAAAAAAAAGGAAAGAACGCAAATAAGAAGAATGGAAGGAGGAAATGAATGTAAGGAAAGGAAGAAAAAGGACAAAACAGAAGGAAAAGAAAGTATGGAAAAAGGAAAAATGAAGAAAAATAGACAGAATTACTAAATAAAGAAAGAAAGAAAATGAAAGGAAGTAAAAAAGAATTGATAGAAGGATGAAAAAAGAGAAAAAAAAAGACAACGAAAGAAAGAAGAAAACCAAAACAAAGAAAGTATCGGAATAAAGACCGGACAAGGAAGGAGAAAAAAAAGAAAAAAGTGTATGAAGAGAAGAAGGCAACGCAGAACAATTTTGGAGAAATGGCGGGAAATTAATTAAAGCGCGAAATTTTTAGAACATTATCAGCTGCGTGAAAAACTGTTACATGTCATCCAAAACTACCGCCATTTCTTTTATTTCTGCCGCCATTACTTCTGTTTTCGCGCCACTTTCAATTCAGTTGTTACTTTAACTATTACCATAATCCACTCCCTGTCGCCATCAAAATCCACAGCAGCCGCCATACTAGTCCTTCCAATTCAGACTTCTACACCATCAACAACCCAGTCGTTTCATCCTCTCCATGGTTACTAAGTTCGATGAACAACTCTTCAATCACTGTTAATACTATGCTCATTTATCTTACTGCTACTACAACCTTCACCATACTATTCACTCCCCAGCTATACCATCCAGCCTCAAACATTCTTCTAAATTATCACGCGGCCATTCTTTAAATTGCTTTTCTCTCTAAAATCTTTAGACACCAGAGAAGACATGACGCACATTCGGAAGATCTTCCCTTCTCTTGAGCATTGTTCTCACCAGCTGTTTCCCCACAGTCATTTCTCAAGAATCCCTGGGTAATATTTGTGGGGACCAAGACTTTTCATTGACAGTACTCAGCTATAAGCCTTGTGTTTCAGATTAAAATTTACTAAAGTCTATTTCACTTTATATATTCCTTTCTCTTACTGTTGGAAGAGCTTAGAATATACTCACTGTATCTCCTGCGGAGGGATGACAGCACCCCCCCACACACACACACACAAAAAGGGGTGTCCTAGATATGAGACTAAACATCTAATGTTGAGGCTCCAGTTCTTCAGATTTGGTGAGTGTGAAATACTCTTTCATTGTCTTTACTCCCAGATCTCCTCTGACTCGATTAAGTCACATAAGTCAAATATACCTGTTTAAAAATCGGTATTCAGTAGGATCGTGTGACAAAAACAATAAGAAAAAACAACAGCTCTAGGCATAAAATAATCCTTGACAGGTTGATATGCCTTAAAATCAGTCTAGCTTATTATCAGATATTTCAATGAAATATGTCACTACTAGTCTTTCCAGTGCCGAGATCCATACCATTACCATCGATATACTGGCTGTCGATTCGTTTTTTAGTATGACTAATTTCAAGCAGTGTTGACCCATTAATGTTTCATTTGCTTCTCTATTATAAACGCTTGAATCACAAAAGATAAAACTGATTTAAAATTACACTGACATAAGTGAAATGACCAATAGTCGAGTTGAAGTGAGGGCACTCCGCCTTGTCCGTGTGACTAGAAATACGAAGAATCAGATCCCTCTAAAAAGATTATATTCTGTCTATGACACTAAACTGTATTCGATACTGAAACTTCAGATCAGGAGCTATAGGTCGTGACGAGTCACTCCTTCCTTGCTCTTATTTCCAGATCTACTTTGACTTGGATTGGCAATACGTAGAGCTGTCAGACTATGGCTACAGAAATCAACACGTACAACAGTTAGAATCTAGCTAAGAGAATTCACATATACAGATGTACGTCTTTCTACAAGAAGTCACAACTGTCTACAGGAATTCAATCATATACAGGTTAGATTATGGCTACATTAATTCCCTCATTACAACTGTCAGATTCTGACTACAAGAATTCACTCGTGGAGCTTTTCGACTGTTCCCACTGGAGTTCACTCGTCGAACCTTAACCCTGGCTACAGGAATTCGTTAGTTCAGGTGTTAGTCATTAGCTATAGGAATTTTAAGCAAAACCTGTTCCAGGTTCGTCTGTGATATAAATGGATAAAAATAGTTCCTCCCCTATTGCTCCAGTGTATTGCAAAGGTTTCCCAAGTTAAAATTGGGAAACTGCGTTTTAGAATCCACCCATGTATCTTTAATGTATCTAAGCTCTTTTTCTAACTCTTTTAATGATGTCTTATTATATTGTAAGAGAGTGCTTCTATTTGGGAACATAGTAAATTAGGAGAGACACATACTTCCGATTATTAACTGTTAGCAAAAGTCACACAGGATAGTCATGCATCGCCCTACGTCATTAGTTAGTTTAAAAAGTCTTGACGTAGCCAAGTTATTTTTTCACGTAAGCCGGACAAACAAACGCCGTAAAACTAGCACAAATATCCCGCAAGAAAAGATAACTATTACTAGAACTTCATCATCATCATCATGTTGTGCCGTTAGCACGGATATCCCTGACCTTCTCTCGCCACTTCTTCCTATCGTTCATCGCCTCTGGTAGGTCTTCAGGGCTACATCCCGTATCCTCACATAGCTGCTGTATGTATGTTCGAGCTGGTCGTCCTGCTTTTGCCCGGCCATATGTGGGGGTCCATAGGAGTACATCACTTATGAGCTCGTCTCTGCTTCTCCAGCAGTGTCCTGCATGTCTGGTTCGTCTAACTTGGATAGTTTTCGTGATGGGAGGCAGGTGGCCGTATAGTTAGTGCCTTGTGGGGTGTTGCCGCCAAGACTTGTTCAATATTGCTGGCAGCATTCTTGTGTAATTGCTGTCTAGCTTCTTTTCCAGCCGTTTAGTTAGCGTCCATGTAGTGCATCCATATAGCAGTATCGATACGAACGCTGCCTGGAAAAACTTAAAGAACACTTATTTTTTTAAGATTAATTAAATCAGGCAATTTGCCTTTAAGAATATCGTAAGTAATGCTTATGACGTTGCTTTTACTTTGAATAAGAAATACAGCAACGCCATCAAGGACCAACGTAATAGCGGATATTTGTGCCCGTGGTGTAATGGTTATCGTCGTCGGAAATGAACACGGCGACACGAGTTCAAATCCTGGACGAGACTGATTGCATTTCACATAGCACTAATACACTTGGGAAAGGTATGAATCCAATTATTCTCCCTCCAGCTATGGGTAAATAGTAGGGCAGACTGATTTCTTCAGCCTTGGTGAGGCAACTAGTCTAGGAGAAGGAAAACTCTGAATTGAAACCCCTTAAACTCCGCTTAAAAACTGACCTTGTGTCATATCCTGCCCGAGCGGAGGGGTTGGGTAAATAGGATAGCGGATATTTGTTCGCCATTTTTCCATGTAAATATTTCATTTTACTGTATATATATTTCCAATGCTTTTTATTGTATTTTTTTATTTAGATTTTATCTTTTATTATTAGATCATATTCTTTTAAAGAATATTGAATAGAATTAATAAGATTTTGCTATTTTACAAGAAATTTCTCCCTAAAATTTCCTTAAATATGATTACAAACGACTTACAACACTTGGAAGAATATAACTTTCATTAAAGCATAAAAGAATTTGAAGATTTTAGTATTCACTCGTAAAAAAATAGCTAAAACTAATTGAATTATTGACCTGATGCATTATACTTAATTTTAGTCTAAAAAGGTGGCGTAAGGGTTAAATTTGACGTTGACCCCGAAATGACGTAAAGCGGAGTTTTACTATATATATATATATATATAGTTCATGTTTTCTCAGGCATATTTTTCTCTTAATACCGGTAGAGGGAATTAAAGACGTGTTTGCAGTGGTTTGAGAAAAGCTGCCTGGTTCCAGATGTTACAGTGATTAGCCAAGTTTTCTTAGACTTCATCAAAACCCAACAGATAAGCTGATAAGGATAAGTTTATGTCGGATTTTATAGGCAAAACTCCGACAAATGCCGGACTCGCATTTATACAAGTACGCATATATAAACACACAGCCGAGCATACATACTAATCCTGGTAAAAATTATGGACTTAGCAAACTTAGAGAAAGTTTACCATTGTGGTTGCTTTTGCAGTAAATGAAATAATACATAAAATGCAAAATATCTTTGTCTAATAATTGGACATTATGGCTTCATAAAATATATATTTAACGAAGGAGATTACATTATTTAAATTTATTCTTTTTTAAGCTTTAGAATGATAATGGTTTGGTTTGGTTTCTTTGTTTAATGTTATATCAACCTTTGTAGGTTATCTAATGCCAAAGCCATTCTCTGAGAAGTACAGTAGGGGTACTATTTAACCCATAGCTGGGAGGATAAGGGGTTTAATACCTTTCCCAAGGGTATTTGCCCGAAAGGGAACGTAATAGCACGACTGGAGTACGAACTCGCTTACTACGATTTTGCACTCTATCCCTTTAACCATTACGCCACGAGAACACCCTCAAAGGATTATGGAATATCCCAATATTGAGAAAAAACATTTATGGAATTCTTAGATCAAAAAATAAATTTTAGTTGCGCTGTAATACTACGTTCTAAAATAGATGTTTGAAATACTACAAAAGCATGTAGATGCTTGCACCACCACAGTTCTGACGGGTCTATGAGTATAGTACTGTTGTAACCTTGCCGTTTGAAAAAATTACAAATACACAAAAGACTGTTTTGGTTCACTAATACAAAAGTTTATTCGCTACTACACCTCTTAGAAGTAGTCAAGAAGAGAGAAACATAGTATGAACAAAGAATCGACCGCTTTAGCTTGAAAAAAAGGGATAAAATACCGTGAGGAAAGAGAGAACAGACATTGACCTTACTGTCATCTTTCTCGTTTTCTGTTCTTATTCTCATTCGTGCTGGCTCGCTGGTTCCATCTTCGAGGCCTCACAGCTAGTGTAAGACCCTTTAATAAATTTTTGTCCGTCTTCACATCGTCATGTCTCATGTCTAACTGACCGTCTTTTTGTTTTTTCTATGACGCGTCCTCACTAACGGCGTTTCCGACTGAGTTTCTTCCAGCCAATTAGAATCCGTCCTCGATTTGCTGCTGATACAATGCTATTTTTCACCTAGGCGTCCGCTGCAATCCCGAGTGAGACCTTCCTATTGTTTTTTTCCTTATAGCATTTTCTCAATCTCTCTCTCTCTCTCTCTCTCTCTCTCTCTCTCTCTCTCTCTCTCTCTCTCTCTCTCTCTCTCCTTGCTTCAATTCTCTTTCTCAAATATGTTCCTTTCTTTTCCACAGTCACATGGTGGACCAGTCAATCTCATTAGGAAACAACTGATTATTAAAACAATTAATCAGAGTCCGTGATTATTTTACAGCCACCCCTCAGAATTTTATGACAGGCCTAATTCTTTCAGGCATGGATTTCCCTGAGAGAAAACAATATCCATCATCGAAGTGGTTCTAACTTCCACGAATAGCAGTGAAAAAATTTACTTTAGTAGATGGAGCCTTTACGTAGACCATTTTTGAAATTTCAAACGATAAATTTTCATTTACATTAACATCCAAACAGTTCGTTGGACATGTCATTAATTTTAAATACCTTTTCAGAATAAAAATTTTAACCAAATTTATTTTCTTCCTGAAAAATGAATTCATCACCAAAACAATTGTCACTCGATGAAATGAGAAAATAACCCGGATTCTTATATACACATTGGCATAGATTGTTGAGTCAATGACTGATAACTTCTCTGATCATTTGAATGGTATTTAAATCACTTAGGTATTTGTGGTTGGTTGGTTGTTTGGGTATATCAACCTTTGTAGGTTATTTAATGCCAAATCCATTTTTATACAAATAATCAGTTCTACTTCAAACAATTCAGTTTAGCATAAGTACATAGTTTAATTGTCAAAAACATTTCTATTTCAAGCTATTCAGTTTATTCAAACAGTTCTAATTCAGCTAATTCAGTTTAGTATAAGTACAGATTTTGTTTACATACAGTTAAATGTCAAAACAGTTCTATATATAACAATTCAGTTTAGTGTAAGTCGAGTTTTAATGTCAAAAACAGTTCCATTTCAAACAATTCAGTTTAGCATAAGCACGCTGTTTAAATGTAAGTACACAGTTTAATTGTCAAAAACATTTCTATTTCAAGCAATTCAGTTTAGTCAAACAGTTCTAATTCAAACAATTCAGTTTAGCATAAGTATGCAGTTGGTACTATTTAACCCATTGATAGGGCCCTATCAGGTGCTATCATTCCGGGCCATTCAATGGCAATGAAGGGGTGATCCACATTTCCCAAAGCTCCAGCATCACTGGAACCTCACCATTAGATTGTTTAGTTGGTTTATTCTACAGCTCCAGCCAACTGGTCAAAGGTATTTGTGAAAGCTTATTAAAACTCGTTATAAAATTGATGGTCATTTTACTTGAAATAGACACGGTATAAATCTCTCTTTTTAATACCAAATTAGGAATATGTCTTATTTGTTTATGTAAAAAAATACAATAATTTTCAAAAATTAATCATTTAAAGAATGCTTCTGAGCAATTCTTTAGACAAAAGTAGAAAAAAAGTTTCATTAAATTGTCAGACGACTACTTAAATAATTTTCTTTCATTCTTTATGTAATTTAACGTTAAAAACATTTTTAATCCTTAAAATTCTTACAGTGCGCTATGCACAATAATGCAGATGAATATCACAATATATTTCACGTATTATAAAAACAGTATAAAAATTCACGTCTGAGTTTCACGTCGTCGATCCTCAGGTGAGCTTTTATTCGACGGTTATTTACCTCCCTTGAAGGTTGTCAACGTGAAATTCAAGAGTTGTTTGTGCGAGTTCCTCATGATGTCTAATAATTCAGAAAGTGAATCTTAGATGTTCAAACTTTTCTTGTAACTTAATACTACAGACTGAAAGATTAATGGAGTCTTTTTTACTTTTCATAGCTTTCTATATCTTTCATTTCTTTGGAAATTGAGCGGAAGAGTATCTTTTAAGGTTAGATCACTTAAAGTGATTAATTTTTTTAGTTCTCTTTTATATTAAATGCCGGCATTTTTCCCTTGAAACACATTGTTAAAGAATAAGTAATAGTGGATCATATGATCGTTTAGAACTTGGACGATAATTAAAATTAACTTAATTTTTTTTTTTTATTTGGACGATGCTAAACAAAATTTTCAGCCTCAATATCTTGGCAAATGTGATTTCTTTATTCTTCATTGAATATCACTTTCATCCAATTGTTTACACGCCATTATTGTTACACTTTATCCCAGTTTAAGTTCATTTTCTTCTATATCAGTGCCGGGTTTTCATTTGGCTTTTCTCTATGTAAATCCCCTTTCATTTCCTGTTTCGACTAATTTGTTTTTCATTTGTTTAGTTGTAAAATTTCTATTTTCAATGCATATTTCTTTGAGTTTTCTATCCTGATGTATTGATGTTTTTCATAGTCTAACAGTATGTTTTCTTTTTTTAACCACCTCATTTGCACAAAATTTTAGACACCTCTGATTTGGAACAACTAACGTCTTTTGCCACAGATTTTGCCCAATCGGCTGAGGCTACAGAATACATCTACTGCATCTCTACAGAGGGGTAAGACTATCCTAATGAGTTAGCCCAGTCATTTGGAACTGCAGAGTATACCGACTGCAACGTGTGGATATGACATTAAACAATCTGATGGAGAGGCTCCAGTAATGCTGGAGCTTTGGGGAATGCAGAGTATCCCTTCATTGAGATTGCCCCTAGGTCCACTCAAGCTCGGACTGGTAGCACCTGATAGGGTCCAACCTATGGGTCAAATAGAACTAAACAGTGTACTTATGCTAAAAGGAACTGTTTGAAATAGAACTGCTTCTGGCATTTAAACTGTGTACTTAAGTTAAATTGAATTGTTTGAAAAATAACTTTTTTGACATTTAAACTGCGTATTTATATTGAACTGAATTGTTTTTACATTGAACTGTGTGTGAATAAATGACTGATGATTAACTGAATTGTTCGTGATTCTTAGTAATACTTGGAACCATTTAATTTTGTTGACTAAACTGAATAGTTTGAAATAGAATTGTTTTTACATTTAGTTGTATGACTTTTAAACTGTGTACTAAAGCTAAACTGAATTGCTTGCGATAGAACTGTTTTTACATTTAGCTGTATAGCAACAAAATGCTGTACTTATGCTAAATAATTGTTTGAAACGGACCTTTAACAGGCATAGAAATGGGTTAGACATTAAATGACCTACAATGGTTGACATGCCACAAAAGCTAACCAAACAACTACAGGTTGCCTTCTTGAATGAGGTTTTTTGATACTTTTCATTCTTTCAACTCATATTTCTTTTTTTCGAATCTTGTTTCCTTTCAATTAAGCATGACCCACCGCTTATTGAGCTCTTCAGTAATTATCTTTTAACTAGAGACCGATTTGCATTCCTAGGTTTCTCTGCCACTATTCATTTAAGGATCATTCTGTAATTTTTTTTCTTCCCCATTGGGTTATTCCGTATTATTTTACTCTGTTTGACTTCGAAAAATTATATAATTGATTTGAATACAATTTAATCTAGTTTGTTTATAAAGGCTTGGTTTGGTTTCTTTGTTTTAATGACATATCAACCTTTTTAGGTTATTTAACGCCAAAGCTATTTTCGTAGAAAAACAGTAGTGGTACTATTTAACCCACAGCTGGGAGGATATAGGGGTTCATAGGGAATTTGCCCGAAAGTGAACATAATAGCGCGACTGGAGTACGAACTCGCTTACTACGATTCCGCAGTCCATCGCTTTAACCATTACACCACGAGGACACCTCCTTGTTTATAAAGCCAGAATATTCATCTATCAACGAAAAACGTTTTGAGTTTTATCTGTCATTATCTTATTTACTGCTCAACAAAAAAAAAGCGGGCAACCGCCTATAAGTTTGCTAAATCTGTTATATATGCTAGGGGGATTAGTTTAAACAATGTAAACATTGGAATATTTTTTAAAGTTTTTTTGACTTGAAAATATAAACGTAATTCTGAATCGAATGAATTTAAAAGATTTAGAGTTATCAGAGCTTTCATCGATGTATCCAGCTTTTTTTCAAAAATGGTAGTTTGTTTTGGAGAAATTTTGACGAGATTAATTTTTATTGGCTAGTGCCAGTTGAAGGCTGATGGGAACTGGTTTTACCTGTGTTTGTTTTTAAACGAAGTCAGCACGGGTCATTGAAGTATCAGATGATATCTTGTAACGTTTGTGATTCATAAAAAATAGTGTTAGTTAGTGTGGCACCGGCTAATATCCTGAAGCATTTTGATAGGGGCTGAGTTTCTAATTGTTAAACACATAGAACCCCCTGTCCAAGTCCAAAGATCTTCTTGAAGTTTGTTTTTTATGTTGATTTCATAGTCTTATGATCCTATAATATTTCATGATCCTATTTGAGTGTTGAAATCCTAAAAAGGTTTATGATCATGTTATAGTTTTATAATCCTATAACTGTTTTATGATCCTACGATAGTTTTATAGCTTTTGTCCTCGGACGGTTCTATGATCCTATGATATTTTTTCAATCCTATGACAGTTTAATGATCCTAAAATTGTCTTCCACTTTCTCAAATCATGCTCTTCAAATGAAAAGCCATACGGTGCAAACGTCGAGTAAGAATAGAAGTTGCTGCACTTACGCAATTCTGTATTTCGCCAAAATCGGTGAAAGAAATCAAGACTAAGTCTAACGTAAAGTTGGGCGGGTTTCAATCCCAGCTTGAAGTGTCCTGCGTGTCTAGCCACACTGATGAGTTGTAATACAACGAAACAGTCTGTCTTTGGACGACTATATATATATATATATATATATATATGATTGGCAATTGAACGTCTAGCTTCATCTACACATCTTGACAACAGTCTGGATACAACGAGATTATTCTTGTATAATATAAATATTCTAATTGGTAGTAACCAAAATTATTTTACCACTTCCCTATAATAGAAAAAGGTACAAGTAAGAATCTTCCTATTCAATGTGTAATGGGGAATTTTCTGATTGCTATAAATCGAGATTATAAAAAAACGTTAGAAATGGAGAATTAATCTCTTTCTCACGTACAATATTACTAAAAAACTTCAGAATATATATATATATATATATATATATATATATATATATATGTATGTATATAAATGGCCGGATAAGTTATTAAATAAGAGAAGCGAATTGATAGGTAGATGTAGACATAAGACTAAATTTAAACTATGAAAATTTAAAACATAGAAATAAATAGTGAAACCAGGTAAAAAAACGTATCCAACATATACACTAAATAATAGGTAGCTAATTAAATGGTATCGAAATTAATATAAGCATTAATATTTCTCTTAAAAGTTAATCATCGAACTTAACTTGAAAAGAAAATAAACTAAACACATAAATAAAAAAGTTAAATTACCGTAATTATAACTGACAGAAGAAATTTAAAAAATTAAAATAAAACGGAAATTCAATAAAACGAGGAGTTAACTCCTTAATCCCGCCCCCCTCCACCTCACGTGTTTATTCTGTTTTTAGTTAATTATCCATTGGATCTGAAGAAGTCCTGTATAAATTTTTCTTCATGTTTTTGGTTCACACCAGAAACTGAAAATACAGGATGGAAATAAATTTATAATCCTGAATTAACCGGCCTTTGGTTTTTTTCTTAAAAAAAAAAAGAAGATATATATATATATATATATATATATATATAGAATATCTTCAAGTGGAGCATTCGTTGTAAATTCTAAAAAAAAGGGGTCACATCCCGTCAGAGAAACACTAAGCAAACTACAAAGAAGAATAAATCAAGGTAGTTGACAACGAAGGAAAAAAACAAGAAAGGTTGGGGGGAACCGTTTATCTAGAGGGATTGCGGGGATTGGTACATTTTCTTTTCTATGACTAAAATTTAATCGTGGTATAATCAGTTGTGTTGAACAAAAGAAGATTGTCGAATTCCTTTTACTTGCTTTGCTTTGTTTTTTGGAGTTTTTTCCAACTACCTTGGTTTATACGTTTTTTATTGCTTGCTTGACACGGTGTTTCTCTGACGAGACTTGTACGAAAGAGAGGTTCTTTTATTAGAAGTTACAATAGATGGTCTACTTAAAGTTATTCGAAAATTTAGCACGTACCAATATACATATATGTATATATATATATATACTTGTCGGCATGTATATGTATGTTATGAATGAAAGAACAGACACATTAGCGTTATTAGAGAAATGTTTTCATAAATTTGGTAATTACAACAACTACAACATAAGAACATGACTTTTTACAGACAGACAAATAAGCAAATGCACACCCAGGCACACAAACTCACACATATACATATGTTTATGTGCACAATATATATATATATATATATATATATATATATATGTGTGTGTGTGTGTGTGTGTGTGTGTGTGTGTTCTCAGGTTCATTGTATGCAAAATAAATATGCTTTTTAGTACTTATATATTTATATTCATAATATATATATATATATATGTAAATCATTTGAAGAATAGTGTATATATATATATATATATAGTACAAATGCATGTGTGTTAGCTCAGTCAACTGGAGTTGTAGAATACACTGAATACATCTCTACAAAGGAGTAGGAATCCCCCATTGAGTGTCCTAGTTATGACACTAAACTATCTGATGGCGAGGGCTTAGTAAAGCAGGAGCTCAAGGGAATTTGGAGTGCCCCTTAATTGCCATCGCTCCCAGTTCCGCCCTGGCCCGTAGTGGTAGCACCTGATAGGGTCCTATCTATTGGTAAAATAGAACTAAACTGTGTATTATGCTAAACTAAATTCTTTGAAATTAACAGTTTTGACATTTAGCTGTGTGTAAACAAAAAACTATACTTCGACTATTCTTGTTTCCAACTTTTATCAAAATGACTTAATTCGGCGTTAAATGACCCAAAAAGATTTGATACGCCGTAAAAAAAGAACAACCAACAAACCAACCATATATGTGCGTGCGTGTGTGTGTGTGTTGGGGGGTGCCCGCGCACGTACGTGTGAGTGACTTTCTTTCGGTGTCTGAGTATTTGTATGTCTGTTTATACAGCATATGTAAGGAAAACAAATAATTTTCGTATATTTGATTGCCTTTTATTTCTGAGTCTCTCCCAAAAGTGCATTTGTAAACCGCAGATCTCAGCAATTGCAGTCATTTTTCCACGCAAAACGAAGGTACAATCAACGAAATGAGCGCACATTGTCGAGATAAGATAAATAGCAAGATGTATTTCGAAATGTGAACGTTGCCTTCTAGGACACAGTGATTCGTCTAATCTGTTTTCAATACAGATTTTTTGTCAAGGTCGATTTTAATGGAATGATAGCAAAAATATCTCTTGCTAACCAGAGAAACCTCAGACACCAGAGAATGCACAGATTCTGTTCTGTAAATGTAAATGGACATTGATGCCGTTAGCAAAAGAATCGGTTTGAGATTCTGGCTAGAAAAGAATATTAAAATACTCTTAGCCTTTTGCAAGTATAATAATGGATAAGGAACGTTAACTAAACAACACGATGGCCACAGAGCTTGCATTTAATGTCACAGAAAAAATAAGATTATTTTCATGGTCAACAGTGGTATATATATATATATATATATATGCTGCAGCATCATGTGGTTTAAAATACGTATATTTTGGCGCCATTTCTTCATTGATACATGTTTGATTGAACATTAAAGACATTTCTTTGTCTACATAATTTCTGTTAATCCTTTCGAATTGCCGAATCGATCTTATGATTTACAGCGGGAAATGGTTAATAGACCTTCTATAATTAGTTAGTTCCCAAGTACCTTCTGTCCAACCTTGGGCCATTATCAGAGGAGGATGTATTGCAAAAGTGATGTAACTTTGTATGTACTACTTTGTAAGAATGAGCGTTTATACTGGTGTATTGTATATCCTTTCATTCTTAAGATTTGTTTCAACAGATAGCGCCAGTAGCTAAAGATATTTAAGTACATTAGTACCGAATTCAAAATTAATTCTATTAAGTTTGGGTTGTAAATTTCTAATATGTAGCGCCTCGAGAATTAGTAGTTTTGGCTTGTTATTTTGTTGTTCTAATATTGTGTTTTCGGTAAGAATTTTCATAGCACAATACCTAAAAAAAAACTGTCCTTCCCGACAACTGCATTTAGGAAAATTCACGTTTTGATTTTGTTTAATTCCAAGTCGATGTCTCACTGGACTTTGTTGTTCGTGAAGACCTCAGGTCGAAACGATTTTTGTGTATATATAGATATGTATTCTTTGTGTGTGTGTGTGTGTGTGTGTGTGTGTGTGTGTGTGTGTGTGTGTGTATGTTTGTTTGCACAAATGCATACGTATAAATACACTCATGTATGTATACGCTTATGTATGTATATACTGGTACGCACATATATTTTCAAGGGTATTGGGTGGATTTTTTCCCCTTTTTTATGTTCTTTCCTTCTGTTTACCTCTAGTCTAAATATATATATATATATATATATATATATATATGTGTGTGTGTGTGTGTGTGTGTACACGCATATATATATGTAAACTCATGTATACCAACGCTTATATGTTTTTTCAATGGCATAGGTTGAGTTTAACGTTTGTGAATGCATTTGACCCCGTACATAGATTTATTTTAAGCTAGCCTTTGTGTGTATAGTCTCGTGGGCGTGTACGTATGCATGTGTTGTTAGCCCCAGTTTAATGATGGTTTAAATCTATTTATGAAGATTTTTCTTTTATTTAGAGCGATGATTAGTCGTCAGTCTGGTGTATTGGTATTCTTTTAAAGTCTTCCATAACGATGTTTTGATACATAGTTTCCTTTTGTTTGGTAATTTCATGTTGTTTTCATGTAAAGAAGTTCTAGTAGTCAGTGCTTGAGTGCAGCCAATGTATATTTCGTTGCAGTTTTTGCATTTCCTTATTTAGAGTACATTTTTTAAATTTCTATTTATTATGAATGTTATTTTTGGCTTTTCGTCGCTATAGAATTTTTCTTCAATTAATATATTACATACTCCACTTCTTTTATTGTTGCATTCAATTATTATTCGAATTTAAAGGTAAAAGCGTCGATCCTCAGGTGTGCAAGTATCCAACACATCTATTTTTTTTCAAAATAGTTTTGGCATTGAAAAAATCTGCCGTATTGAAAGGGTAAACAACGTCAAACTCTGAGTCGTGTACTTTTATTCTTTTTCATCATCTTATTTAATACTAGACGCATACACACAAATAGATAGATAGATTGATGGACTCGAAGTGTGATTAAAAATATCAAGCCTGAAGAATACATTTTTAAATTTTAATTTAAAACTTGTGAGAAGCTAAGTTACGTATCTACGTATATGATGGCTGCCATCAATTTGTTTAAGTTGACACAAGACTTGTCTGTGCAAACTTAAAAATATATGAAGTCAATTGCGCAACTTTTTGACCCGCAGTTTATGAAGAAACACATGATTCTACTAGTACAGTATTTTACTCACCAAATATGGCTTTGTGTGAAGTTTTCGTGTTTCCTAAACTGAAAATTCATCTCAAGGGTAGGATTTGAACATATATATATATATATATATATCTCACGATGCCTCGGCAACACAAAAAGTGGAGTTTCATATATATACGAGGGGCATACGATAAGTTTCCAGACTTTTTTGTACAGGCATTTAAAATTGTTGTAGACTCTTGAAAATCCACTATGTTATTGCTATACATATTATGAGATGACTGACCAATGTTTATGATTTCAGATTCAAATTAACAGCTACAGCAGCAATTGGAATACACCCTACTATAGTCTAATTGTCACAGATGGTGAATTTCAAAAATGTAATCTGGACATGAGGAGACTTTAGAAGAACGATATGCAATAAAATTCTGTTTTAAACTTGGAAAAAATGCCACAGAAACGTATGGAATGCTTCAGACTGCCTTTCGACCATCTTGCATGAATCGAGCTTCAGTTTTTGAAAAGCATAACAGATTCAAGGAAGGCAGGGAGTCTATGAGGGATGATGAGAAGTGTGGGAGGAGTAAGGAAGTCAATACACCAGAGTTGATTGGCCAACGGGTTAGGGTTAGGATTACTATGTTGAGGTTTTAAGGGAGTCCAGGAAGAGATTCCGTCGGAAGAGGCCAGCAACTTTTCAAATCGGGTCAGTGGCATTTCCACCAGGACAATACACCAGTCCACAACTCCATCCTTGTCACAGACTATTTGGCCAAGACAATTCCTCACACTCCCTATAGTCCAGACCTTGCTCCCTGTGACTTTTAGTTATTCCCTAAGCTCAGAGGGTGTCGTTATGAGACAATTGAGAAGATAAAAGAGGCTGTGACGAAGGTCACTGACACGGTCACACCAGAGGACTTCCAGAAGTTTTTGGAACGGTACAACAAGTGCATTGCAACCGGATGAGATTACTTCGAAAGAGACTGGAGTTTCATGTATGTACTATTAATAAAAGTGCCCATACGAAAAAAGTCTGGAAACTATAGCATGCAACTCGTATATATATATATATTATATATTATATATATGTTGTGTGTATCATAATGAGATCAGATAATTTGCATATTTCGCATTAAAAGTTATTCTTGTTAAAAAAATTTCTTATTCTTTTTCATTCTCTTTTTCTTTTTCTTTTCCTTTTTCTTTTTCTTCTGCTTTTTCAACTTCTTTTTCTTTTTCTTTTCTTTTTTCTTGTTTTTTTCTTTTTAAAGATTCATTTGTTGATAGCTTTAAGAATTATTCCGGGTTGTAATCTTATTTCTTCATAATCTTAACCTACACGTGAACCGACAACGTTAGCCTTATTGTAAATTGAACTAGTTTTTCTAAGAAAAATAACGTAAATACTTTTAGTTTCAAAAGTGAATTAATTATTTAAGAAATAAGTAAATCTTCAATGTTTTCGATTAAGTCTTTTTATTTGCTTCATTATCTTTGTTAATTTTTCATATTCATTTTATCTTATTATTTTTATATTTGTTGTTTGTTTGTTTTTTTAATTTTATTCCTTTTAAAAATACGTGATTCATCTCAAAATGTACCTATAGGTTATATTTGTACAAGTGAGGAATTTCTGTCGTTAGAGCTCAGTTATATATATTTAAGTATGTTCCCCCAAGTTGCTGCACGGGAGAAATCCTCGGGGTGTAATAGATAACGAACTGAGTTGCGATGTCGTATGGAGTGAGTTCAAATTCATGTGGCGCCATTATGTTCACTTTTGGTCAAATGCATTTTGGAAAGTTTTAAACCCTTCATCCTCCAAGTTATTGGATAGATATTACCACTACTGTTCTAAAACGGATGGGTTTGGCATTAAATAACCCAGGAAGGTTGATATGCCCATCGAAAACAAAGAAATCAAACTAAAAAAGAAAAAGAAAAAGAAAATGTACCTCTAAACCAATCTCGTTAGAGCAATGTCTTGTGTTGCCGTGACAACGAAATTGCTCATTACATTTTAAGTGTAAGTACAGAAATTTCCGATTATGAAATGTCTATTTTGAGACAACAAAATGTAAAAAATTGAATATAGGTAATTGAATTTGACATTCTCACATTTAATGCATCATCAGATACACAAACAAATACGTAAACAAACAGACACTCTATCTATCTATCTATCTCTATCTCACATACACACACTCACACTCACACAATGAGAAAAAAGTGACGAAAACTAAAGTGTACATTTCATATCTTGAAGACTTTTTTAAATCTAAAAACTCAAATTTTAAGGAAAAGATGTATACAGCTTAACTAATAAAGTGATAACGTGTACGAGTTCAGCTATATATATATATATTATATATATATATATATATATATATATATATGCGTGTGTGCATCACTTTAAATATATATTATATTATATATATAATATAGTATATTATATATATATAAAATATAAATATATATACATATATATATATATATAATATATATATAAATATATATATATTGCGCCTGTGCATGTCTTTATATATATATATATATATATATATATATATATATATATATATATATATTATATATATATATATGTTTATATACATATATGTATATATGCGCGTGTGCAACTCTTTATATATATATATAATATATATATATATATATATATATATATATATATATTATATATATATATGTATATGATATAATATATATATATATATATGTATAAATATATGTATATATATATATATATATATATGCGCGTGTGCATGTCTTTATATATATTATTATATATATTATAATATATATATATATTATATATATATATATGCGTTTGTGCACGTCTTTATATATATATATATATATATATATATATATATATATATATATATATATATATGTATATTAAATATATATATATATATATATATAAATATATATATATATATATATATATATATATATATAAGTATATATATATATATATAAATATATATATATATAATATATATAATATATATATAATATATAATATTATATATAATATATATATATATATATGCACGTATGCATCTCTTTATATATATATAAATATATATATATATATATATATATATGCGCCTGGGCATGTCTTTATATATATATATATATATGTATATATATATATATATATATGTGTGTGTGTGTGTGTGCATCTCTTTATATATATATATATATATAATATATGTATATATATAGTATATATATATATGCGCGTGTGCATCTCTTTATATATATATATATATATATATGCTCGTGTGTATCTCTTTATATATATATATATATACTATAATATATATATATATATATTGCGTGTGTGCATCTCTTTATATATTTATATATATATATTAATATATATATATAATATATATATACATACATACATTTGATAAATATACTGGTTCTTTTTCCTTTTTTTAAGTAAAGTAATTTCTTCCGTTTCGT
>OY757907.1:43390988-43476667 GCA_963585895.1 Sepioteuthis lessoniana | reverse complement strand
GGCAAACTATGGACATACACGTACGCAAACAACACTAAAGCTCAGATAGACTACGTCCTTATAAACAAGAAATGGAAGAATAGTGCATTGAATTGCGAGGCATACTCCTCTTTTGAGGGTGTGTCCACCGATCACCGAATAGTCACAGCGAAAATACGGTTAAGCCTACGAAAAAACGACAAACGAACAGCGACCACCAAACACTATGACTGGGCCCTATTAAACAACAAAGATGTCAGAGATAAATACGTATTAGAATTGAGAAACAGATTCGAAACACTACAAGAAAAGACGGAAAAAAGTACACCAAACGACGAATACGAAAATTTTGTCAATGCACACCTTGAGGCAGCAGCAAAATGCATTACAACAAAAATTAAAACTAAATATAGAGTCCCATGGGAAACCTTAGCGGTGAGAGAAAAACGTGCACTAGTGAAAACAGCCTCCAAAAACTATCGAAAAAACCCAACAAACACAAATGCCTTAAAACTAAAAACGGCACAATATCAATTAGCAGGCATATATATAAAGGAACAGACAGAATACATTCAAAATCAGATAGATAAGATCAGAGACTCGGTAGAAGATAGACAATCTAGAATTGCCTGGCAAACAATAAACGAAGTGAGCAGAAGAAAGAACACAACCAAAGCAAAACTTAAAGCAGCAAACCAACAAGAAAGAATAAAACTGTGGAAACAGCACTTCGAAAACTTACTTGGAAACCCACCAAAAATAACGCATGAACCAATCACCAGAATAATTAGCAAACAATTAGACATTAAACTTGGACCGTTCACACAAGGAGAACTCGACTCGGTTCTCAGAAAAATTAAAAATAGGAAAGCTGCAGGACTGGACGAAATTCCCCCGGAAGTATGGAAGACCAGACAATTCGACGACATACTGCTCCGACACTGCAACGCAGTATACAATCAAAATCCGATAGATAGATGGACGAAGGGATGCATACTCCCCTTCCCTAAAAAGGGAGACCTCGGATTAGCCAAAAACTACCGAGGCATAACACTTACATCCATAGCTGCCAAAATCTACAATGCCCTACTACGAAACCGCATAGAACCCAAAATCGACAACATACTTAGAAAAAACCAAAATGGCTTCCGAAGAAATAGATCTACGACCTCACAAATACTAACCATCCGCAGAATCCTTGAGGGTGTACGGGCAAAGAACCTACAAGCGACATTAATATTTGTCGACTTTACCAAGGCTTTCGACTCCATTCACAGAGGAAAGATGGAACAAATTCTACTAGCGTACGGCATACCTAAAGAAACCGTAGCGGCAATAACGATTCTCTATAGAAACACTAAAGTAAAAGTACGATCACCAGATGGAGACACAGAATACTTCGACATTGTAGCAGGAGTACTACAAGGGGACACGCTGGCTCCGTATCTCTTTATCATTTGTCTAGACTACGTACTTAGAACATCGATTGACAAAATCAAAGAGAATGGCTTCGAACTGACGAAGAAAAGAAGCAGAAGATATCCCGCAACAACAATTACCGACGCCGACTACGCCGATGACATAGCGATACTGGCAAATACACCTGACCAAGCCGAAACACTCCTGCATAGCCTGGAACGAGCAGCAGCAAGCATAGGCCTCCATGTTAATGCACACAAAACGGAATATATGTGCTATAACCAAACAGGGGACATCTCCACTCTAGAAGGAACCCCTCTTAAACTAGTAGACAAATTCACGTACCTAGGAAGCAGCGTCGAATCAACCGAAAAGGACATCGAAACGAGGTTAACGAAAGCATGGACAGCTATCAATAGGCTATCGACTATATGGAAATCAGACCTAACCGATAAAATGAAACGCAGTTTCTTCCAGGCAGCGGTCACATCGATACTGCTATATGGATGCACTACATGGACGCTAACAAAACGGCTGGAGAAGAAACTAGATGGCAATTACACAAGAATGCTGCGTGCAATCCTCAACAAGTCCTGGCAGCAACACCCCACAAGACACCAACTGTACGGACACCTGCCCCCTATCACGAAATCTATTCAAGTTAGGCGAACCAGACATGCAGGACATTGCTGGAGAAGCAGAGATGAACTCATAAGAGATGTACTCTTATGGATCCCCACACACGGCCGCGCAAAAGCAGGACGACCAGCACGAACGTACATTCAGCAGCTATGTGAGGATACAGGTTGTTGTCCTGAAGACCTACCTAGGGCGATGAACGATAGGGAGGAGTGGCGAGAGAGGGTCAGGGATATCCGTGCTGCCAGCACGATATGATGATGATGATGACATATATTTCGATTGAGGGTTTAGTTTGGTTTTAAAACACATCAACCATTGAAGTTTATTTAATACCAAATACATTTTTAATCATAGTTCTATTTCAAACAATCCAGTTTAGTGTGAGCATAGTTTTTTGTTTACACTCGGTTAATTTCAAAACAGTTCTATTTCAAACAATTCAGTTTAGCATAAGTATGCAGTTTAGTTTTATTTGACCCATAGATAGGATCCTATCAGGAACTACCATTCTAGTTCAAAGTGGACCTGGGAACGATAGCATTGAAGGAGTATTCTGCATTCCCCAAAGCTCCAGTATTTCTTGAGGTTTTCCCATAAGAAAGAACACATCACGCTGATTTTGAATTTAATGCTGAAACTGGATTTATGTAATCTTTATTGACTCGAGACTTGATACCAACCACTTGTAAGTTTACTAGTTTACTCACGGTATTTACCAAGGCACCAGAGGTAGAATAATGGTTCGCAAGTAAGACCAGCAAACCTTCACAAGAGAGTTTGATTCTGATTAGGTGCCCCATTTACACGGCCTTGCGGCTCATCTGAGCAAAAAGCTTACTACATTTCTACTCTCTGTATTAACGTTTTATAAGTTAAACCTTCTAACATACGAAGGCCATAGTTGTGCGTTTTGTTGTTGGAGCACTTGAAGGGTGTCTAAAAGATGCTGTATTACATCACAAGCTGATCTTGCTGCGCTTGCGCACTGATATGACTCAAAGCCATCCATCGTCATTCCTGCCTAGGTAATGTAAAGAAGTGGAGAAACCCATATTTTTTTAAAAACCTTCCCACTTTTATTCAGAAGTTAAAATATGCTGGCCGAGAGTAACTAAAATTTTACAGTCATAAGAAAAATGTCTGCCATTCTTTTATATGGCAGCCGAGAAGAGCTTTAACCCCATCAAGCTTCGCAAATTAAGTCTTGTTTCGTTTGTAATCCTCAAACTAAAACCCTCAGTTTTCTGCTTTTTCTAAAGTGGTCGTATTAAGCAAATAAACTCAATATTTTCATAAAACCTTCATGTTCTAGTTCCCATATCCTCACTGAGGTCCTGACACAATCACCAAAACATGTCAATCATAAAGCCGGTGTCAAAATGACTCAGCCACGCTATCCACAGCGTCCCTACAAAACTCGTTACTGTTATAAAAACTGGAAATCTGTGGAAGAACGAAGGCCATGTAGACGACAGGATTACTGAAAAAGCTGAAAGCATAGTGTTGGCGAAAAGATGAGACTTACTGTCAGTTGATCTCCAGTGTTAGATTTAAAGCAGGGATTACTTTATAAAAACTGTCGGATAATATTTTGTATTCAAATGGCAGCCTCAAAAACTATAAACTAATGGTTTTGTGTATTTCAGTTTCTTTACGAATATCAGTTAATATAATAATCATAGACAAGGCAGATGGCAGAGCGCAAAGTGTCGGTTCATTAAAGAAAATGTTTGCAGTCAAAATTTACATCAGTCTACAGAAGAATTTGCTTGCTAATGCCAACAAAATTTGTTCAGTAAATCCACTTTTTACACACACACACACACACACACACACACACACACATATATATATATATATATATATATATAAACTTAACCGCTCTCCCCAAAATACCCAAAAAACTAAATTACTCTCCCTATCATGATCTTTACAGCAGTATATAAAGAGATATCTGACACTTGAGAACCTCTTAGTCTGATAAAAAAAATGTATATATATATGTATATTTATATACTGTAAAAGCACGTATGGACAAGAAACTGACTGTTACCAAGCGCCGTTGACTGTGCTTATGCTATCATAGCTTATATCTCTATATGCTCTATCAGCGATATTGAGCACTTTTTATTTATGAATATTGCAAACCTCATTATTGATATTTATATCATTCTATGCATCATCAAATCATGTTACTGTCACAGATTCCTTTGACTTTTTCTCGATATCCATTTTGGCAGGCCCTCAAAGCTTCATCCAATACCTGCTCAGAATTGATGTATGTAAGTCTCAACTGGTCAGCCTACACTGCCGTGTCCATTTGTAGGAGTTCACAAGAGAACGTCTGTCAGGAGTTAATTCTTGCTTCTTTAGCAGTCCTCAGTATATCTTGTTCGTCTTACTTGGAGGGTTAGGGAGATGAGAGGTAAGTGGCTGTACAACTGTTGCTTTCGTGGTGCTACTTTCAAGATTTATTCAAATGAGTACTCGGCATAGAGAGAGAGAGAGGTATATTATAACAATGATTGGAGGAAAATAATGTCCCTAATTTTACAAGAAAAAGTGTTTTAGAGATGCATTTTGCTTTGGTAGAGCATAGGTAGATTAAAATATAAGAATTTAAAAGATTCACAACTCTACAGTTTCGATACTGCGAGTTTCACGAGTTTATTGACACGTATAATAAATATTGTATTCCTTACCTCATATATATATATAATTCAAAGGATATTTTCACGGTTACGTTTGATCAAAATGATTCATATTAATCATAGATCCATGCGCTTTTGAGAAAATCACGTTGATGAATAAACGCTATTTGTATAAATGTCTTCTTCAATCAATTGACAGAGGACACACGAGGATTATTAGATTTAAGCTTCTGGACATTTTTCGTATGGGTACTTTTATTGATAGTACACACATGAAACTCTAGTTCCTTTTGAAGTCATCTCCTCCGGCTGCAATGCCTTTCTTGTACCGTTCCAACAACTTCTGGAAGAACCCATGGAAGTCTTCTTGTGTGAGCGTGTCAATGACCTTCGTCACAGCCTCTTTCATCTCCTCAATTGTCTCATAATCACAGCCTCTGAGCCTAGGGTATAAGCAAAAGTTACAGGGAGCAAGGTCTCGACTATAGGGACGGTGAGGAACTGTCTTGATGCCCATCTTGGTCAAATAGTCTGTGACAAGGATAGAGCTGTGGACTGGTGCATTGTCCTGGTGGAAATGCTACTGACCCGATTTGAAGACTGCTGACCTCTTCCTGAACTCCCTCAAGACCTCAACATAGTAACCCTAACCCTAACCCTTTGACCAATCAACTGTGGTGTATTGACTTCCTTACTCCTCCCACACCTCTCACCATCGCTCACAGATTCCATGCCTTCCTTGAATCTCTTATGTCACTCAAAAACTGATGCTAGATTCTTGCAAGATGGTCGAAAAGCAGTCTGAAGCATTCCATACGTGGCATTTTTTCCAAGTTTAAAACAGAATTTTATTGCATATCGTTCTTCTAAAGTGTCCTCACGTCCAGATTGTTTAACCAATCAGCATACCTATATGCCTACGCATGCAAATTTTAAAGGTGCGCTCAGCGTAAGGGTCATCGCCGGGAAGAATGGTAACGACGAAATTCTGGACGAAGCTGATCAATTTCACTTCAAGCTAATATCCTTGGAAAAGGCATTAATGCGTAGATACTAAAGCAGACTGGGTTATTTTATTCTTGGTCAGGCAACCAGTTTTGGAGAAGGAAAATTCTTAATTAAAACCATTTTTGTTCCGATTAAAAACGGGCCAAGTGTTACATCCTACCTGCCTGAGGTGGAAAGGTTGGGAAAATGCATACGCACACACGTGTCCACACACACACACACACACACACACACATATATATATATATATATATATGCATACGTATGTCCTGGGTATGACATAAAACTTTATCTGATGATAAGGCTCCATTTTTAGAGCTTTGAGGAATGTTGAGTACTCCTTCAATGCCATTACTCCCTGGTCCACCTTGGTCCAGAGTGGTGGTACCTCATAGGGTGCTATCTATGGGTCAAGTAGAACTTTGACATTAAAACTGCGGGCAAACAAATGATGTACTTTAGTGAAACCATTTAAATGTGCAAAGGATTAATAGTAAATAGAATTATTCATGTTAGATAGAAATACTTGAAACCATTTAACTAAGTGCAAAAAACCAACAAGCTCATTTAAAACTGTTATCAACAAAGTGTCTTTACAAATCATATATATTTAATATAAAAACAAAATTCGGCGTTAAATATCCGGTTGATATAACTTAAAACCGAACCAACTAAACTGATAAAGAATTCGCACACGCACATATATATATATATATATATATGTGTGTGTGTGTGTGTGTATACATCATGAACCGCCTACAAAACCACATTTAAACACACATAACTGTAGATGAAAGATAAAACATGTCAATCTATAATTTTATGAGTATATAATGTGGATATTTTAGGTTTCAGACCAGCTCTTCCAGAATAGTCGTTAGTACTATTTTATGCACCTTTTTGAATTTTACCTTCATATATATATATATATATATATATATATATATATATATATATATATATATCATTATTATTATATGCTCCTGTTTCTTAATGTTTCTAAGACCTATTGTTTCGACCTCCTCTGCCCTTGCCTGAGGATTTAAATCTTTTTTTCCTCGTACACATATGAATTGTAATTCCACGTTTGCTGTTCCGCAACCTCAAATATAACTTGTAAAAAGTCATCTGACGAGACGAAGAGTATAATATTCTCCGTCGAAATGAATTTATTTTGACAACTTAACCAGGCTAGAGTTTCCATCTAATTGCAAAATGTATATATATATATATATATATATATATATTGCAGGAGTCGACTGAAAAGTTCTTAGGTTGATCAAGATACTCTCATAGAGTGAAACAAATTGGGTTCATTTTTTAGCAAGACTACTTTGTGGTCCACACATCTTCTATCAGTGTGGCAGTGCTTGGATCTCATTCGTCAAAAAATGTTATCAAGTACTTACGCTTATCTGCGTTATTTTTTTTTTTTTTCAAAATATAAAAAACAAAGAAAAATGACCCTGATTGATTTTGATTTTAAAATTTCAGATGCAAATACCCCGCTCTAATGAAAACTAAGGATTGCTCAATGAAAGTGATTTAGTTTGGTTACTTTGTATAATGGCGTATCAATCTTCGTGGGTTATTTAATGCCAAAGCTATCCTTATTCGAAAACAATCCTTTTTTTAACTTATTACAGAGGATAACCGGACATTGTCCTAGCGGTTAGAGTGTTCGCCAATAGCCCGGGAGACCTGGGTTCCATCCCAGATCGAGTCATACCAAAAACTCAAAAAATGGTACTTGATGCCTCCTTGCTTAACACTCAGCATTATAAGGTACGGATCAAGGGTAAAGTGGAGCAATCCAGGGAAAGGAGTAGCGCCCTCCCCTACACCTTGGTGTAGTAAGTTATCGAAAAGGGAGCCCTCGGGTCACCCTCGACTATGGTCGCCAACTTTACTTTTTTACTTTTACTTATAGAGGATATCAATGAGGTTCAGACCTTTTAAGGTTATTAGTCCGAATATAGACGTGATAGCGTGACTGGATTTCGAAATCACTTATTAGTATGTCGCTGTCAAATGCTTTATCCACTGTACCACCAGCACTCCACTCTTCTCATTTCGTATCTGCTTACTCGCGTCTATATAGGGGGTATATTTTTCAAATACAAGGAAAAGTTCCTCAGATTTAAGATAAAATAACTTTTTAACTTTGTTATAAAAGTTTTGAACTAAACTTATGCTTATGATGTATAAGAAAATAAAACAATAGATTATAAATTACTTACGAAGTGAAGTTGTTTTTCAAACACGCTTTTCAAAATCACCTTACAAATTAGACATCTAAAGATTGGGATAAAAACTATATGCTAGTACATATAATACACACTGTATTTTTTACCTACTGGGATTGATCAGTAGAATACACCGACTGCATATATATATATATATATATATATATATCAACTGTAATAAAAGCCGTTTGCCTATAGATGTAATATACAGTACATGTTTTTCTTAAATATAAACATTTTGTATGTTTAAACGCCCATAGAAAGTCGTATATATATACATATATATATATATATATATATAGGCCGACTAACATCCGGGCATTCCCAAGCAATGGATTAGGCTATTGGTGAGCATTTGCTTACTATAAATAGCTGCAGAACCAGTTACGACGATGATTGTTTCTCAGTCCTGCATAGAGCTAGAGATAAATTCCATCTTAAATTTCTAGAGGCGATTTATATTTCTATGAATCGCCCCTCTCTATGCAGGCAGTTAAACAATCATACTTTAAATATATTTTGGGAACTGCTAGAAACTGGGGTGATTTAGGGGGGTTTTTTTGGTGGGGGGGTCAACCTCTAATCTGACAATCCGAATTATATACCCCCGTTTTTATCCAATTTTCCGGTGTATAAAAACTTGAAAAGCGCCGGACGAAAAGGCCTTCGTGTGTTTTATTATTTTATTTCAGTTCCCCTACTGTCAATGCCAATGGTGTCTTTGCTAATTATTTTATATAAATTTCCCTGTACCCGGAATTTAATAATATATATATATATATATATATATATATATATATATATAAAGCGAGAAAGAGAGAGAGAGGAAGTGATAGAGAAAGGGGAAGGAACAAAAAGCTCTCCCGTGGTGTAACATTGGAAATGAACACGGCGACCCGAGTTCTCCCTTCAGCTACGTGTAAATAGTTGGATGGATTGAGTTCTTTACTGTAAGTATGGCAACCAGTCAAGGAGAAGGAAAACTCTGTATTCAAACCTCCTAAAATCCCCTTGAAAAATAACTTTGTGTCACTTCCCACTTGTAGCGGATGCATTTGCTGAACACACACACAACCACACACATACGCTCGCTCACGTGGATGGAGCACTCTAGCGAAGGAATTTACACCTGCCGCTCGCATAATGCAAAACTCTTTGAACGAATTGAGCACTCTGGTGTCCGGTAAGGTATAAATGTAAACAAAACGAAAGCTACTACTTAATGTTTGATAATTCCCTAACTGACGTGGTTCGCTTGTTGGCTGAGTGGTATGATACTAAGTTAAACGTAAAGTTGGGCTGGTTTCGATCCCAGTTTCAATCGTCCTACTTGTCAAGCCACACTGAAGTGTTGTGATACAACGAAAGAGTCTGTCTGTGGATGACAATATATATATATATATATATATATATATATATATATATATATATATATATTAAAATGAAATAGGTCCGCAAATGAGTTTGTGAATGGTAGTTTTGGTTCTTATTTCATATAAATATGCTCTACACGACTTTCCAACTTTATGGTCCTCTTCAAATGAATAAAAATTGTCGTGGTTGCCTTTATTTCGAGCTTTTATAGTGAAGACTGTTTTGAGAGAAGTGGGATTCTTTATAATTCCAGGGTTTGTGCCAGTGAATGCCCTGTTGGAGTTAACTGTCCGTGAAAACCTTTGGCTTTTGCAAATGTTTTGCGTTTGTTTTTTGTTTGTTCATTGTTTGTGTGTTTTGTTTTTCCTTTTTCTTTTTTTTCTTTGTACATGTTTACAAGGATGTATTCTATACATATACAAAAAATTCATTTGCGGACTTATTTATTTTAAAATATTTACTTTTCTCTCGCTAGATCAACAAAACTTATATATATATATATATATATATATATATATATATATATATATATATATATATTGAAAGGATTTCGGATTTCGTTGACATTGTCCATGCTGAATTTCTAACCGTTTTAAAATTCTAAATTGCTAGACAATTATAGGAAAATGTATGACAGGAATCCCTTTCATTACAAATAAGGAAGACATAGTTCAAAAATATCACTTCCGCTCATATTCTTTGTCCCATCCGCTCTTTTTGTCAAAGACAATGGAATATATGAAAGTAAAGTAACTCTAATAAAAATGTACTCACAAACCCAAGCGGTTGTGGGGAGGATGAAATAAATGATGATGCATTTTGCTTATTTTTGGTGATTTTAAAGTTATTACTTTGGGATGTCTTTAAATGTCAAATCAATTAAAGAATGTCAAGAATGGCAATGCTGACCAATCATAAAGAAATAATTATGAAGTAATGTGTGGGTGCTTATGTGTGTGGGGGATTGAGTGTGGGTGTGTTTTCATAGATAGATAGATAGATTCGGGAAAGGGCGAAGGAAACTTGAGAAACTATGATTACCCGCAATGTTAAACTGGCAGATGAACATGTGGAAAACCATGTATATTTAATGGACCTTGGTGACACATTATTGGTCAGGACAAGAACTTTTCTGAAACTCTTGTATGAGTATGTAGCAATCTTTTAAATAGTTTTCTTTCATTGTTTGTCTACAGACTTACTGATGAACATACGGAAAGGCTTTATTTCATCATTTGGTCGCAGACTTATTGATGTATCTATATAAAGACCTAATTTCATAATTAGATTCCAGACTTATTAATGCACCTATATAAAGGCTTGATTTCATTATTCGGCTACGTACTTATTGATGTAGCGGTGTCAAAGCTTTCTTTCAACGTAAGGCAACAGATTTATTGATGTATCTATATAAAGGCTTGATTTCATTATTCAGCAGCAGACTTATTGATCTACCTGTAAAGTAAAAAAAAAAGTTGGAGACCGTAGTCGAGGAATACCCGAAAGCTCCCTTTTCAATAGCGACTACACCCAGGTGTAGGAAAGGGCGCTACTCCTTTCCCTGGATTGCTCCACTTTACCCTTGAAACGTACATTATAATGCTGAGTGTTAAGCAAGGAGGTATCAAGTACCACTTTTTGAGTCTTTGGCATGATTCGACCTGAGATTGAACCCCGGTCTCTCCCGGATCATTAGCGAACACTCTACCACTAAGCCAATGGGATGTACCTCTACAAGGAAAAAGGGTATCATTAGACTACAAACTTATTGATGTACCTATATAAAGGCTTTCTTTTATTATTCGGCGACAGACTTATCGATGTACCTCTATAAAGCTTTTCTTTCATCCTTAGCCTAGAGACTCAAAAAATTGGAAATGAGATTTGGTTGGTTGGTTGGTTGGTTTTTATGGCTCATCAATCTTGGGATTTATTTAAATCTTGGTAATATATATGATTTGTATGCGAATATTTAGTTGGTTACTTCTTTTTCAAACCGGTGGTGAGATCTCATTTTCTTGAACGCAGATAAATAGTTTCAAATATTCCTATCAAATACTAATACTTTTATTTACTATAAATCATTTGTTTTTACAAAGCTAAATAGTTTCAAGTGTTGCTATCTGACACTAATTTTTTTATTTACACACTTAATTGATTTCAAGTATTTCTATCAAACGCTGATAATTCTATTGTATATTAATCAATTAACAAATGATTTCAAGTATTGCTATTTAACATTAGTCATTCTATTTATCAAATATTCATCATCATCATCATCATCTCGCGCCATCAGTACGGATATGCCTCACCCTCTCCCGTCACCCGTCTCTATCATCCATCGCTTCCGCTAGGCCATCAAGGCTACATCCTGTATATGTAGTTTCTAGCTGGTCGTACTGCCTTTGTTCGTCCATATGAAGGGGTCTACATGAGTACGTCACTTATGAGCTCGTCCCTACTTCTCGAGCAGGGTCTCTCATGTCTGGTTCGTCTAACTTGGATAGTTTTCGTAATGGGTTGTAAGTGGCCGTACAGCTGCTGCTTTGTAGGGTGCTGCCTCCAGGACTTTTTCAATATTGCTCGCAGCATTATTGTGTAGTTGTCGTCAAGCTTTTTCAACATTCCTTTTGTTAGCGTCCATGTAGTGCATTCATACAGCAGTATCGACACGACCGCGGTTTGGGAAAAAACTACGTTTCATTATATCGGTCAAGTATCAAATATTCATTGTAGTATGAATAATTTGCAGAGGATTGAATAATTTCAAATAACTAATTATAATAATCCTAACTGGTACAACTTCGAAGGCAATGATTGTGTGTAGTAGGAATACAGTCGGAGAGAATTCGCACATATCTTTCTTCTGTGGCAGGGACCCTTTTTGTTAAGTAGAGCAACGGCCGGAGAACACACACGACATGTTTGCTGGGGTGATCGCAGGTCTCTCCACTAAGCTTGATCGACCAGCGGATCTCTACCTTCAATCCAAATTTCCAGACCTTATATTGTCTTTTTAAGTCCCATGCGGAAATATGAACATCCTCTTCGCCTCACGTATTTTTCTGTTAGTGGCTGGTTATCAGAACTTACATACTTCCGTTTTTTTTTTGTCCGGTGATTTTTTTTGTCCGGTGATCTTATCTGCGAAATATCTGTCACTCTATCAATAAGCAATAAATCTCTTTCCCGCGAAACCACTTTGTTGATGTTATCTTGCGACTGTATTGACTCTGCTAAGTTCATCGTCGCCAACTAAGCTAGTATATTTCAGTGAGGGTCCTGGGCATGAACAAGAAAGGGACAGATAAGCACATTAACAAAATATCTGGCAGTTCCAGACTATAAAATACAAATGAAATGCACTTAGTGAAACTGCTCATTTCCTTAGGAGAGTACAATTAATGTAACAGGAAAAATAAGAATGGATAGAACATAAAATACATAAAATAACTACCTTTCATCATCCTAGCTTTTGTGTGAAGACCCGTTGAAGAATTGTAGAGAAAGAGAAAGCTGGAAATGAAATAATAATAATAAAGAGAACCAGCCGAATGGTGGACTTTGTGTTCAAGCTGACCACAGAATAAAACTGAAAAAAAGCGAAAACAGAGATAAGTACCTAGACCTTGCTAGATAACTGAAAAAACTGTGGAACATGATAGTGACGGTGATATTAATAGTTACTGGCGCGCTCGGCAAGGTCACTTAAAGGATTGATCGAGACACTGGAGGAGTTGGAAATAAGAGGACTAGTGAAGACTAATCAATTAAGAGAGATTATCCTGAATACTAAGAAGAGTCCTGGAAACTTGAAGAGACTTGCTGTCACTCAAACTCCAGAAAATCTCTCAAATGAACAAAATGATAATAATGCCACTCCAACGGACCACAGCGTGAAAATCAAAATAAGCGAAAAGGTAGACAAATACTTAGGATTTGTTTGAGAGTGGAAAAAGTAGTGAAAAATGAAAGTGACGATGATATTGATTGTGATAGGTACGCTTGGAAACGGTCCAAAATGTCTTGGAAAAAAGACTGGAGGAATTGAAAATCAAAAGAGGAACCGGGAGTATACGGACTACAGCATCGGCGAGAGTACTCAGTAGACTCTTGAAAACCTTGGGAGAATTGCAGTCACTAAGATTCCAGAGAAAAACCACGTATTAAACTCGTCATAAAAACTCTCAAGGAGCAAAATAAAAAATAATAACAATAATGATAATAATAGTATCAATTGTGATTGGTGCATTCGGTACAATAACTAAAGGATTATTAAAGGGACTGGAGGACTTGGAAGTTGGCGGACGAGTGGAGACCATCCAAACTACAACATTGTTGAGAACAGCCAGAATACTGAGAAGAGTCCTGGATACTTGAGGAGACTTGCTGTCACTCAAACTCCAGTGAAAGACCATCAGCTAACGCTTATGTGAAAAACTCTCAAATAATAATAATAATAATAACAATAATAATAATAATAATAATAATAATAAGAAGAAGAAGAAGAAGAAGAAGAAGAAGAAGAAGAAGAAGAAGAAGAAGAAGTTGGTTTATGGAGGATCGGATTAATATCACTGAAATTCGTGGCGATAGCCATTAATAAAAGAACTAAGAAAATCGATTTTTTTCCTGTTTTTCTTAAATTATAAAGAAATAACCTTGCAGAGGTTTCAGAAAGGAACTTCTCTAATCCTGTTATTGAAATCTCTCTTTTTTTTTCTTTTCATTTTTTTTTCTTCTTTTTTAATGCTAGTAACTGTGGTGGTAGCAATGTTGAGAAAAAAATGAGAGAGAGAGGAGGTATAAAAAAAATCGCCTCCTGGGAAACACTTGATGAATTTCCCACAAAAGATAACGCTGACAGAAGTCAAGCTTCCCTAATCCACGTACTGATTCACTTTAAGATTAGAATTTTAAACAGATGGACATGATATACGTGAGACAATTCAGGATGTGTAAGTCTTTTTTTTTTTAATTTATTGTTTTGTTGGATGGCGTTTCATGACAGTTATTAACGAACTGTTATGATTCTAAACTGAATTGCAAAAGAACTAGAAACAGAAGTACACGGGACGCTTTCTCCCGCTCCTACTAGTTAAATTATGTGTGTGTGGTATTATAGCTGAAGAGGTTGTATAGTTGTAGTCGTGTAGCTGTGGAAACCACTGGACGTGTAAATGATGCTTTGTCTAAACACACCTAGGAGCGTAGGCACGGGACTCGAAACCGGTTCCAAGGACACTAGACTGACTTCCAAAAGCCCTGAAAAAGAGACTGGGGAAATTGCAGATCAGAGGAATAATCGAGACCAACTAGACCACAGGAAGATCAATTAAAATACTTTGAAGTCCTGAAGAGATGGGGAGATTTGTCATTCGGATTTCAAGAAAAACCAACAGAATTGGAGTGAAAACCACGCTAGTTGTAGAAGCAGTAAAGGCGAAAGAGGATTCGCCAGCACAGAGGATTACGTAGATGCATCAATAAAAGGACTCCCGGAGTGAGGTGCCCATGGTGTAATGGTTATCGTCGTAGGAAATGGACACGGTGACACGAGTTCAAATCCTGGACGAGACTGATTACATTTCACATAGCACTAATACCCTTGGGAAAAGTATGAATCCAATTATTCTCCCTCCAGCTATAGGTAAATAGTAGGACAGACTAGGTTCTTCAGCCTTGGTGAGGCAACTGGTCTAGGAGAAGGAAAACTCTGAATTCAAACCTGCTAAATTCCGCTTAAAAATTGAGCTTGTGTCGTATCCTGCCCGAGCGGAGGGGTTGGTAAATATGATAAAAGGACTCTCGGGCTAGGCTAAAAAGAGCGAAGAAAGACTAATTACAGCTGCTAGTAACAGCTATAGCAACATAAATACAAACAGAAAGACAACTAAAACTAGAAAACAGAAATGAGAAGAAAAACAACTGTATATATTCTTCAAGTGACAAATTAGCAAGATTTCACAAGTGATAACCCGCACACGGCTAAGAAAAGGACACCTCAAAAGAGAAAATGAATTTCTTTTAATTGCAGCACATAAAGACAGCCCAAAAAATAATTATATTCATGCGAAAATTTATTACACGCAACAAAAATAACCATTGTGGGTTATGTGGAGACAAAAATGAATCTTTTTTTTATCAGCAAGAGTTTTTGGACAATTGTCTTCGTCTTTGTCTTTTTCACAACGTTTCGGCCGCAGTATCCTCCGGTCTTGCTCAAGTGCCCCCTGTTTATCTGGGCATAAAAATGATCCAACCTGGAAAACCATTTTTAAAGTTTGACTGTTGATCAAACAAGGCGTTCAAGAACTATGAAGATCTTTCATAAATAATGACGTCATTGTTTTTCTCGCTTATCCAAGAAGTATTACACGAAGTTTTATAAGAGGAATACAATATGGGAACCGATAATTAAAAAGGTTAGATTAAAAAATAATAATAAAGATGAAGACAATAGTCCGAAAACTCTTATAGGTAAAAAGCATCAAGCTTCGTCTCGGAAAATTTGGACAACCAAAAATGAATCTGTTAATCACATAAGTGAATTCAGCAAATTAGGATAAAAAGAATACAAGACTAAGAACGTATGGCACATCGAGCATTGAAGGTTATTTAATGCCAAATCCATTTTTATACATATAAACAGTTTTATTTCAATCGGTTCAGTTTAAATGTCAAAAACAGTTCAAATTCAAACAATTCATTTTAGCATAAGTATGCAGTTTCAATGCTAAAAGCAGTTCTATATCAAACAGTTCAGTTTATCATAAGTACACAGTTTAGTTCTATTTGACCCATCGATAGGAGCCTATCAGGTGCTACCATTCCGGGCCAGAACAGATCTTGGAGCGATGGCAATAAAGGGGTACACTGCATTCCCCAAAGCTCCAGTATTACTGGAGCCTCACCAGCAGATTGTTTTTGTGTCATAACCAGGACACTCGTTGAGAGATCTTACTCCTCTGCAAAGAATTATTCGATGTATTCTACAGCACCCCCCGACTTGGAAAAGACTTGATGCGAAAGGTGATTCACTGGGAATTGTGCAAGATTTTAAAAATAACCATACTACCAAATGGTATATACACAAGTGAAAATCCGTCCAAGAAAATGATACGCATAAAATTCTTTGATATTTTGAGATACAAGCAGATCATCTAATCCCTGCCTGAAGACCAGAATTTGTTAATTTACAAGAAAAGGACCTGTCAACTAGAGGATTTTGTCGTTCCTGTAGATCACAGGGTAAAAATAGAAGAATAGACAAAGACGTGGATCTTGCCAGAAAAAAAAAGTGAAACATGCGGATGAAGGTGATAGCAGTTGTAGTTGGTGCGCAAGGAATAGTTCCTAAGACTTAGAAAAGAACTGAAGGAATTGGAAATCAGAGGAAGAATCAAGACCATCCAGACACGGTATTGTTAAGATCGATTAGAAGACTGAGAAGAGTTGTGGGGATCTGAATAGACTCGCTGTCACGAAGAACCTTGAGAAAGACCATCAGCTAACCCTGGTTAAAAAAAAAACAGAGGCATCCCCGGCAATCAGGCTAAACAGCCTTAACCGAACGACTGGACACAACTGACTAGAACCGGAAACTGCCAAACACAGCCAGCCGAAGCGTATACCGTCGTGCCGTCAGAAAAACAGACAGGTAGGAATATCTATTTGACCCATAGATAGAACTACCACTCAGGTTCAGGGTGAACCTAGGTGTAATGATAATAAAGGGTTACAACACAGTCTTCAGATCTCCAGAACTCCAGAAATAGACCCCACTATCAGGTCTCATTTAGTATCATACCTCAGACATTCCTTTTAAATGTGGTCTTATTCCTGCAGGGGATAAAATTAACGAATTCTAAGTCAACAATGAGTAGATGTATACATCGTTTTTTGTTTTTTTCTGTAAGTGAATGCAACGAAATAACTCATCCAGAATTTGAACTTGGCTCACCGAATTCATTTTATTCAACCATAATATTAAACTGCATGCATCTTCACGTAATTACTATTATTATTATTATTAATTTTCGAGTATCCGTAGATGTCAACGCTAACATCCTTGCTTCCTCATCGAGGAATTTTTCTGGGATTTTAATCCTTGGCTTAATCACCGATTAGGTTCATGTAATGAAAGACGGGGATGAATTAAGGACACCAGCGAAGCTGAAGAGACGCAATTGCTGGAGAGGCTGCAACGACCACCAACGGCGGTATCTTAGCTCGCGCAGCTAGGGTTTGATGGTAAGGGAAACTCGAAACGACCAGCTGCCGCACAAGTTGCACTAATTTTAATAATATGGTGGAACCAAAAGTAGTCTTATATACACAATGTTCGTCTGAAAATTTTATAGGCTGACCAAAATATTCTCATTGAAAGTGACAAAATGAGGTTTATTTATCAACATAGTCCATTTTGCGGTCTACACTCTTCTTGCATCAGTGTAGCTGTGCTTGGATTCTAGTGGTTAAAAAAGTCATCTACACAAAATACGAGGTTCGTTCTTAGCCTAACCAAGAAAGAAAAGCACAGCTGAACATTAAAAACGAAAAAGACAAATTCAGATTTTTTTAGTTTTATAAGTGGTACGTTGAATTTTAAAGCCCTAGTTTACTAACCTGAACGTAAAGTTAGGCGGGGTTCGATCCCAGCTTCAAGCGTAACTACGTGTCTAGCCACACTGAAGAGTTGTGATACAACGAAACATTCTGTCTGTGGATGACAATATATACGCTCCCCCATGGGGGCTGAGCATTCTGGCAAAGGAATCTACGGCTGCCGCTCGCATTATGCAAAGCTCTTCGAACGAATTGAGCACTCTGGTGTCCACTAAGGTATAAAATGTAAACAAACGAATGCTGCTGCTGCTGCTATTGCTACTTAATACCTTATAATTCCCTAGCTAACGTGGTACGCTTGTTGGCCGAGCGGTCTGATACTAAGTCAAACGTAAAATTGGGCGGGTTTCGATCCCAGTTTTAAGCGTCCTACGTGTCTAGCCACACTGAAGAGTTATGATACAACAAAACAGTCTGTGGATGACAATATATATTAATATATATAGTTTTCTGTATTTATAAATAAAGTGTTTGCCAATGGCCCGGGAGATCGAGGTTCAATCCAGGTCAAGTCATGCCAAGGACTCAAAAATGGTACTTGATATTTCCTTGCTTAACACTCAGCATTATAAGGTACTATCAAGAGTAAAGTGGAGTAATCCAAGGAAAGGAGTAGCACCCTCCCCTACAACTTGGTGTAGTATCTATTGAAAAGGAAACTTTTGGGTCGCCCTCGACTACGGGCGTCAATTTTACTTTTAGGGGTAGCATAGACACAGAGTCAACTGTTGCCTTTATATACTACGCTATCGTAATTTATAAATCAACATCACCATTGATTGTGCAGACAGTATGGACTTCCTTGACTCTTTCCCACCATGTTACATACTGACCTCGACCGAGCCGTCAATCAAGAGATGCACCTGTGTAAATAAGCAGAGGAACAGCGGAAACAGGTGCATCCAGTCGAAGATATCGGAATATCACCTTGGCCTCAGGACGTGGTTGAATTCGGTGCAGATGTGTACGCCCACAGGAAGCAGGTGGGTGTCTGACAATTATATAACCAGGTGCCACAGACGGTTCGAGTTCCAGTCGCAGTTGGAGATAGGATGCTCGCGGAGTAAGAACCAGCTCCAGACAGAGGGCTTGAGCCCTCGGTGACCCACGGTTGAGCAGCCCAGCCAGAATGCAAAAGAAGTGCTGCTAAGGTCAGAAGAACTTTGAGTCAATATGTAGCAGTCTATCTCCGTCTCCAACTCACATCTCACATATAATCAACATCAACCCTTTCGCAACCCTTACGAGAATAAAGTGTGAGAGGTATATTATTATAAAGAAGTGTGTTAGTTCGTTCATTGAAGTCGTCATTATGTTTCTGCTTACATCTACATGTATTTGAGTATACAACTATACCTCCCCATTATTCATCGCTCCTGCCAATTCCGCCTGACTACATCCAAAGTCAACGCAGAACTGATGTAACCAACACTGGTCGACCAACACTAGTTCGTTCAGTGTAGCAGTCCATAGAAGAACATATCAGTTCGTCCTTTCTTCTCTGGTAATGACCTGCATGTCTTGTTCGTTATGTATGGTTTGAGACAAAGTGTTAAGAATAATTGTGGTATTGCTGGTGGCCGACCGAAGACGACATTTGTGGAGTGGTGGGGAAAACAGGTGGGAGCGTAGCTACCGCTTGCCAGTAATGGACTTGCTCATGTGCCAGAAATGAACTTGCTTGTTTGTAAATCGTTTTTCTACTGTGTAACCAAGTAGAATTTGTATACTGTTCAGTTCTCGTACGATCCAATATTTTTGATTGAATTTCGCTTCTCGGGGTCACTCGGTGATAAGCAACAATATCTGAATTTTGTTGCAACCAGCAACGACCATTCTACAGTCTTTCATCGGTTGGTCACGAGTAAACCCAAGAAATTGTAATATTGCAAGAAATCGCAATAAAGGATCTACTGTTTTTTTTTTGGGGGGGGTCTGGGGGGAGGGTCTTTCAGGATTGATTCAAAACGGTACGTAACTTTCTCATTTCGTTACCATCTAGCTTTTTCTTCGTGCATTTCATTAGCGTTCATGTGGTGCATCCATACAGTAGTATTGACACAGTTTGAAAGAAATCCTGTTTATCTTATCGGAGAGATCAGGTTTCCATATGATCGATAACCAGTCAATACCAGCCTTGACGTACGTCGACATCACTTTCAGTAGATGAGATATTTCTGTCGATGAATGTGAATTTGTCTTCGAATTTTAGTGACCTGCCACTTAAAATGGAGATTCTTGTTTAAAACAAATGACCTCTGTTTTATTTACATTTACGTGAAGACTAATGTCTACCTCCAGGCTATGCAGCAGGGGTTCGGCTTGAGTAGGTGTATTTGAGAGAAGCGCTAGATCATACGTGTAGTCTGGGTCTGTAAAAGTTTCAGTGAAATATCTTCTGCTTCTTGTCTTTTCAAGGGTAAAACCATTTTCTTTTTATCAGATCTACCGACGTTCGAAGTATGTTGTCTTGGCATATTTAAACACATCTACCTGCCTGTTAATAATTTATCCATATATATGTTGTAGTATCATCCCTATTTTGGATGCATAATGGACTCTTCCAACAAGGATATAATATTTCACTGTAATCCACTCAGGGAAAAGGTAGCAAGAGCTGCACTGACGACATTGTATTATTTGTTTTACTGTGATATATAACCATTATGCTTTTCTCTTACTATATGTTTATCTTACTTATTTCATGCCCTTTCCCGAAAACATAATATATATATATATATTGGGGAGTCGATGATATTGAGACAGGTTCTAAAGTTAATTCTTATGAACGTATAAAATCTCATGCACTCATATCCGAAAACTTGTACACGTAATTTAAATAGAAAATGTTTTCTCAAATATTTTTTGTAGAAAACAGATTTGTACAATCAATTAATCTATCAATAAAACTGTTAAGCTGTTTAGATAAATTTGATGATTATATGCAGATAAATTGTGCAGATCCTTTTCTAAAAGCGCAATTCACGATAAGTCCTAACAGATTATCGCATATATTATCGTTGAGATGATATAAGTGATAATCTTTTCGGATTAAGTATGAATTGTTCTTTTGTTAGATCAATTTTATAATTCCTGCATCAGAGAACTAAATATCTGCTAAAATTTTGTCCGCTAACCCGTTTGGTCACTGAGGGACCAAACCAGAACAAAAACCTAGGGAAAATTTGTACAAACAGGCAACTATTTCTTGTTATACAAATTTTCCCGAGGTTTTTGTATTTTGCTCTTTTAAACATCCATCGTTGATTTAACATCACTAATATCATCCCTCATAGTCCTGACGATGGTTCATTAGAACCGAAACGCTATAGTGTCGACTTTGCTTCTCAATAAATCTCTCCTACTTGGATTACCTCATTATCAATTTTTCTTTACACACACACACATGCATATATATATATATATATATGTGTGTGTGTGTGTGTGTGTAGGAAGTTCGTATTTAGGAAAACTTTTTTACTGCGTATTCCGTGTTTATTTTTGTTTGTTTACATAGGCGCTGGGTACCGTTAACCCTGCCTAATATACAGACCAACATGGCCACACACAAAATAATTCATTTTTTCCCGCCATTCGCAAAACACGTTCTCATACACTCAACTGTTATTGTAGTGGTCATTAAATATCCGAATCCGCTCACTCATGATTTACTGAGTGAATCCAAGCCGCTTAGCGATCCGATCGGCGTCAGATGTCCAATGTTTCCCCCACCCAAACTCTTTCTCTCGATGGGTTTGAACATGATTGACCGTTGTTCGTTGTCCGGCGTTGGTCAGCTGCATTAAACCATTTGAAGATTTCGACGTCATCTAATCCCGCTTTGTCCGATTAAGATTCCGGCTTTCCATCAGCGCCCTATTCGTATTAATCACTTCCCTCGGAAGAGTTGAGCTAACGTCATTATTTGTAATGGCGGCAGGCGCGCCAAATATCTAAGCGGTAACTATCATGATAGCCGCTTTGTGAAAAGCTTCAAGCATATATCTTTTAATTCTTTTCGCTCTTTCCCTGCTTGCTTCGTAGCGCGAAGCAAGCTTGTTCGTATATGACAGGATTTGAGAATCGAATCAATAGAAAGACAGGAAATTTAGATCATCAATTAAATCAAATATTAGTGAAGATTTTCGTAACCAACATGTCAGTTTACTAAACGACCTTTTTTTCTTTCCTTCCAATGACGTAATTTACAAGTTTTATGTTTGGCCAAACAATTGTGAATCTGTCATCTTTCATTTTTTCCCTTTTTTTGTTTGATATCAGTTTGTCTTCGTTTCTTTTCTTTTTTCTTTTTTCTTTTTTTTTTTCTTCTTCCATTTCGATTTCTTGAATTTCTTCTGTCTTTCGATACTACCGCAAGGCTGTACCAACTGGACTTTAACAAAACGTCTGCAGAAGAAACTTCATGGGAACTACAAAAGGATGTTGCGTGCTGTTTCGAACAAATCCAGGAAAAAGCTGCGCTCAAAAGTAAATCACTTTATAAAACAGCCGCTGTACGGCCACTCACCTCCCATCTTACAAACCATTCGACTAAGACGTGCAAGACATGCGGGGAACTTCTGGTGAACGTAAGGACGAGCTCATAAGGAAACTTGTAATTGGACAAACCAGGGTTCATCAACTCTGTGCGGATACTAGATGCTATTAAGAGGATCTACGTCGAGTGATGGTCAATATGGGTGGATGGGAGGAGAAAATCAAGGGAATCTGTGCAATCAGCACGCCTTAATGATAATGTCAATGTATATATATATATATATATATATATATATATATATATATATATATATATATATATATATATATACATGTGTGTGTCTGTGTGTGTGTAAGACGGTAGTAGAGATCATATAATGATCAGTTAAAGACACTTGGATCCGAAAAAATATTTCTTATTTAACGAATGGATATATTGCGTCAACTTTATTTTCGACGTTTCTTTTAAAATATTAATAGTTACTTTTTTTTCTTTTTCTTTGCTTTCATTTTCTGGTGTCATTCTTCTTTTTTAAATGCTTCGACCTTTCCTTTTCCTTCTTTTTTTCTTTTCTTATTTTTTTTCTTTATATCCCCCCCCACTGATTATTTCATTTCGGCTCTTTCCTTTACGTTTATTTGTATCTTCAATAATTTTTTTGTCAATTTCCTTCCATTTTTATTCCCTTTGTTTTATGTTTTTATTCTTTCTCAATCATTTTTTTTTCCTTTTATCTAAACTTTTATTCGTTTTTTTTTCTTTCCTTTTTTATTTTTCATTTCGGCTTTCGTTTTTTTTTTCTCGTCCGTTTCTCTTTTTGGTGACATCTTTTTTTTTTTTTTTTTGGTTAATTTTTCTAATTTCTTCTTCTTCTTCTTCTTCTCCTTCTTCTTCTTCTTCTTCTTCTTCTTCTTCTTCTTCTTCTTCTTCTTCTTCTTCTTCTTTCGTTTGTGCCTTTCCTTTATTTCTTTTTCATTATGTTCTTAGTTCTTTTCTTCAACTTCATTTGTCATACTCTGTTTATTTACCATCTAGTTAATTTATTCTTTTCTTTCGTCGATTTTTCATTCTTTTCTTCAGTCATTTGTGACGTTTCAATTTCTTTCTAGTCAATCTCTTCTTTCTTTACTCTTTCATTTTTGGGGGCGATTTTTCTTCCTAGACGTTGTTTCTTTTTTCCCCTCTTTCTTCAATCGTGTTCTTTCCTTGTTATTTTTTAGGGTTTTTTCTTTACTTCCTTTACCATTGTTTTATCTTTCATTTCGCTGTTGTTGTTGTTGTTTTTTTTGTTTATTTTATTCAACTGTTCTTACATCCTTTCTTCTTTTACTTCGTTTTACGTTTTTCGTTTATTTTCATATCTTTTTTCCTTTATATTTTATCTATTTTCGTTTCTTTTAACATTTGTATTTCTTTGTTTTTTTTATTTCGTCCTTTTTCCACGTTTATATGTTTATTTTATACTTTCCAAACTGTGCTTTATTTCTATCGATGTCTCTACACTTCTGTACACAGCGTTAGCAGCTTTCTAATCTGTTTTGACTGGAATAAACATGAAAAGATTGAAATGACAATATTTTTCCCGGAACAACTGAAAGATAGATAGATAGATAGATAGATAGATAGATAGATAGATAGATAGATAGATAGATAGAAAAAGAGAAAATAGTGGATAAGAATAAAATGAGATGGATAAATGGTTAGATAGCTAGATGATAAAATTAAATATGCGAGAATAGATGGATAGATAGATAGATAGATCGATCAAGAATAGACTGAGATAGATAGATAGATAGATAGATAGATTCGAATGTGATGTGTATTTAATAAAGCGAAAATATTTATAGGTACCGCGCACAAACACGTGCACCGGCACGAACAAATACAGACACACACACTCAAACACGTATATATATTCGTGCATAATTTATATATATATATATATATATATAGAGAGAGAGAGAGAGAGAGAGACAGACAGACAGACAGACGCGCGTGCGTGCGTGCGTGCGTACGCACACACACACACACACACACACACAAACACACACACACACACACATATATATATATATATATATATATATATATATATATATATATATATATATATATATATATATATTAAAAGTGCGCAGAGAGAACGAATAAAAGCAGGTTATTAACTGCAGGATTCGCCCGATTTTATTTGTCGATTTGACTGCATATGGATTTACTGGCTAACAATGCACGGTGTATTGCAAAGTCAAAATCCAGAGAAAGAAAGAAGAAAACTCTGGAGCTTAATCGAAATGAATAAAAAAAAATGTAAAAAAGTTATAAATAAAAAGAATTAAGAAAAGACACGATAAAAAATAAAACAATACTCTTAGAGCTATGTAGAGATACATCCTTCAGTTCAGTTTATATATGTATATATGAGGGAGGGTGTTTGTATGCGTATTTATGTAGTTAATATATATGCACTTATATATATATATATATATATATATATATATATATATATATATATATGTGTGTGTGTGTGTGTGTGTGTGTGTGTGTGTGTGTGTGTGCGCGCGCGTGTGTGTGTGTGTGCGTTTGTGTGAGTGCGTGTGTGTGTGTGTGTATGTTAACGTGTGCCAGCATCTTCACATAAATATATAACTATGCACACATATAAACCATCCCTCAGTTCTGTTTGTATATATATATATATATATATTTTATATGTATGTATGTATGTATATATGGGCAATGTTTGTATGTGTTTTCATGTATTTAATATACATGCCTATATATATATATATGTGTGTGTGCGTGTGCGCGCGTGTGTGTGTGTGTGTGAAGAAATTCGTTTAATCTGGCAGAATGTACGTAGAAAAGGTAAAACAGAAGAAAGATATATGTTTGACGGTTTGTTTATTTGCCAACGCGTTTCGACTTCCATCTTTTTTTCTTTTCTGAATGCAAAAATATTTTATCAAAATTATCTTAGAATGAGAAAAAATTATCATAGATAAATTTTGATTCAATAGGAAGTCTTCATCAGGGTTTGTATGTAGATATTGCTAAGTGAAAAACGTTTTCTTTTCTTAAGAAGTTCTGCGAAAAAAGAACCTGTTGTATGTGTTTGATTTATCCACTTTTTCACTTATTTTTGTCATCTAGTTAGATTCACCAAAATTTACCATATATATATATATATATATATATATATATATATATACTGAACTGAAGGATTGATTATATATATGAGCAAGGACGAACTCATAAGTGACGTTCTTCAATGGACCCCTACACTTGGTCGTGCCATTTTTGGCCGGCTAGCAAAAACTTATTTACATCAACTCAGTACGGCCACAGGATGTAGTTTGAAAGATCTGATGGGAGGGTTGGATGGTTGTGAAGGTTAGAGAGAGAGAAAGAGTTAGGGAAATCTGTGCTGTCAGTGCAACTTCATGATATGTGTGTGTGTGTGTGTGTGTGTGTGTGTGTGTGTGTGTGTGTGTGTGTGCATATCGAGAGAGAGAGAGAGAGAGAGAGAGAGAGAGAGAGAGAGAGAGAGAAACAGACAAACAGACGGACCTAGTATTAGTGAGAAAATGGTGTCTCAGAATACAGATTGCCCAGTCGGCAGGGGCTGTAGATTACACCAGATTACTCTGCAGAGTGGTAACTCCACCAATGATTGTCCTGGATATGACACTAAACAGTCTGATGGTGAGGTTCCAGTCATGTTAGACCTTTAGAGAATGCAGAGTACCCCTTTATTGTCATTGCTCCCAGGTCCACTCTGGCAGCGGCATGGTACTATTTACCAACCCCTCCGCTCGGGCAGGACATGACACAAGGTCAATTTTTAAGCGGAGTTTAACAGGTTTGAATTCAGAGTTTTCCTTCTCCTAGACTAGTTGCCTCACCAAGGCTGAAGTACCTAGTCCGTCCTACTATTTATCCATAGCTGGAGGGAGAATAAGGGGGTTCATACCTTTCCCAAGGGTATTTGGCATGGTAGCGGCATGGTAGCACCTGATAGGGCCCTCTCTATGGGTTAAATAGAACTAACGGCATACTTATGCTAAACTGAATTGTTTGACTAAACTGAATTGCTTGAAATAGAAATGTTTTTGACAATTAAACCGTACTTACATTTAAACTGCGTGCTTATACTAAACTGAATTATTTGAAATGGAACTGTTTTTTGAAATTGAAACTGTACTTACACTAAACTGAATTAGCTGAATTAGAACTGCTTGACTAAACTGAATAGCATGAAATAGGAATGTTTTTCACAATTAAACTGTACTTACATCTAAACTGCGTACTTATGCTAAACTGAATTGTTTGAAATAGAACTATTTTCATAAAAATGGATTTGGCGTTAAATAACCTACAATAGTTGATATACCATAAAACCTAAACAACCAACCAATCAGAATACAGATAAGGGAATAAGTATAAACTTATTGGCACACATGCACATAGGTCCTCGTATATTTGTAGAAATAGACAAAATTCAGGGTCTTAGACAAAAATGCCTGTATTTGGTGGGAGGTCGCACATAAGCGCCAATATGTGATTGTAGACGTTCGTACACACACCCACACCCACACCCCTCTCACATAAACACAGGCACAGACACAGACACACGCGCGTGCGCGCGCACACACACACACACACACACACACACATATATATATATATATATCAAAGAACCCAAAATAAAAGACTTAGGAATGACAAGAAACCAGTGACTTATGATATAAACAAATAATAACAACAACAACAGCAACAACAACAACAACAAAGACGAAAGAATTAAAAGAAGCAATAAAATAAACGATAATGTAAAGAAGAAATTGAAGAAAAAAAAGCGGAATGAAAAAGAAACAAAATGAAAAAGTAAAGCAAATAAAAAAAGAGAAACAGAATGAAGACGAAAATCTAGAATGGAAAGAAAAACAATAAAACAAGGATGAAAAAAAGAAGCTGAACAAAGAAAGAAAGAAAGAAAGAAAGAAAGAAAGAAAGAAAGAAAGAATCATAAAAATGAAAAAACGCGTCATTAAAAAAGCAAAAAGGAAGAAAGAAAGTGGTAATTTACTAAGCTTTTTGCTAGGATATGGCACAAGGCCGAATAAATGGGGCACCCAATGAGACCCGAACCCCTTCGCTGGAAGACAGAAAGAAAACGTCATAAAAGAAAGAAAGAAAGAAAGAAAGAACAGATAGGCAATAAAGATTTGACGCCAAAATAGAGAAATCTATAAAAAAGAAATATTTCTAAAAGTATTTCGAAATAATTAAAAATAATAAACCAATAAAGAACGAACTGAATATGATTCTGGCGACGACGACGCTGAGTCGCGTAAAATTCAAACTTTAAGAAAAACAAAAAAAAAACAAAGACAAAAACAACCAGCCATACAAATAATATATATATATATATATATATATATATATATATATATATATATATATATATATATATATATAAACTATCAGAAAAACCCGTGATATGCAAAACAACCATAAATAACAATAAACGTATCCCAGAAGACAAATAAAAATATTAAAAGAAAAGATTTTTTTTTTTTTTAAAGGGAAAGAAAAGCAGACTTACAAGACAAATGCCAATGCTGGAAACATAAAAGGCAGAAATAATCGCTAAAAAAAAAGAAAATACAAAAAATTCAAAATGAGCAAGACAACACAGACAAGAAATAGACAAATGGCGTCTTTGAAAATTGACAAAATAAATAAACAAACGTAAGAATAGAGAGGCGCATACATATATTTAATAAATTGGTAAAAATACAACCTATTCCGATCGGAGAGTACATTTATATTTTTATTTATTTATTAATAATGTATGTTCGGCGATTACACGGTCTTTAGACTTTTACTTCGTAGGTATGGAGATGTATCTACATCGTTATATATAAACATATCGGGAAAAATATTAGTGGAATGTCAGAGATAACCTCATTGTTTTCCTTGTTATAAACCAAGGATTGTATGCAAAAAGTTCCTTTATTTTATATATATATATATATATATATATATATATATATATATATATATATAAGGAGAAACAATTGAAATCTCACGTTCTTACGTGCATTCCATTATCGATAGTTACATTCTCTTTGGAAAAAGACAATCTTTAAATAAAAACTTCCATCGGAAGATAGTTTTCTCTTTAGGTTTCAAAGAAGCGTGAAACTACTAGTAATGGATTGACACTAATAATGTAAGACTTAAATTGATTTTAATTTTTATATTGCTTTGCTGCCTGGCTTACGACCGCTTTAATTTATCCAATATTTTTAAACGGTTGTTGTTTTCTTCTCATCTCATATATATATACATATATATATATATAAAAAAAGTTGGTGACCTTTGTTAAAGGTGAACCTAAGGCTCCCTTTTTCAATAGCTACTACACCAAGGTGTAGGGGAGGGTGCTACTCCATTCCCTGGATTGCTCCACTTTTTATCCTTTCCTTATAATGCTGAGTGTTAAGAAACGCGGGATTAAGTACCATTCTTTGAGTTTTTGGTATGACTCGACCTGAGATTGAACGCTGGTCTTCCGGACTATTGGCGAACACTCAACTTATTAGACCAAATTTGCGCACGTATGTCTGTGTGTCTGAGTCTATGTCTGTATAATGTTATTTAAAATGTTTATTAACAGGCAGCTTAGCATATCCATTAGTTGTATAAAAATTATTTTCTGATCTCACTGACTTCAATATCTTTTATAAATATGTGTCTCTCTACAGTAAAGGAAAATTCCTAACGAGTTTTTCTTTGTGTTTGGAAGGAGCCCATTTCATCTTCATATATATATATATATATGTATATATATATATATATATATATACATATATATATATAAATTCAGTTTTTGCAAAGTTCTTCATTCTGATATATATATATATATATATATATATATATATATATATATATATATATATATATATATATATATATCAGAATGAAGAACTTTGCAGAAATTGAATTTCAAACAAAGTACTTTATATCAACCAGCAATGGCAATCTTTAGATGTGACCAGGTCACATTTGAAGATAGTTATTATTTTTTCTTACCCACTCAAAAATATTGTCTGAAACTAGTTCTAATAGAGCATCTAAAGAGGGGTAAGAGAAAAATATTTATTTTTAGCCAATATACATATATATATATATATATATATATGTGTGTGTGTGTGTGTGTGTGTGATCATCAACAGTCATTTTTAAATCTGCCTTCCGGACTATCTTGATTGTTCTAATCTCTGTCATATCTTTCCAGACTAATTTTTTCAAGAGTATTAAACGACCCCAAAGGCAGAAAAAAATGACAGACTTGTTGGTTACAAAAAACTCTCAAGTTTATTTTTAAAATGTTACAATTTGTCTCAGACCTGTTTCAAATAAAAGACCCAGTGCAGCCTTGCCTGGTCAGTGGGAAAAAGGAGACCCCTTTTCCTTAATAAGAAGTTACATCTTCACCCTAACTACTTGACTCCCGCCTTTGAAGACCCGTAATCAATTTCCGAGATATCGTATCTCTTGCCTCCAACGTCTCTGTCCACTTGATTTTCAATCAATCACCTCTACACTTTAGATTGGTTTGGTTTGGTTTGGTTTGGTTTCAAGTCATATTAACTATTGTAGATTATTTAATGCCGAATCCTGTTTATATGTACCTATTAAATACATATGATTTGTAAACCGATTTTGTTGATAACATTTTAAACGAGTCTGAGCTCATTCTTTATACACAGTTTAATAGTTTTATGTACTTCTATCAAATACAAATAATTCTACTACTTGTTTGCATACTGTAAAAGAAATATATATATATGATTTGCGGCTGAATAGTTTGTTGTTAAATGCATTAGAAATAATTTGTTTGCACATTAATTTTGCTATTGTTTCCACAAATTTAAATGGTTTTGTGACGCTGCATAAATAATTATCCAAGGACGAGAGTTTTTATGCGCATGTGACGTCGTGGGCAGTCAGGCAATTGACCCTCCGCAAAAATAAGTCCTAATCATGACTCCTTTTTCGGACATATGGTAAACTGGCAAATAATGTGGAGGTTAATTTGGGGCTAGACTGATCTCCAACGATGGGGAGGGGGTTTCCAATTCACTTTCACATATCCCACCAAATCCCTCGCTTTCATACCCACTCGGATAACGGAAAACATGGACTTCAAGGTTAGAAAATATTAACTGTAGTCAAATTTCCAAAATTCCCTTGTAATGTTTTAAGATGAATAAGACATTTAGCGAGAATTAATGAAAGTGATACGAAGCTGAAACAGATATGTGCAAAAGAAGGCGACTCGATAGATAAATAACACAACCAAAAGATTTCAACACAAGGGTGCATTTAAAATATAACAAAGTTTTAATAGACGACGACCAAACAAATAACGATAAGATTTAAGAAACAGTTCCTTTTTCTTTTTTCTTTTCTATTTTCTTTTTAAAATACCGGCTATATTAAGCCAGCAGGCAGTATCAACCATAAATGTCTCTCAAAAGTCCTTTTCTTCTTTCTCCTTTCTTCTTTCTTTCTTTTTTCTTTTACCTGAGGAAAGGCTTAAGTCGCCGGGCTGAAGCATATAACAAAGTTCATTCACTAATTTACTGTTGATGAAACAGAATCCTTTCAGTTTCTCGATTTCTTTTTTTGAATACATATAATATTCCAATATTTAGGAAGGGTAGAAGGAAAAACAGTTTAAGTTGTACTTACCTTTGACAAGGCTTAATTTTCTGGCTCTTTTCTTTTACGGGCGAGTGGCATCCCTAGAATCTTGCTGAATGTGCCTTTCTGCTGTCTTCTGTCCAAAGATTCTGTTTTACTCTTTTTACGGGAGACTTTCCCGGAGCTTGGCTAAATTGGTGTCTATCTCTTGGCAATGTCTATCCAAAACTAAACTTTCTTTTCCAAATTTCCGCTAACAAAAAAGATGGCGTTTGGTCTATGGACCAATCATTTGGTTTTTTTCCTTCTCCCACCATTCCATCCGGTTATGATATTCGAGTGACCTGGGTTTCTTTCTTTGTCCAACAAATTACAGGTCATGGAGTGCAGGTAGCTTTGACTTTCATTCTCCTACCGTTTTAGCAGTCAGTCTTAGTGACTGTTGATTCAAACACAGAAGGGTAGGGGAATCGACCTCCCTCTCCCTCTCTCAGTAGCATCCCACGTCACAGTTTCCATTATTGCGATCTGGAACTAATAATTTTATTCAATATTAATCATTAGTTTGTAGACAGTGAAGGGGTTACAAATATTGCTATTTAACACTAATTATACTATTCAACACAATCATTCATTTGCATACAGTCAAATGGTTCCAAGTATTGTTATGCAATACCAATTATTCAATTCACAGTTAAAGAGTTTCAAGTATTTCTATTTAAGACTGAAAATTCAATTCACCATTACTCATTCGTTTTGCACACAGTTAAATGGTTCCAAGTATTGCGATGTATCACTTACAGTTCAAATAGACATCAGTCATTTGTTTACACACCGTTAAATGATCAAACTGTTTTATTTCAAATAATTCAATTTACCATAAGTTATTATTTTGCTTACAGTTTAAATATAGATAATGAATGGGGAATTCCACATTCCCCAAAGCACCAAAATTACCATCGGATTGTTTTCGTGTCATAAACAAGACACTCGTTTGGGAAGTTTTACTTCTCTGTAGAGATACAGTCGGTGTATTCTACAGTCCCAGCTGACTGAGCCACAACTTTGATACATCTGAAGCTGATGGAAGTCATTTGGTTATCATATTTACCAACCCCTCCGCTCAGGCAGGATATGACACAAGGTCAATTTTTAAGCGGAGTTTAGCAGGTTTGAATTCAGAGTTTTCCTAGTTTTCCTAGTTTTCTTCTAGACTAGTTGCCTCACCAAGGCTTAAGAACCTAGTCTGCCCTACTATTTACCCATAGCTGGAGGGAGAATAATTGGATTCATACCTTTCCCAAGGTATTAGTGCTATGTGAAATATAACCAGTCTCATCTAGGATTCGAACTCGTGTCGCCGTGTCCATTTCCTACGACGATAACCATTACACCACGGGCACCTCCACATTAGGTTATACTAGTAAACTTCACTATCATATATTCATCTTCTGGTAGAACTTTTTCAACTACACCAATTATTTCTTGTCTAACATTTTATTAACTTGCTTATTTTTGTTCTGTTTTTATTTTTTTACATCATCTGTCATTATCTGTGTTTAGCCATATCTTCTGCTCACTTCTCTTTTTTTTCTTTCAGATAATTTTTATATCTCTTACTTTGTCTGCCCTCAGATCCAGCAAACCCTTCGTCACAGATAGGCTGTGACACAAAGTCAGTTTTTAAGCAGAATGAAGTTGGTTTGAATTCAGAGTTTTTTCCTTCTCTTAGACTGATTTCCTAACCAAGGTTAAAGAACCCAGTCTGTCCTATTGTACCATAACCATGATATCGCTATGTGTGTAACGTATATCGAATGTCCATAAAGATAGAACATAGGAATCTCAAAATCCGAAAAACACTTAACGACTTCTTTGTTCAAGTACGAACCTTTTTATTACCTTTGAGTTTAAAGGTTTTTCGACATAAGGAGAGAGAGGCACAATCTTTCTGTTCTAGCTTTTTCATCTTCCCCCAACCCGTGTGGCACCCGCAACAAAGGTCTCCGCGAGCAAGCGAAAACCAACTGTCTTCCCCCGAGGCAGGTCTCATCTCAACTAACTGACTTTTTCAAAATCTCCAAAAATCCTCCACGCACTTCCAGTGTGTGACGTCATTCGCATTCGCTAGCCTCCGTTTCCCATCTGGGCTATTGTGACATCTCTGAGTGACACATTTGCTCTGCGCGCGCACGTGAACACCTGTGTTAATGTTGCACCTAACTAACCCATGTGCTGAGCCGAAAGGTTCTCAGCCTAACTAAACCCAAAGGCATAAACCGAAATCCCTCAGCCATTATATTACACTATTACATACCCACAACGGGGAGAACAGATAATGTGATGTCTTTCCGAAGAGCATTAACTCAAAGAGCAATGCAAATAACCTTTCCAGGACTTGAACTCGGATCTCTGATTCCATTTTCTTATGATAATAACTGTTGCCCTCAGCATGCCTCGAATTCATTTTGATCTCTTTATTTCTCGTATTACATGCCTTTATTGATCACAGGCAAAAACTACGCACCTGCTGGTGGTTGACCATGTGGAAAACTAGCGGTTTTGTAGTTGGCTCTATCCAACACAGTCATTAATCATATCAAAGCGAGAATAGATAAGATGGAACAAAAAAGCAAATGTAGGCTATGCAGTGACAGAAACGAAACTATCAATTACATAATAAGCAAATGCAACAAATTAGCACAGAAGGAGTATAAGGCGAGACACGACTGGGTTGGCAATGTGATCCACTGGGAAATGAGCAAGAAATTTAAATTTGACCATATTATCAAATGGCATATGCACAACCCAACACCTGTCCTAGAAAATGACACACACAAACTTCTATGGGACTTTGACCTACACACGGATCACCTAATCGCGGCCAAAAGACCAGACCTTATGATAATCAACAAAAAGAAGAGAATTTGCAAAATTGTCGACTTTGCTGTCCCGGCTGACCAGAAAATAAATCTGAAGGAATGTGCAAAGAAGGATAAATACCTCGACCTTGCCAGGGAATAGAAAAAACTGTGGAACTTGAAGGTGACAATTATACCAATTGTGATTGGTGCTTTTGGTACAGTAACTAAAGGATTACAAAAGGGTCTGGAGGACTTGGAAGTTGGCGGACGAGTGGAGACCATCCAAATGACAACGTTATTGAGAACTGGAGACTTGAGGAGACTTGCTGTCACTCAAACTCCAGTAAAAGGCCAGCAGCTAACGCTGATGTGAAAAACTCCAATGGAGATAATAATAATAATAATAATAAACCAACAAAATTGTCGACTTTGCTGTCCCGGCTGACCACACAATAAAACTGAAAGGATGTGAAAAGAGAGATAAGTTCCTCGACCTTGCTAGAGAATTGAAAAAACTATGGAACATGACGGTGACCATTATACCAATTGTGATTGGTGCTTTTGGCACGGTAACTAAAGAATTATTAAAGGGCCTGGAAGATTTGGAAGTTGGTGGCCAGTGGAGACCATCCAAACAAGAGCATTATTGAAAACGGCCAGAATACTGAGAAGAGTCCTGGAGAGTTGAGGAGACTTACTGTCACTCAATCTCCAGTGAAAGACCATCAGCTTACGCTGATGTGAAAAACTCCAAATAATAATAATAAATGAAGGACGAATCAAGACCATCCAAACTAAGGCGTTGTTAAGATCAGTTAGAATACTGAGAAGAGTCCTGGAAACTTGAGGAGACTTTCTGTCACTCAATCTCCAGTAGAAGATTATCAGCTAACTCGCAAGAAGTATAATAATTGTATATAAATAGATTCTTTGGAAATAAAAGGTATCCAATTCTCAGTGACTACATATCATTTGCCAATGCCATTTCATAGGTGTAGCGCCAAGTGCATTGTCCTCAACTTCTTTTTTCTTTGGTCCATTTGTCTCTTGTCCATTTTAAGAATGATCCAGAGTATCTTACAAGGGATACTGGCTAATTGAATTATTATTAATATTAATTACTTGTAAGCATATAGATAAGCTTATAGATACTTACAGAAATAGAAGAACAATTTCTGACGGGCCTTAAAACCAACCAATCAACCAGAGGCATGCCATAAAATTCTTGTGTTTGTTAAATACTTTCCAACATATTGTTATGCGAGATGTAATTAAAAACTAAACAAATTTTAAACCATTTCAAATTTGAAGATGTGTGCGCAGTTGACTAAATCATATAATTACGTTTTCATTTGCAAAAGACTAAACAGAAGTTTGACATCTTAATTTCACAAAGACGATTCAGCGCTTATTTGAAAAAAAGTATATGAAGCAAACCTTGATATTCAACGAATACCACCACAGTGTAAGACAACGGCGGTTTAATATGGGGTGCCCAGCAGGAAGTAAGAATCCCAGTGGGTACAAAAATTGCTCAGTTCCGTTGATATATCTTTTCAGAGGCATCTCAGGTGCTAGACAATCACTTTTTACCTCTTTTCGGTGAATGCTTCCTGGAAAGAATTCCCCCCCGGGGATTATGAGCTATTGATTTTCAAAAACAACCCTGTACGGATGGCGGATACGGGACCACTCAGGAAAAATCCCAATCTCGATATTTTGTGAACGAAATCTTTTTAGAGGAACAACGCAGTTGTGCCTGTGTAACATCTAAAAGACGGAGCTCACTGAGACTTTTGCTTGTTTACTAAACTGAAAACTATGGCAGCTTTAAGAATTGAAGACGAGGAGGATATTAAAAGAATTACAACTCTGCGACTCGATTCCACTTAAAAACAAAAGTTTCAAAAATGATTCGTCCAATAGAAATAGCTGGAATAAGTGTGTTGAGTTCTTAGTGAAAGAAAATTATCTTTCTCTTCATTGTTAAGTATTATTTTAGGCATTGCCTCAGTAAATGCAGCTTCAGGCTTGATACTTTTTGAACTCACCTTTTAATTTGTTAAGAGAGATAACTGTGTGTATGTATGTGTGTAGGTATGTGTGTGTGTGAATTGATTGGTTTATTTGTTAGGTTTATTGGCATATCAACCATTGTTAGTTATTTAATGCCAAATCCTCTTTATATATATATATATATATATATATATATATATATATATATATATATATATTAAGTACATTTGATTGATTTATTAGCTCATTTTGTTAATAACGTTTTTAAACGAGCCTAAGTTATTTCGTTTTACTCACTGTCAAATGGTTTCCAGTATTGCTATGTATCACTTATAATACAATTAAGCATCAGTCATTTATTGACATATAGTTAAATGGTCAAACGGTTCTATTTCAAACTATTCAATTTAGCATTTGTTATTTGTTTGCTCTCTATTTAGATTTCAAAGAGTTCTATTTGACCTATAGATAGGACTCTATCAGGTGCTACCACTCCGGTCTAGAGTGGACCGATGAGCAATGCTAATGAATGGGTACTCCACATTCTCCAAAGCTCCAGTATTATTGGAACTTCTCTATCAGATTGTTTAGTGTCATATCCAACACACTTATTGGGAAAGTCTTACCCCTCTGCAGAGATGCAGTCGGTGTATTCTAAAACCTCGGCCGAGAGAATTGTGTGTTGATAGAGTAAGATAGATTTGGAGCAACTTATAGGATTTTTTGCGTCTTACAAATTTGTCATTAAATACTAATTCTAATCTCAGTTTCCACTTTGGTTTCTTTTTTTTTAATAATATATCAACTTTCATGGGTTATTTAATGCCAAAGCCATTCTTGTAGAAGAACAGTTGTGAAACAAGTTAACACATTGCTGGCTGGATAAGGGGGTTCATATATTTCCCAAAGATATTCTTCCGAAACTGAATGCAGTAGAGTAGCAGGAATTCGAACGTTTTCTACGATGTCACAGTCTAGCACGTAAACCACTACCCCAAGTGAATACCCACTTCTAATTTCTTGAACACTACTAATACTTTTCTCTTACTCTTCAGACAAAGTAGATCGAATACAATTAAATGGATAAAAAGATAAGGGAGGTTTGGCTTGTTTTGTTTTGGTTTTGTTTCTTTGTTTAATGGCATATCAACCTTCGTGAGTTAGTTAAATCAAAGTTATCCCTGTGTAGTGGTACTATTTGAACCATAGCTGAGGTTACATCTAGTCTATGAAAGCTATATGCAAATGTTACAATTATTATGAGACAGAGTTCTTATAATTTGTCATCATACCAGATGAGCACTCTGGAGAAGACTCATCAAATATCTTCAATTCTCAGTAATCTCAAACATTTCATCCATGCAGTATGACTTTAGAGGAAAAATAAAAAAGAAAGAAAGAAAGAAAGAAAGAATTCTGAAGAAAATGTAGTGATATTGATGAAAAATGAGAGGTTAGCAAAGAAAGAAAGAAAGAAAGAAAGAAAGAAAGAAAGAAAGAAAGAAAACTGAAGAAGTTGTTGTGATATTGATGAAAAATGAGTGGATGTGAAAGAAAGGAAGAAACAAACTAATAAAATGATAATAACAAGAAGTAAAGAAAAGAGAGAAGAGCACAGAGAATTTAATAAAAACGAAGAGAAACAAAAATAAAGTAGATTAACTGAGATTAAGGGTTAAAGTATTTTTCTTCCTTTATTTCTCATAAAAACGCTAAGGTTGAAGGAGACGAGGTTCAGAAGATTAAAGGGTTTAGGCAAGTAAGAGACGAGAAGTCATTTATGCGAATGAGACAAGGATGTGGGAGGCGAAATATGTCAGAAGTCTGATTTAGATGGAAGATGGAACACAGGCTATTTATTTATTTATTTATCTATTTACTTATTTATTTATTTCACATTATTATACTGTATTACTTTTTTACGTTGTGTAAATTTTTTTGCTTTGTTTTGGGGGTTTTTGTTGTTTTGTTTTTTTTAGGGGGTGTCTTTTTACTTCTTTGTATAAGCACCGGAAGTTATAATGGCGGAAATGGGACTGTATCATCGGAAAATAGTCCGCCATTTTGAGGGAGATGATTTGAATCAGAAGGAAGTCTTAAGTGAATCAGAATTAGTGAATAAAAGGAACAGATGAAAGAGAGAAACTCAGAAGAAAAGAGCGATAAGAAGAAAAAAAAACGCACATATAAGAAAATAGAAACAGTTAAAAGAACAGCCAATCGATCTTTTATAAAGCTATCGTTAATTTTCGGCAATCTCCGTGGTATTTCCGCCTATTTGTGAGAGGCAACCTATAATCGAGCGACTTTTCGTCATCCACACTACACGCACATGCGTGTACGCACTTATATCCACTTACGTAAATGTGTCAGAGAGGAAAATATGGGCACTTCAAAGTAAAATATAAAGAGATGTTTGTTTATTGGTAAAACATTTGAATGATCTCTACTGAACATAATAACTGATAAAACAAGGTCTTTTAGTCTTCCATATTAGAAAAAAATCAATGAACGACGTATAATATTTATGTATTCATCTATTATAGGATTAAATTTCTGCATCTGTTCATTTGTAATCGAGTCATTAGAAAAGCGGGACAATTTAGCATAAATTTTTCTCTGATGAGGTAACCCGTGGATTTGCTTGATTATTCATTATTCATTTTTGTCTTTTGCTATTTGTGTCATTTTGGGGTATCCTAATTGGGAACGTCGGATCTTAAAAAAATATTTCAGTTCTTATATAAGTTGTTGGCGACCGTAGTCGAGGGCGACCAGAAGGCTCCCTTTTCAATGGCTACTACACCGAGGTGTTGGAGAGGGCGCCACTCTTTTCCCTGGATTGTTCCACCTTACCCTTGATACGTAACTTATATTGCTTAGTGTTAAGCAAGGAGGTATCAAGTACCATTTTTAAAGTCTTCGGTATGACGTGACCTGGGATTGAACCCAGGTCTCCCGGACTATTGGCGAACACTTTAATTCTTACACAAACCTCTATAATCCTCTCCTTTGCCTCTCACTCTGTCGGAATAAGACCTTAAATTAATTTAGATCATAAAGAAAATTTGAAAAACGACACCTCTTCACGCTAAAAATCTGTACTGAGTCGTAAAATAAAAAATGCTTTTAAACAAGAACTACTTTTAAAATCTGAAAAACTTGCATAAAAAACTATATATATATATATATATAAAGCAAGGCTCTTCAAATGAATTTAGCTCCTGGTAGCTGTTAAGCGTAAACAAAACAAATGTGATAGATAAGCGTTTGAATTTCCTTGGCCTGCGCTGGTTTCCTCGTGGCTGAGTGGCAGAATCTTGGATTGGCATTTGAGTCAGCCGATTATCGATCCCAACTTTTAGTCACACTGAAGAGTTGTGATACTACGAAACAGTCTGTCTGTGGTCGACAGTATATATACATGATTTGCTTAACGCCGAAACCAAGCCAAAATAAGTTCGAATTCGTTGGAACTTTTCGTCTGCCGTAAGCAAAGAAATTTTTTTTACAGAACGAGAGCTCTTTAAGGAAAAGGAGGGGTGGAGGATTGAACAAAAAACAAAAAGAAGGCTTTTTAACTGCTCTCGTTACGGTGATTAAGAAGGACCCCACAACGTTAGTAAGAAAGCGTGTTAATGAATTGAAAGTCCACGAGAAAACTGAGAGGACAGCAATGAAACAAAATTTAAGCCCTGGCTTTAACCCCATTGAATACGCTATATGGGGCGTTTTTAGAAAACAAGACAAATGCAACTTCCCATCAAAATATTGGTTCGCTTTTGAGGAGGAATGGAATAAAATATCTGAAGAATTTATTTTGAAGGCATCCAAATCTTTTCAAAGCGTGTTGATGCAATCATTGAAAAAGATGAGAGCCACACTGAGGAAATTTACTTTTTTGTGTCTATCTTCTTATTTTGTTGTTCATTTTTTAAAATCAAAATCAATCTTCTTGTCTTTTATTATTATAGTAACTGACTTATTGGCTTAGTGGGTAGAGTGTTCGCCAATAGTCCGGGAGACCTGGGTTCAATCCCAGGTCGCGTCATACCGAAGACTTAAAAATGGTACTTGATACCTCCTTGTTTAAGACTCAGCAATATAAGGTACGTATCAAGGGTAAAGTGGACCAATCCAGAGAAAAGAGTTGCGCCCTCCCATACAGCTTGGTGTAGTAGCTATTGAAAAGAGAGCCTTCGAGGCGCCCTTGATTACGGTCGACAAATTTACTTCCTTTATGATTATACTAGAATATTCCTAATTTTGCTTCCGCACCCAGCATATCTTCAGGACTTATCATCAGATGTTGATTAGTGACAAACACAGGATACCGTTTTGGGGGAGAAGAGGAGCATATGCTAAACCCCACCGATTAGGCGGAGATATTGAGCATTCAGTACCACAAAACATGACCCAATGCATGGCTTGTTATACTGATTACAATAAAATTTGGTCAATTTTGCGTAATGTTCCTATTTTATGAAGTGAAGACATCATGGGGTGGTGGCTAACCTGCTAGGCTGTGACATTGTAATGAGTTCGTGGATCGTTCTATTGCGTTCACTTTTGAACTGATACTGCATCCCACACCATTCAGCTATGGTTCAAATATTGACACAACTCTTCTTCTATAAAAATGGTTTTGGCATTAAATAAACTTTCAAAGTTTAATATGTCATTAAACAAAGAAGCTAAAACAAAAGCTATTTTAACCCTAAAAACATGTGATAAGAAAAAAAATATTGTGTTGATTCAGAAAGGCTTCTTGCTTTTCTTTTCTTTTCTTTTTTTTCTCTCTTTTTTTTTTTTTTTTTTTTTTAACTATCGCTAGGTCTGGTTTTCGGGTCTGGATAAGTAGATCTGTTTGTATCTCAAAATTTCTGAGTATTTATGCACCTCATTCTCTTGGCCGGACTCAGGCTTATGTATATACCATGTGTTATAGGTTAAAGTTTCAATTTCTTGCACAATTCCCAATGGATCTCTTGTCCTACCCAATTGTGTCTAGTCGTGTACTTCTTTCGCCCAAGTTTTCTACATTCACTTTTTATGAGATAAATCGTTTCGTCTCTATCATCACGTAACCTACAGCTGCTATTTTGTTGCATATTAACATAATTGGTTCTTATCGTGTTGTTTTGTACTGCAATTAGAATAGTTTAAGTTTCACTCTCAAAGTTTTCCTTTCATAGCCATAACCAGATTTTCTCCTTGGAGACTTTACCAGTTTGTCGCCCGATATATCCAAACAGTTTTCTTCCTTAACATTTCTGTTTCCTAGTTTTTGTTGTTCTGTTTGTCCTTATCTTGTTAGTGGCGTTACTGGCCGCCGTCATTTTTCTTTCTTTGATCTTTTTAATGAAGTCCTAGTATTGACGCATTCAAGCAATATTGAATGTTGGCGATTCCTCTTTTCCCGCTTTTTCTTGACACATATTATCGTTCAATATCTTCTCTCGGATGTAAAGCCTTGTCTAAGTTCCTCCCTTGTTCATTTTCAAAAAAAGTCCAGAGTATCTTACAAGAGACCTGCTTAGTTGTTTATCTATTTTATGAGATTTCTATTGCAGAACATGGTTTCGAGAAGTTTTATCGTTCGTCTGGGGAACACTTTTCTTGTTTTTTTTTTTTCATCTCCACTTGTTTGATGGTGTCCGCTTCTTATATTCCAAAATTCTTGTAATTTTCCTTTTTCCAAGTGTTCTGATTCATTCTTGATTTGACAGTTCTATTCTTTACTCTATTTGTCTTTTTTCACTTTTAATTATAAGCATGGAACTTTTTCCGTGCCGAACCCCATTCTTATATCCTGGTTGTATATCCTATATGTATGTATGTATGTAATTGTGTTCAATTTCTAACACAATTACCAGGTGTATTTAATGAATTTTTTGTTGTTTGGCTGATTTACTCGGTCGGGGTGGTGTTCCTTGTGGCTATTTTTATTCATTTATTTCTTGTGTTCTATTTTGAGATTAAGTATTTTCTTGAATAAATGATTGGGGGATTAGGCGAAAGAATTCCTTTTAGGCAAGTCCCCACTCTCGTTAAAGCGTTTTATATTCTATATATGGAAATTAGATATTAAATAAAGACATTTTACTATCTATATATATAAAACTTTCTTTGCCTGATGATTGTTATAAGACAGCATAAAACCAATAGTCGCAGATAAACATCCATGCTATTAAATATATATATAAACTAATATATATCTATTCATTATTATATAATAGCCCAACCACAGAAAATTAGCACTCTCTAAATTATACCGCATTTGTTCTGCCACTACCCCACCAAGTGAGATAGTGACAACTATACACTGTTGTAATATCAATCTATCTATCTTTATAGATATATAAACTAAAACAATAGAATTCCCGCTTTTTAGGTTTATTCCATCACTAGTAGTTTCATATCTCATGAGTGGGGAAATCGAAAGCAAAAATACAATCCTCAGACGGGAGTCAAAACTACTTGTTCCTATACTGCTCTGAGACTCGACATCAGACAACTTTGCTTTATCGAACATTTTAAAACGACTGCTGTTTTTCTCATCAGCTGTTTATATATATATATATATATATATATATATATATATATATATATATATGTGTGTGTCATGGCGCTTCTGGGAAATAGACCCGCCCAGGTCGAATCTTTGCTGCATAGTCTGGAGCGGGCAGCAGGCGGCATAGGCCTCCATGTGAACGCAGACAAAACGGCGTACATGTGCTTTAATCAGAGTGGCGATATCTCCATACTAAATGGTGGATCTCTGAAACTAGTGGACAAGTTCACCTACCTCGAAAGTAACGTCTCATCTATCGAAATTACATCAATACGCGACGAGCGAGGGCATGGACAACTATCGACAGGCTATCGGTCATATGGAAGTCAGACCTATCTGATAAAATAAAACACAATTTTTTCTAAGCAACGGTCGTGTCCATACTACTATATGGATGCACCACTTGGATGCAGACGAAGTGTATAGAAAAAAAAGCTTGATGACAATTACTCATGGATGCTACGATCTATATAAAATAAATCCTGAAAGCAATATCCCACAAAATTGCAGCTGCATGACCGCCTACCAACTATCTCGAAGACGAAAAAGACATGCGGGACACTGCTAGAGGAGCAAGGATGAAGTCATAAGCGACGTTCTCCTTCATACGGACCCGCCAGAGTTAGACAACCAGCTAGAACTTATCTACAACAGCTCTGTACGGACACAGGATATAGCCTGGAAGTCCTGCCGGAAGCGATGGATGATAGAGACGGATGGCGAGAGGGAGTTAGGGAAACCTGTGCGAGCAGTACGAAATAATGATGATGATGATGATTTATATATATATATATATATATATATATGTGTGTGTGTGTGTGTGTGTGAATATAAAATATTCAGATGATATATTTATTTATGTAGGTGATGCTATACTCATGCCAAAAATTATATCAAGTTAAAAAAATCAAATGAAAAATATGAGAAAATTCATTTCGTTCTTTTTATCTTTAGTAGAGTTCTGTTTTCAAACGGATATGACGTAATTTATGTCCAATTTTTTTAAAATTTTCTTTACTCCGTTTTACTTATTTATTCATCTATTAAAAGGGTAATGTCTTTGCCTATTACGTCACATATATTTCTTTCTAAAAGACTTACGTATATGCTAATTATGCTTGCATCACATACTAACATCGCCCTGATGATGGTCTAACAAAAAACAAAACATTAGTCGTGAGAAAATTACTCGTATATAAATGAAAACATTCTTTGGTTATCTTATTTATTATATTTTATATTTACTTACTCTTGGATTTATTTCCATTTTTATAATATATATATATATATATATATATATATATATATATATATATTCAACTGCAAAGATGTAAATCCCAACAATTTGCTTCACGAATATACGGTCATCAAATGATAATTGCAAATTATATCTCTCTGAGTTCGAAACAGAAAAACTGATGAATATGAAACCGTGAACTTAACAGTTACGATAAAAATGTTCGTTTTATATTTAAATTCGAATAGATTTCTTCTGAATTCTGAGCAAAATTAGGAATTTAAGAGATTTGTAAAAAATTATTATGATAATCTGGGATTTTGAGATATAAACGGATCACCAAGACCTCTGTCAGAAAGCCAAACCAAAAGCAAGAAGAAAAAGAACTAATCATCTTGCGGATTTTACAGTTCAAATGGACAATAAAGCGAAAATAAAAGAAAACTAAAAGATAGACAAATACATGCATCTTTTTAGAAAACCGAAAAAAAAACCTGTGAAACATGAAAGTGACGCTGGTATAAATTGTTGCTGGTTATTTAACGCCAAATCCTCTTTATACATATCTATTAAATATAAATTGACGGCGATACCAATTGTAGCTGAAACTTTAAAAACTTTCCTTTAAGGCCTTGAAAAATGACAAGTAGAAAAAGAGATCAGAGGAATGATCGTGTTCGTTCAGACCACAGCTCTGTTAAAATCATGCAGAATACTTAGAAGAGTCCAGGAAATCCAAAGAGTCTTGCTGACACTCGGACTTCAGTAAAAATTTGCAAGAAAATGGATCTAGTGACCCGAGTTCAAATCCTGGACTAGATTGTTGGCATTCTCACATTGCACTAATACCCTTGGAAAAGGGTATGAATCCAACTATTCTCCCTTCAGCTATCGATAAATAATAGTGTAAGACTGGACTCTTTAACTTTGGGATGGCAACAGATCGACAAGAAGGAAAATTCTGAATCCAAATATGTTAAATTCTGCTTAAAAATTGACCTTGTGTCATACCCTGTTCGTGCGGACGGGGTGGGTGAATGTATATATATTTAAAAGAACTTATTCTATCGTAAAAAAAGTAAGGAAAATACCTTATAAAAACTGTTTTAGTGTTAAATTTGACTTGAATTTACAAGATTCTTGGATAAAAAAAATGCTTTTTATTTTTCATTTTATTTATTCATTTATTTTGACTTATTTTTTTTTTTATTTCGAAACAATTTGATTTTTCAAACATAGGAAAATTTTAGATTATTTATGTATTTTATTGTAGGTTTCTGCTCCGGCGACTACTTTTCCCCCAAAAAATCAATTTTATACGTCAATAGTTTAAATATAAAGGTGGAGAAAAAAATAGATTTCCAGCAATTTGGGACAATATTTTAAATTAAACCAAATTTTTGTGAGCGTATAGAATGAAATTTCTAATTTTCCCAAAATCAATATTTGGCTGAAATAGTTCCACAGCTCTAGCAATGGTGATTCTGGAGCATTTCGGGGCAGGGTATTACAGACTTAAACACATTTTTGTGTGTGTGCTTTAGTATTTGATCACCTAGTTTGTTTTTTTTCATTTGGAAAAAATAATGGCTTTATTGATAACATATTGAAATGTAAAATCGGCCATTGTTTTGCAAAATAAATCAATAAATAATAATTAAACTGGTGTAGAAATATAAAAATAACTATTTTTAAAGATTTGTGTTAGGGAGTTTGTTTAATAATAAAACAATTGTCGTGGAACCAAGTGATGATTTAATAACTGACAATTCTGCATGTGTGTTTATGGATGATAAACGTTAAAAAGACGAGGCCTATTGACATAATTTTTTAAAATAATACTCGCCAGACATCCGCTTAGCTGACAGGCTTCATGAAGAGGACATTCAAAGTCATAAACGCAAGATAAAAAGCAAAAAAGACGCAGTTTTAAACACTGCAAACACTTTCAAGTGAGAAACTCTTAATACACTGTAGGTGTACAAAAAAAAAACTGTATGTGTGGAACACCGAGAAAAAATATGAATTAAAAATGTTATTGAATCGTTTATTTAAGAAAAAAAAGTATAATTTCAAAGAAGAAGAAGAAGAAGAAGAAAAAGAAGACTGTTTTCATCTATTATAATGTGAATTTTAGTGTTACTTGCGCTGTTTATTTATATTACTTCGTCAATCAATTTCCTGGTTCAATCAGACCACCCACTCACCCTAGGAAGTAGGGTGATCGAAATGGTGGTTGGTTGTTTGTTGTTTTGTTTTACGGTGTATCAGCCCTTTTCGGGTCATTTAAACGCCGAATTAAATTTCAAACAACTCAGTTTAGCTCAAGTACACAGTTTAGTTCTATTTAAACGCGTCTTTATTTCAAACAATTCAGTTTAGCATAAGTACGCATTTTAAATGTTAAAACAGTTTTATTTCAAGCAATTCAGTTTAGCATAAGTACATAGTTTTTAGTTCTATTTGACCCATAGATAGAACCCTATCGGGTGCTACCACTCTGAGCCAGAGTGGACCGAGGAGCAATGACAATAAAGTGGTACTCCGCATTCCCCAAAGATCCAGTATTATTCAAGACTGATCATCAGATTGTTTATTGTCATATCTTGACATTCGTTCTGGGAGTCTTACCCATCTGCAAAGATGCAGTCGGTGTATTCTACTGCCGACTGGTCCAACTGGTTGGTGGAGTCTTACCCCCTTGCAGAGATACAGTCAGTGTATTCTGCAGCCCCAGCCGACAGAGTCTCAAAATGGCGTAATACTTTTGTGTTTTACCGTGTTTGAGTCTTATTCTTGAGAATTATGCGACCAAAATAGATAATTTACAACCCTTCCACAGTTCCACACCGAAAAATATCACCTATGAAAAACTACATACAAAAAATTTAATTTATTTTTAAAAAGTTGTGACACATATATTTTGTTTTGGTTCGGTTTTATGGCATATAAACCATTGTAAGTTATTATAATGCCAAATCCTATTTAAACATATATAAAGTAAGTAAGGGCAACCCGAAGATTCGCCGTTTCAATAGCTACAACACCGACGTGTAGGGGAGGGCTTTACTCCTTTCACTGGATTGCTTCACTTTACCCTTAATCCATGCCTTATAATGCTGAGTTATGCAAGGAGGGATCAAGTACCATTTGTTTGGTTTTTGGTATGACTCGACCTGGGATTGAACCCCGGTTTCCAGGGCCATTGGTGAACACTCTAACCATTATGCCAATGGGCATACGTGGTTAGAACGTCTATAGATTTAATGAAAGAAAACAGTTTCAAGCTGGCAAAGGAAAAGCAGAAGATACCTTGCACAAACAATTAAGGACCGACTACGCCGATGATATAAAGCTTATAGCAAATTCACCCGCCCAAGCTGAATCCCTGCTACATAGTCTACAACGAGCAGCAGGTGGCATAGGCCTCCATGTCAACGCAGACAACCAGGATACATGTGCCTTAATCAAAAATGCGACACCTCCACACTAAAGAGTGGTCCTCTCAAACTAGTGGACAAGTTCCCCTACCACGGAACAGCGTCTCATCAACCGAGAATGACATCAACACCCGACTAGCAAAGGCATCGACAGCTATCGATTAGCGGTCGGTCAGACATGACGAATAAAATAAAACGCAGTTTTTTCCCAAGCAGCAATCGTGTCGATATTGCTATATGAATGCACTAAATGGACGCTAACAAAACGTATGGAGAAAAAGCTTGACGGCAATTACACAAGAATGCCGTGAGTTGTATTGAACAAGTCCTGGAGGCAACACCCCACAAAACAGCAGCTGCACAGCCACCTACCACCCATCACGAAAACTATCCAAGTTAGACAAACCAGACATGCAGGACACAGCTGAAAAAGTAAGAACGAACTCATAAGGGATATACTCCTGTGGACCCCTTCGCATTGACTAGCAAAGGCAGGACGACCGACTAGAACCTACATACAAAAGCTCTGTGTCGATGCAGGATATAGCCTGGAAGACAGCCCGGGAGCGGTGGACGATAGAGACGGGTGGCGAGAGGGGATCAGGGAGATCCGTGCTGGCAGTTCGAGATGATGATGATATAGAACTTGTCTCGTCGAAAATATTTTTTTCAATGACACCCAATACTCCTACTTCTACACTGCCCTTGCTTTTACGTACAAGCAGATCCTGTCTCTCCATATCAACCTTCGAGGGTTATTTAATGCCAAATCCATCCTTGTAGAACGACACTAGTGGTACTTTTTAACCCATAATAAAGGGATATGGAAGTTCGTGTCTTTTTCAAAGCTACTTGTCCAAAAGTGAAGGTAAAAGCACGACTGGAATTCGAACTTGTTTACTACGATGTCACTGTCCAGCACGTTAGCAACTAACCCTCAGGGAATTCCCCTTCCTTCTCTCCACTTATTTTCTCAGTTCTCTATTTCTTTCATAGATCCGTTTTCCCCTCTTGCTGTCACTCGATGTAATGTATATAGCATGTTCAATAAACTTCCCTCTTCGCTAGTCCTTCTAAAGTTTCGATGGCGTATCCCAATACACTCTTCAGGATTTCCAAAAATTCCTGCAACTCGTTCCCCTAACGGATTTTCCGTTAACCCAAGACGATTGCCAATAGACCCTGGGAACGAGATGAATATCCCTAAGGCACGTTTCTGTGACATCAATACATAGGCATATAATTAGTTGGGGTCGCAGGGCTTGTAAGATAGCTCGTCTGACAAAAAAGCATTGAAACAGAGAACTGGTAAGATTCGTGAGTCTTGAAGGGGAATACAGAATTATTTGAAATGGAAACCAGGAAGGAAAATAGAAAAAAGGAAAAAGACAAAAGAAGAAAAAGTCGATGGATGCCGAAAAGATAATAACACTTTAAAAATCGACTTATCTTTTCCAAATAAGGTTTTGATTTTGTTTAATATCTTTTTTAATTAGTTATCAGCAAAACACTCACACACACACACACACACACACACACACACACTCTCTCTCTCTCTCTCTCTCTCTCTCTCTCTCTCTCTCTCTCTCTCTCTCTCTCTCTCTTATAAGGATCTCTAAAATCTGAGACCAGGTATTTTCCCTGTCTACACTTCTGAATGATACAAAACAATTTCTTGAAATTTATTCATTTAATATTGATTTTTTTTAATTAAATAACTTATACCTTAACAGTCAGTTACTTTATCCATTAAGCTACGAAAACCACCGACTGCGGTTATTAAAGAGAAAAAACTTTCCAAAGCTTTTATAAAAGTTCGCCTATCAAAGGCACTGCTCACAAGTATTTGAACGATCCCAAGTATTACATAAGATTGCAGAGTTCATGAAGTATTTTGAGGGGATAATACAAAAAAGCTAACGAATTTTCAAATACTTCCAAAGAGAAATAGAAATTTCCCTTTCAATATACTTGATCGATTACGAATAAAATTTTATACGAACAATATAAAGTTTTTAAAATTTTAACAAGGTGATCATTCAATTTCTAAAGAATAGCATTCCTACCCACAAAATATGATTAAATGCCTTTTAAAGTTGATTAAAATCCAGTTTTGGTTTGGTTTTATGGCATAACAAACATTGCAGGTCATTTCATGCCAATCCTCTTTATACATTTATATAAGATATATAGGATTTGGTTTGGTTTGGTTTTATGGCAAATCAACCATTGTAGGTTATTTAATACCAAATCCTCTCTACAAATTTATATTAAATATACGTAGTGTATTCAATAAGTTTCCAGACTTTTTGTACAAGCATTTAAAATAGTCGTAGACTCCTGAGCATTCACTATATTATTGCTATACATCGTATAAGATAACTGACCAATTTTTATGATTTCAGGTTCAAATCAACAGCTACAACAGCAATTGGAATACTCCCAACTAAATCCTGATTGTCACAGCTGGTGAATTTCAAAAATGTAATCTGGACGTGAGCACACTTTAGAAGAACGATATACAATAAAATTCTGTTTTAAACTTGGAAAACATGCCACAGAAACGTATGGAATGCTTCAGACTGCTTTTCGAGCATCTTGTATGAATCGAGCATCAGTTTTTGAGTGGCATAAGAGATTCAAGGAAGGCAGGTTACTATGTTGAGGTTTTAAGGGAGTTCAGCAGGAGATTCCGTCGGAAGATGTCAGCACTCTTCAAATCGGGTCAGTGGTATTTTCACCAGGACAATGCACCAGTCCACAACTCTATCCTTTTGACAGACTATTTGACCAAGATGGGCATCAAGACAGTTCCTCACCCTCCCTATAGTCCAGACCTTTCTCCCTGTGACTTTTAGTTATTCCCACGCTCAGAGGCTGTCGTTATGAGACAATTGAGGAGATGAAAGAGGCTGTGACGAAGGTCATTGACACGCTCACACAAGAGGACTTCCATGGGGCCTTGCAGAAGTTGTTGGAACGGTACAAGAAGTGCATTTCAGCCGGAGGAGATTACTTCGAAGGGGACGAGAGTTTCATGTGTGTACTATCAATAAAAGTGCCCATACGAAAAAATTTTGGAAACTTATTTAATGATCCTTGTATATATGATTTGTAAACACATTTTTGGGTAACATTCTTAAACGAGTCAAAGATCTTTTTTGCACACAGTTAAATGGTTTCAATTATTACTATATAGCAATCAATTTTACAGCAATTAATTGTTTGAATACAGTTTGTTCTATTCGACGCATAAATAAGACCCGATCAGAGAGAGAGAAAGAAAGAGAGAGAGTAGAAAAAGACAATCGCTTAAAAAACATTTTTGTGTCATAGTAAGGCGGTCAATTACCCACCCAACGAGAAGTAGGAGATATGTAATAATAGCGAATAAGAAGGAAGTCAAATCCTGGTTAATCGTATATTTATTCGACAAGGAATTCATATACAGACTCGTGCTCTGTCTGTCCATAAGATGGATGCAACCATTCTTTTACGGACCATAGGTGAGGTAGGTAAACTTATACAATACAGTTGATAAATCAAAGTGCTCAAATGCTGGTCAGAAAAGCAGTATAAAAACTGAAAACAATTTAAATTTCCCCTACTTATATTTATTCCATAATAAATAGTTTCCAATATTTTCTTCGAAAATAAAAAGCGCAAATGTTAAATGAAACTTTCTTGGAACCACAAGTTCTATCAGAAAATTGTGTTCTATTTCTAAAGGTAACACGAAATGAATAATTGTGGAATAAACCTAAACCTGCTTTTGATTTATATATATTTATATATAGGCACACACAGATAGATAGATAGATAGATAGATATCTCTGCATTATATATATATATATATATACATTTGCATACGTGTGTATTCATGTGCATATTTAGATAGATAGATAGATAGATAGATAGATATCTCTGCATCATATATGTACTATATACTTATATACATATGTATGTATGTATGTATGTATGTATGTATGTATGCATATTATATCATATACATTGGCATATACTTATCATATATATGTGTGTGTTCATGTAGATAGATAGATAGATAGATAGATAGATAGATAGATAGATGTGTGTGTAATGTTGCGTTTTATATATAAGTCGACTGTTTTACCCTATCTTATTTGTATTACATTTTAGCTTTATTATTTTCCTTCAGTTCATCCCAATACTGGTTATTTCTAATAAAGAAAATCTATCATTTTAGCACAACAGTCTAATTCAGTAAACTATTTGACCACAAAATATCGTGGCTTTTTTGTGTGAGTTGGGGGAGAAAAATTGCCTCTAATGAAGTTGTAGCCCTCTCTTTGTGTGTGTGTGTGTGTGTGTGTGTGTGTGTGTGTGTGTGTGTGTGTGAATGCTTCGTTGTTGTTTTCTTTTTTTTATTTTTAGATCGTCTTAAGCGCTTAGGCAAAAGGAACCTTGATGTTTAATCAGGGCAAAAACCTGTGATGATTCTTTCCCCTGCGTTCCATAGGCAAAATCCATTTCGGTTTTGTCTTCAAAATCCTGGAAGTAAGAATAAGAAAATTACCGTCTTCCGGGGATTCGCACGAATGTCTTTCAGGCTTTTCTGACTGAATCTGACTGCGCTGTACTTCATTATGCCACAGTGACGATGCAGTGTAATGAGTTAGATCTATTCCGTGGGTGGCAAAACGCCCCGGGTATCTTGCCACCGAGAAGTAGAAAGAAAGGGAAGGAAGTGGTTGTGTGTGCAAGAAGCAGATAACAAGAAACAACAAAAGCAGTAGAAAATAATAATAATAATAATAATAATAATAATAATAATAATAATAGATATGAGATCACTAAATCCTAGAGATACATTCTCTGGTGCCAGGTTGTCGACACCCATTACCATAATTTCACTTGAATGAAATGTTTAAGCCAAGTTCTGCTTTTTTTCTCTCATGATGGTATAAGTAGCCCAGTAACCTGGAGCTGTAGAATAGATCGACTGCATCTCTGCAGAGGGGTAAGACACCCTCAACGATAGTCAGACACTAAACAATGTGATCGTGAGGCTTCAGTAATGCTGGAGTTTTGGGGAATGTGGAGTGCCCCTTTACTGTCATCGCTCTGGCCTGGAGTGGTAACACCTAATAAGGTCTTATCGATGGGTAAAATAGAACTAAACTGCGTACTTATGCTTGACTGAATTGTTTGAAATAGAACTGTTTTTACATTTAAATGTGCGTAAATAAATGACTGATGTTTAATTGAATTGTTGTGATACATAGCAATACTTGGAACCATTTAATTTTGTTGACTAAACTGAATAGCTTGAAATAAAAATATTTTTGAGATTTAAACTGTGTACTTATGCTAAACTGAATTGTTTGAAATAGAACAGTTTATATGTATAAAAATTGATTTGGCATTATACAGCCTACAATAGTTGATGTACGATGAAACTAAACCAATTAACAGCATGAAGGAAATATTTCGAAAAATAGACCATAAAAACATATAAAAATTCCAGAAAAGAATCGGCTTCTTATCAAGGATGTAGGCTCATGTGTGATCAGTACTTGCAACCATTTTCCAGCGAACAATTAAAATACAAATATCTAATCTAACTACTAGTGTTAGATAGTAATACTTGGAACCATTTAACTGTGTGCTAACTAATGAGCCCTGGCTTGTAAAAATGTTATCAACCAAATATGCGATTGAAAATCATATATTTTAGATATATGTGTATAAACAGTATTTGGAATTACGAGGTGCATACAATAAGTTTCTAGACTTTTTTCGTATGGGCACTTTTATTGATAGTTCTGTCTTGATGCCCATCTTGGTCAAATAGTCTGTGACAAGGATGGAGTTGTGGACTGGTGTATTGTCCTGGTGGAAATGACACTGACCCGATTTGAAGAGTGCTGGCCTCTTCCGATGAAATCTCCTGCTGAACTCCCTTAAAACCTCAACATATTAACCCTAATCCTAACCCTGTGGCAAATCACCTATTGTGTTCTGACTTCCTTACACCTCCGCACCCCTCATCATCCCTCACAGACTCCCTGCCTTCCTTGAATCTCTTATGCTACTCAAAAACTGATGCTCGATTAATGCAAGATGGTCGAAAAGTAGTCTGAAGCATTCCATACGTTTCTGGGGCATTTGTTTTAAAACAGAATTTTATTGCATATCGTTCTTCTAAAGTGTCAGATTGCATTTTTGAAATTCACCAGCTGTGACAATCAGCCTTAAGTAGGGTGTATTCCAATTGCTGCTGTAGTTGTTCATTTGAACCTGAAACCATAAAAATTGGTCTGTCATCTCATAAGATGTATAGCAATAACATAGTGAATTTTCAAGGGTCGAAGACAATTTGAAATACCCATACGAAAAAATGTCTGGAAACTTATCATATGCACCTCATAAATAATGTGCGATTGAAAATCATATATTTTAGATATATATGTATTAACAGTATTTGGAATTAGGTAATCTAGAGTGATTGATACACCATAAACACCAAACAACCAACCAAACAACCAACCCAAAAGATCGGATTTTATTGTTTTCTCACACCTTTTTGTTGTTTTCTTTTGTTATATTTTCATTTATTGATTGCAACACAGAAGATGAGAAAAATCTTTGGTATATCCTATTTTCAGAAAGGGGAAAATATTCCAGTGTATGAAGTCTAACTGCATCCTATGATTAGGCTCCAGTTCTGAAGCATCTTCTAAGCTAAAATTAGAATACACTAATGGTATACCCTGAAGAGAGGTTAGCCCTACCACAAATAAAAATAACCAAGGGTGTTCTGAGTACAACAACAAAAAATGCATCCGATTGTGAGGCTGCAGTTCAGAAGCGCCTCCTTAGCTAAAATTAGTATACACTAAACGTATCCTCTGAAGAGATGTAATTCCTAAGACAAATATAAGTAACCAAGGGTGTTCTGAGTACAACAACAAAAATGCATCCGATTGTGAGGCTGCAGTTCTGAAGCACCTTTTTAGCTAAAATTAGAATACACTGAAGGTATCCTCTGAAGGGAGGTGAGCCCTACCACAAATAAAGATAATCTAGGGTGTTCTGAGTACAACAACAAAAATGCATCAGACTGTGAGGCTGCAGTTCTGAAGCACCTTTTTAGCTAAAATTAGAATACACTGAACGTATCCTCTGAAGAGAGGTTAGCCCTACCACAAATATAAATAACCAAGGTTGTTCTGAGTACAACAACAAAAAATGCATCCGATTGTGAGGCTGCAGTTCTGAAGCGCCTCCTTAGCTAAAATTAGCATACACTGAACGTATCCTCTGTAGAGAGGTAAGCCCTAAGACAAATATAAATAACAAAGTGTGTTCTGAGTACAACAACAAAAAATGCATCCGATTGTGAGGCTGCAGTTCTGAAGCGCCTCCTCAGCTAAAATTAGAATACACTAAACGAATCCTCTGCCGAGAAGTAAGCCCTAACCCAAATATAAATAACAAAGGGTGTTCTGAGTACAACAAAAAAAGCATCCGATTGTGAGGCTGCAGTTCTGAAGCGCCTCCTTAGCTAAAATTAGCATACACTGAACGTATCCTCTGCAGAGAGGTAAGCCCTAAGACAAATATAAATAACCAAGGGTGTTCTGAGTACAACAACAAAAAATGCATCCGATTGTGAGGCTGCAGTTCTGAAGCGATTTTTCGGTAGGAATTAGAATATGCTAATTATATATCCTGAAGGGGGATAATCGATTAGAATTCTTGATACCAAATAACTGTAAATCCTTTGTATTAAGATTAGTTGCATAAAGCTATATTCGTTTACAAAGGATTAATATTATTTACCCGAAATCAAATTAGCCCGGTCCGTTGAGGTCTTTAGAATACGCTGACTGCTGAGAAGTAAGACTCCTCCAACGAGTGTCTTGTTTTTGACAGTAAACAATCTGATATTGAGTCTTCAGTAATGCTTGAGCTTTACGAAATGGAGAGTACACATTTATTGCCATCGCTCCCAGGTTCAATCAGGCCTGGCGAGGTAGTATCAGATAGGGTTCAAACAGAATTGTTTTATATTTAAATTGTGCTAAACTGAATTGCTTGAAATAGAACTGCTTTTATATTTAACTGTGTAAACCAATAATTGGTGGTTAAATTGAATTGTTAGTAATACATAGCAATAGTTGGAACAACTTAATTTTGTTGACATGGTACACTGAATTGTGTGAAATATAACAGTTTGATCTTTTAACGGTGTGCAAACAAATGACTGGTATTTAAATTGAATTGTGAGTGATACATAGCTATACTTGGAACTATTTAACATTTTGACATAGTAAACTGAATTATTTAAAATAGAAGTGTTCGGTCATTTAACTGTGTGTAGACAAATGACTGATGTTTAATTGAATTGTTAGTGATACATAGCAATACTCTAAACATCGAACTGTGCGCAAGCAAATGATTAATCGTAAATAGAATTATTCTAAAAGGATAGAATTAGTGAAACCATTTAAAAGTGTGAAAAAGAATGAGCTAAGAAACGTTTAAAAATGTTATCAACAAAATATGTTTAGAAATCATATATTTAATATTTACGTATAAAAAGTATTTGGCACTAAATAACCTAAATTGGTTGTGTAACATACCCATACATGAATATGGGAAACGTACATAGAATGTTCATAACATATATACATAGAACATAGGAATCCCGAAACACGAAAAAAAACTTACGACTTCTTAGTTCAGGTACGAAACTTTTTATGACCTTTGAATTTAAAAGTTCTTCGACATAAGGAGAGAGATACACATTCTTTCTATTCTGGCCTTTTCATCTGCCCCCCCCCCGTGTCGTGCGGCGCCCGTAGCGAGCAAATTCGTCTGGCCTCTGCGAGCCCCGAAAGTCGACCCTTCTCGTTCGGTGTCTAATTTTCAACTCAACTAACTGACTTTTTCAAAATCCCTAAAATCCTCCGCGCGCTTCCGGTCCGTGACGTCACCCGCACTCTCTAGCCCCGTTTCCCATCTGAGCTATTGTGACATCTCTGAGTGACACGTCCGCTCCGCCCGCGCGCGTGAACACTTGTGTTAATGTTACACCTAAGTAACCCATGCACTGAGCCGAAAGGTTCTCAGCCTAACTAAACCCAAAGGCATAAAACGAAATCCTTCGGCCATTATATGACAGTTGATATGCCATAAAACCAAACAAAATTAAACCAAACCAAAACTTGAAATCATATAACTATGAAATCAAATAACAAATGACTATTATTACATAAAAAAATAAATACTTGAAACCACATATTATTAATATTAGATAGGAATACTTGAAGCCAAACAACTGATTATTGTTATTTTCATTAGATTGGAATACGTTAAATTATCATGATGTCGTGCTGGCAGCACGGATTTCCGTGACCCTCTCTCGCCACCCACCTCTCTCGTCCATCGCTCTCGGGATGTCTCCCAGGCTATATCCTGTATCGGCATGGAGCGGTTGTATATTGGTTCCAGCTGGTCGTCATGTCTTTGCTCGTCCATGTGAAGGGGTCCATAAAAGTTAATTATTTGGATAAAGAAAATTATGTCCCAAAAGCTCTTGAAACAACAACACAAAAAATGTTAATATAAATTTACAATGAACTCAATTCTCTGACTTTTAACCCGAATATGCTGTTGAAATCAAATAATTAAAGGCAATGAATAGGGTTCGTCTATGGAGAAGGCATTGTTAATGATCGAACCTAACAAAAATGGTTTGTGAAGTGTTGTATTGGACATATCCAGTGCATTTCTCTTGGGCTTTCTACAAAAGAGTGTAATTATCAGACATGCCAGCACGTGGGAAAATCTGTATGTCAGGAATTTTATCATTATACATAGGTAGACCAAGGAGGAAGTTGTTCATCTTTCTTGCGTGTCTGTTGTAGATGGTCTTGGATTCATAAGCATATAAAGAGTCATGAATTTCAACAGCAGAAGTTGATTAAAACGAGAAAGAGTCGTGCATCATCCGCCTCACACTGTCCAAATGGCAAGACTGGATCAAGACAATTGAATAATAAGCAGGGATGCATAAGCGACCCAGGCAGGGGTTAACAGTAGACGTAGCCGGCTAACCGAGTGTGGGGTCCACTCAAGATTTGTTGCAGGGTTTACTGATTGGCTATTATATACATGGCTGCTAAAATCTATAATTGGGATCTTGGCAGGTGCTACCTCTCCGGATCAGAAAGGAAGTGAGAATAATGCTGAAATAGTAAATTCATTCACTCAAAACCTCATAAATCTGGAACTGCAACATCGTTTGCTGTTTACAGTTAAATCCTCGTCCACATATATATATATATATATATATATATATATATAAAGAAAAATTGATAACAAGGTAATCCAAGTAGAAAGAGAGATTTATTGGGAAACAAAGTTGAGACTATAGCGTAACCATCATCAGGACTATGAGAAATGATATTAGTGATGTTAAATCAACGATGGATGTTTAAAAGTGCAAAATTAAAAAATCCAGGGAAAATTTGTACGAATAAAAAAAAACGGCAACTTTTTTCTTGTTATAAAATCTTCCTTAGGTTTTTGTACTTTTCACCGTAGCTAGGATCGAAACCCGGTTGACTCAAACGCCAATCCAAGCCTCTAACCCTCAGCCACGAGGAGCCAGTAGCATGAAGTAAATTTTAAACGGTTATGAATCACAATTACTATTGTTTATATACATCCGTTTAACGGCTACCGAGACCTCAATTCATATATGAAGATACTTGCAATAAACGCTAATGGCAACACGATTACTTCATTCGCTAGAGAACTCAATCCTACGGGGTTAGGGGAGTATATATATATCTATATAGTCATCCACAGACAGATCTGTTTCGTTCTATCAGAACTCATCAGTGTGGCTAGACATACTAGCTTCCTGTAGCTGGGATCGAAACCCGGTTGACTCAAACGCCAATATATATATATATATATATATATATATATATATATATTTATGTATGCGTATATATATATATATAAACTAAAGTATTGTACCCTACAGTCCCTTTGTGTTCTGTGACTGGTAGTTTCACGCGTTCTAACCAGAGAATTTATTTCCGTCTGATGATTGCATATTTTAAAAAAATAATCTTCTGAAGCTGACAGTCACAGAAGATAAAGAGACTGTAAAAAAAATAATACTTCAGATTTTGTACTGCTCTGCTTGTCGCACTTTTTTTAATGAATATTGTGATGAAATCGACTGATTTTTGCATATCGTTTTTTCTTTATTCTTTGATATATATATATATATATATATATATATGACAAGAAAATTATGCAAAAAATTATCGTCATGTAAACTAGCAAAAATATACGCTTTTCAATCGCAAATATCATGTTTTAATGTAATAAAAAAGTATATCAAATTAGAAAGAGTAACAAAACTTAATTGGAAGGCATATAAAATAAATACATTAATCTTAATATATTTCTTTCTAAAATTATTCAATTGATTTCTTTTAATATGTTTTTATAATAAAAATAGCATTTAATATTACTTAAGATTAGATTATTACGTTATTTGAAACAGAGCGGAAATAGAACTGCTTCAACTTCAACTTTTATTGAACTAAATTAGACGGTAAAGAAAGAAATCAGTTTTTTTGGGGTTTTTTTTTTGTTTTTTTTTGGTGGATGGGAAGGTTGCTTATGGATTTTTCATAAAATTTATCGACGGGACTTTTGCTAATATTCATTGATATAAATCCAAACAATTAATTATCAATAAAACCGATTTTGATTATTTATACAATATAATCATTTGTTTTTACTGTTTACTTATTTCCAAAGTAAAAAGCAAATCATAAATTTCACGTTTCAATTAAAAAATAGTTAAATGGAGCTGTATATGTGTACTGGGGAAAATATTTTTTAAAAAATCAGATTTACACAAAACCACTCATAAAATACAATGAGACGGACTTAAACGAAAAAACTCTTTTTTCTTTTTTTAGATAGAATCAAAATTTTCTGTTAGAAATAATCGTATTTTATCTTTTTTACCCACTTTAAGAAGACTTCTTTTTTTTCTTTTTTTTTTTCACTTTCGGAGAAACTTATTTGCTACTGAACTCTTGAAGAAACTTTTGCTGCTGTAATTGTTTTTTAGAGCTTTTTCTGAAGTTATCGTATGCCTTTATTCAAATTACCCTGGATTTGCTTTTCCTACTTGTCTCTTTATTTCTACCAATTGTTTTTTTTTTTGTTTGTTTTTTGTTTTTTTGTGCTGAAACCATATAAAATTTTTTTTTTTTTAAAAAGCAGAAAATAATCTTTCCTTTTACTTTAATAGATAAAACATTAATAAAACTGATTATTTTTAACACAACATACTTTTTTTTTATAAAACAAATAAGAAATGAAGATTATTAATAATCGCTCAAATACTATTAATACCCATACTTAAAAAAATGCTAACCAATATTACCAGTCATTTATTTCCTGAATGAGAGAAAATTACCGATTAAAAGAATAAAAGTTTTCGAAAAATATAATGTTAAAATATTTCATTTAAATGCTCACTCCCTTGAATTGATATAATTTTATTTTGAAAAATGGAAAATTCCCGTAATTTTTTATTTAAAGCCTGAAAGAAAAAAGTCAAAAAAAAAGATATTTTTTAATTTGTCAATTTGATTGAATAAATGGAATATCGTATAAATAAATAGATGATCATATTTTTTAAAGATGTTTATAAACAACCGCAGGTTGGCAGATTTTTTTAAAATTACTTTAAATTTTATACTAAGAAAATTAAGAATTACTTAAAATATTATACTAAAATAGATTAAAAATTACTTAAAATTTCATTCTAAAAAATTAAAAATTACTTAAAATTTCATATTAAAAAAAATAAAAATTACTTAAAATGTATACTAAAAAAATTAAAAATTACTCAGAATTTATACTAAAAAAAATTTATTACTTAAAATTCATACTAAAAAGATTTTAAATTATTTAAAATTTCATATTAAAAAAATTATAAATCACTTAAAATTTCATACTAAAAAAATCTAAAGTTGCTTAAGATCTATACAAAAAAAAATTTGAAATTACTTAAAATTTCGTACTAAAAAATTTGAAATTACTTAAAATTTCATACTAAAAAATTTGAAATTACTTAAAATTTCATACTAAAAAATTTGAAATTACTTAAAATTTCATACTAAAAAATTTGAAATTACTTAAAATTTCATACTAAAAAATTTGAAATATCATCATCAGGTCGCACTATCAGACCCTCTCTTGACAACCCTCCTTATCGTCTATTTCTTCCGGCAGCTCTTCAGGGTTACCTTCATGATTTGTTCAATATTGCTTGCAGCATTCTTATGTAGTTGCCGTCAATCTTTTTCTCCGTTCGTTTAGTTACATGCCGTATCGGCACAGAGCTACCGGATGTAGGTTCTAGCTGGTCGTACTGCCTTTGCTCGTCCATGTGAAGGGGTCAACCAGAGTAGATCACTAATAAGTTCGTCTTTACTTCTCCAGCAGTGTTCCACATGTCTGGTTCGAGTAACTTAGATGGTTTTCGTGATGGGTGGTAAGTGGCCGTACAGCTGTTGCTTTTTGGGGTGCTGCCTCCATGATTTGTTCAATATTGCTCGCAGCGTTCTTCTGGTCGTACTGCCTTTGCTCGTCCATGTGAAGCGGTCTACAAGAGTAGATCACTTATGAGTTCGTCCTTGCTTCTCCAGCAGTGTCCCGCATGTCCGGTTCGTGTAACTTAGATAGTTTTCGTGATGGGTGGTAAGTGGCCGTACAGCTGTTGCTTTTTGGGGTGCTGCCTCCATGATTTGTTCAATATTGCTCGCAGCATTCTTATGAAGTTGCCGTCGAGCTTTTTCTCTGTTCGTTTAGTTAGCATCCATGGAGTGCATCCGTATAGCAGTATGGGCACGACCGCTGCTTGGAAGAAACTATTCTAATTGTTTATTCATCCGAATGAGGCGATTATCTCCATTGTCCTGATGCTTGTGTGTAGTCAAGTATTGTATGTTGAAGGAAGACATTATAGATTGGTAAGATTTAGCGCCTTCAGACTATTATCTCTTCGACCCATGAAAGAGCGTTTAAGAGACAATCATTTTGCCAGTGACGAGGAAGTAAAAACTGCAGTGATGAAGTGACTGAAAGAATAGTCAACAGAATTTTAAGAGGCAGGTATATATGCTCTCATTGGAAGATGAAATATTGCAGTTGAGAGAAACGGTGACAAAGTTGAGAAGTACGGATGTGATCCACAGGGAACAAGTTTAAGGCGCCTCTGGTTGTGTAATGGTTAGCAAGCTCGGCTAGCAAACCTACACGAGTGAGTTCGAGTCTCATTGGGTGCCCCTTTCATATGGCCTTGTGCCACATCTAAGCAAAAAAAGCTTAGTAAATTTCCACAGGGAACAAGCTTCATTTTTATGTATAATAGATATTCTTGTGGAAGTAATTATTCTAGTACTGAAGTTTGGTTTAGTTTGGTTTTATAGCATATCAACCACTTTTGGTTATTTAATGCCAAATCCTCTTTTTATATACATTTTTAATATATGATTTGCAAACGCATTTTGTAGATACACACAATCAAATCATCAAACAATTCTATTTCGAAGGATTCAATCTAGCATGAGTTAAATTGTTCCAAATATTGTTATCCATCACTGACGATTCAATTAAACACGTCATTTGTTTACACTCAGTCAAATGATTAAACAGTTCTATTTCAAACAATTCAATTTATCATCAGTCATTTGTTTCTACAAAAACTTCAGACATTTCGTCGAATCACGAAAGAGACAAACGACCAACATGGGAGAAAATACGTCTTCCTAAAATACATTTATAGTCTACAGGACACTTTTAATATTCAGTATTTCACCATAATATTTGTGTTAGTTTCACACACAGAGGAATATTTAACAAGCTATATTAGAATATTCGTAATATTTTGTAATGTTTCATTTTATGTACTTGTTGTAAAAATTCATTTTTGTTTGTATTGCTTTGTTTTGAATGTTCTTTTGTCCGCGTCGTTTACATCGTTTGCTCTTCAATAATGAGCCAACATAAATTGTGGGAGCAAAATATCCACCACACATACCCCACAAACTAAATGATCGGGCTCTAACAAGGACCGCAACTCATAGAGTTATGTAAATTAGAATTATTAAAAAAAAACAAAACAAAAGGATGATATTTTAGGATCTACAATATTTAATCTCAAAGAATGAACGTAAATCAGAATGCGCCGAAGAGATTATTAAAAAATTCCAAGTTCTTTGCTCCTCCATCGCAAAGATCTGGACGGACTCTGGCCTCGTCACTTTGGAACACTGGTTATTATTTGGCCTGTTCGGATTGTTATCGGAGGACTAAATGGTGAGGAGCCTGTTGACCAACGATCTTCACCAGTGCGATGAGTTGCCATGTTCTCGACCAAGTTGAAAATCTGACTCCTGTTTGGAAATGTGTTGAAACTGGACTTTATTCTGTATCTTGCTTGTACATTATTGAAAGACTTAGTTTTGTAATATGTCTTATCACAAAAGACCCTTTGCCCCATCGTCCAAGGAAGGATTTCGCTATATTTGGTTAAATATAACAAAATTTTGGCTATTTACCAGCAATAATCTGTTAAAAAAAATACACAGAATAAAGTCAACAGGGAAAATTTAAGCGGCAACTGCTTTGTTTCAACAATAGTGAACACTATAATTTTGTGTGTGTGGATACGGTGACACGAGTTCAAATCCTGGACGAGGCTGATTGCATTTCACAAAGTGCTAAAAACCCTTGGGAAAGATATGAATCCAATTAATCTCCCCCATCCCCAGCTATGGGTAAATAGTCGGGCAGACTGGGTTCTTCAGCCTTGATGAGGCAACTAGTCTAGGATAAGGAAAACTCTGAATTCAAACCTGCTAAACTCCGCTTAAAAATTGACCTTGTGTCATATCCTGCCTGAGCGGAGGGGTTGGTAAACATGATAAATTTGTGTGTGTGTGTGTGTGTGTGTGTGTCAGTCTGTGTGTGTGTGTGTGTGTGTGTGTGTGTGTGTGTGTGTGTGTCCAACACACTAAGTTTAAAAGTTATTGCACAATGTCTTTTTGTCTGATCGTCACAAACCCTAACTTCGTGTTTTATTTTCCTTTTGTAAACATATATGGGTATTTGTATATAATAAAACAAAAATCTAGAAGTACATACGAAACTTGTCAAAATGGGCGAAGGCGTGTATAATTTTACATACTATTCTCCATTTGTTTCAATTGTTATTTCTCTCACATAAAAAAAAAGAAGAATGACTACTAAAGGGAGGTAATCCGTGATTAACATAAAAACAGGCCGAAACCGGAGACTGGAAAAGGCATTCCTTTGTACATTGGACAGAAACTTGTTTTCTCTAAAGAAAACAAAACGCGTGCAACGTCTACTGGTGAATAAAATCAAATACAATGAATACTTACAGTTCACAGGGATTGTTTGTTTTGGTTTTGGTTTTTTCTTTATTCTTTTTTTTTTTCTTTTTTTTTTATATTACATTGCTTCACCTCTCACTTTCTCTTTTTTATTAAATCCCGTTCGGTGAGGATTAAAATGCCCAGACTGTGTCTCCTGCGAAAGGACTAAGACACCCTCTAGCCAAAAAAAAAAAAAAAAAAGTAGGGGATATTCTGGTCATGACACAAAACTGCGCTGGATGGTAATGCTCCAGTTTTGAAGATCTGGGCAGTGTGGAATACTTTTTGTTTGCATTACTCCCAGGTCCACTGACCCGGATTGGTGGAATTTGTTAGAATCCCATCTATGGGTCATATTGATGTGTTTGTTTCCCATAAAAACGTATGCAACAAAAAAGAAAGGAAATCTTGAAATAGAATTGTTCCCACCATCGGCTGACTTGGCGTTGGATAATTGAAGGTTTCGTTTCTTTGTTTAATGGCATATCAACCTTTGGAGGTTATTTAGTGCCAAAGCCATTCTCCTAGAAGAACAGTAGTGGTACTATTTAACACATAGCTGGGAGGATAAGAGGGTTCATACCTCTACCATGGGTATTTGCCCGAAAGTGAACATAATAGCGCGACTGGAGTACGAACTCGCTTACTACGATTCCGCAGTTCATCGCTTTAACCATTACATCACGAGGACACCCCCGGATAATTGAAGGATATATATACACACACATATACATATATATATATATATATATATATATATATATATATATATATATATATATATATATATATATATATATATATATATATATATATATATATATATATATATATATATATATATATATATATATATATATATATATATATATATATATATATATATATATATATATATATATGTACTGTTTTTTGGAAGAGAAATAAAACGTGGAAAACAATTTGGTGGACTGGTTTATATATTTATCAGTACGTTTCACTCTGAATGAACATCATCAGATAATTATTTAAATATGTAATGGGGAGCTGAAAAAATAAATCTTGTAAAAACGAAAATACTTTCAGTCATAGTATTTAAGGCGGCGTATCATAGGTAGTTTGACACATTGTGATAAAACAAAAGCGATATTCACTCTTTATCTCACCAGATTATCAGCATATAATCGTCTGATTTATCTAAACAGATTATCAGATTAATTGTTAGATTAATTAAAGTTACTAAAGTGTGTTTTTTGCTTTTTTTTTTAGGAGAGGGGTGTTTTTATACCATATAAAGCAAAAGAAGACATCATTCATTCATTACTGACACAATTTGGAATTTGACTACATGAAACTTTAAATGACCGTTATCAAGAACCAACTTTCGTCTCCAAGTCACCAATTTTCATTGAACTGGCTTAATACTTAGTACTTCTATCGACTCAGAATTCTTATTGAACTGGTTAAACACTTGGTACTTCTAACGGCACAGAATTTCTTTTGAACCGGCTAAACACCTGGTACTTCTAACGGCACAGAATTTTTTATTGAACCGGCGAAACATTTGGTACTTCTATCGACACAGAATATTCTTCATTTAAAAAACACCTACAAAAATTTGTTTGAAAACTAACTGCGTTTATTTTTCCTTTCCATGCTGAATTTATTTCTCAATTTCATCATTATTAATGTATCTCAAATTCAAATTCAATATACGATCTATCGTACCGCCCATAAATAAGTAAACCACTTCTAATTTGTTATTAAAAGTTAACTTTCTTCCGAACCAAAGATATCAGAAATTTTGATGTTTTTACCAGAAATTTATACAATCAAAATGATTAGCTTTAGGTCTTATTTATTGCCAATCTCTGCATTATCAAAACTCGTTAAACAAGAAAAATGTCAAGTTTCGTTTGTAAATATACTTTTAATAACTCATTCTGAGATCCAACCAGAAGTTTTTAATTTCTAAATAAAAGTGTAAAGATGCAAGAAAAAAGAAAGAAAGCAAAGTGTTTACTTCTTGCCCTCACCCAAACAGGAATGGTGATAGATGAGTAAAACGCCAGCAAGATCAGTTTGTGGCGTTTTGCAAACTCATTTAGACCGCTCCAAGTTCTCTAACAACAATGGGCACAACTATCGCCTTTGTATCCCGATATTTTTTCCTTGTTCTTTTGACAGGTTTAGATATTCGGTCAGCTTTTCATTTTCATTTCTAATCATGGTTTACTGTAACAGTTAAATCCACAAATAATTTTTTAGTATAAATATGATACGGTCTTCTGTAACAACAGAAGATTACCACAATTCTGTAACCAATAGCAAAAGTACATAAATATACCCAAGGGGTGTATTTTGTGTGGTGGGGAGAGATACTATCTATTCATATTTTTCCATTTTAGAATGGCGTTCGTCTAAAAAAACACTTTTTCAATTCAAATCTAGTATTCATGATTTTGCTCGATTAGTTGATTTTAATGGTATATCATCCCATCCTGGGTTATTTTATACTTAGAGGTTTGGGAATCGCATTCATTGTATATTCATATGTACATCTTTTCAGTTCTTATTTCTTAAGGTTTATTTTTCTGATTTTTACAGATGTTTTATCATTTTTTTTATAAGGTTTGCAAACGGTCCTACCGAATGTGGGTGTTTTTAAACAGATCTATTGGACTCACTTCGGATAACCCGCCAGTCAGCTTGGGCTAAAGAATACACCGACTGCATCTCTGCAGAGTGGTAAGACCCCCCCACACACACACACACACAATGAGTGTCCTGGACATGACATTAAATAATCTAATAGTGAGGCTCCAACCTTGAAGATTTAAGGAATCTGGGGTACCCCTTCACTACCATTGCTCCAAGGTCCACTCTGACCCGGAGTGGCAGCACCAGATAGGGTTCTAGTTATGGGTCAAATAGAGCTGTTTTACCATTTAAATGAAGTGCAAACAAATGACAGATGTTTAATTGAATTGTTACTGATGCATAGCAATACTTGGAATCATTTAACTGTGTGCCTAGAAATGAGCTCAGGCTAGTTTAAAATTTTTATAAACAAAATGTGTTCACAAATCATATACGAGGTGCATACGATAAGTTTCCAGACTTTTTTCTAGTAATCTCCTCTGGCTGCAATGCACTTCTTGTACCGTTCCAACAACATCTGGAAGGCCCCATGGAAGTCCTCTTGTGTGAGCGTGTCAATGATCTTCGTCAGAGCCTCTTTCATCTCCTCAGTTGTCTCATAACGACAGCCTCTGAGCTTAGGGAATAACCAAAAGTCACAGGGAGCAAGGTCTGGACTATCAGGAAGGTGAGGATCTGTCTTGATGCCCATCTTGGTCAAATAGTCTCTGACAAGGATGGAGTTGTGGACTGGTGTATTGTCCTGGTGGAAATGCCACTGACCCGATTTGAAGAGTGCTGGCCTCTTCCCAAGGAATCTCTTCTTGAACTTCCTTAAAACCTCAACATATTAACCCTAACCCTAACCCTTTAGCCAATCAACTCTGGGGTATTGACTTCCTTACTACTCCCACACCTCTCATCATCCCTCACAGACTCCCTGCCTTCCTTAAATCTCTTATGCCACTCAAAAACTCATGCTCGATTCATGCAAGATGGTCCAAACGCAGTCTGAAGCATTCCATACGTTTCTGTGGCAGATTTTCCATGTTTAAAACAGAATTTTATTGCATATCGTTCTTCTAAAGTGTCAGATTGTATTTTTAAAATTCACCAGCTGCGACAATCAGGCTTTAGTAGGGTGTATTCCAATTGCTGCTGTGGGTGTTCATTTGAACGTGAAATCATAAAAATTGCTCAGTCATCACAAAAGATGTATAGCAATAAAATACTGAATTTTCAAGAGTCTACATCAATTTTAAATGCCCATTCTGAAAACCTATCGTATACACCTCGTATATTTGATATGTATAAAGAGGATTTTAACATTAAATAAGCTACAATAGTTGATATATTATAAAACCAAAACAAACATAAAACAAAACAAACTGGGTCAGGTTGAACTTGTGTGTAAAAACAAGGAAGAGGTACTCCAAACTCCCCCAGGGATCCAGAAGGGGCGCCTCAACATCAGATACAACTTAACGTCATACCCAAGAGATCCCCTTTTGAGGGAAAATCTTACCTCTCGGCAAAAGATACAATCAGTTTCCAGTATTTTAACTATGTAGACTTTTGTAATAATTAATTCCTAATATGTATTTTTATTGAATGATTTTCCTTTTGAAATTATAAATGCTGGTAAATCTATTTTACAAGAAAATTATTATTTTTTTAAATGGTTATGGTTGTCTTTATTTATGGGTGATACGGTATCTACACATGCAATTAAATGGTTGCTATATCTTTTGTCAACTACGGCAGTCAAAAGGACTAATTAATCTGAAACATTAACTGAGATGATCTGCGAAGATACCTTCTATAATTTTGATAAGTGTCAATAACATTCTGAGAATTGATCGGACTATATTTATTCATTTTTGTTTCACAATGTCACAGTTAACTTGTTTCAATTACGTTTTACCCTTTACTAAGTTTTGCTTGATCAGGCAAATTATTAAAGAAGGTTTACGATTAGTTATTTAAAACGTTAGAAATTAGTTATTGCAAAAGTCTGTTATTTATTTATTACAAAAGTTTGTAATCAGTTATTACAGAAGTCTACAATTTGTTATTACAAAAGTTTATATGGCGAAACTATGAGAGCCCTGTCAGTAGGGATTAGGTTGCATACAGTACTTACTTCTCTTAAGTAGTCACCCATCTAATAAGCGAGCCGATTCATCATAGCTTAACTTTGACAAGATGACAAGATCTGGTTCTTTATGAATGTTTCGTTTCGTTCTCATGTTAAAAGAAAGAATATTTATTTCATCAGAAAACATTGGAATGGTGAGGGCTTTTTTTTTGTTTTATGTATCTATTTCATTTGTTTATTTATTCACATATTATATTTCATATATATTTCATTTGTTATTTATTCATATATTCATCTATTTAAGTTGCAGGTGCGATGCAGCAAACAACCTTGGAGGTTGTGTAACATAGCCAGATACGGATATGTGTGAAACGTACATAGAATGTTCGTAACATATATACATAGAACATAGGAATCCCGAAACACAAAAAAAAAACACTTACGACTTCTTAGTTCAGGTACGAAACTTTTTATTACCTTTGAGTTTAAAAGTTCTTCGACATAAGGAGAGAGATACACATTCTTTCTATTCTGGCTTTTCCATCTATCCCCACCCCCAACACGTGCGCACCCGTCGCAAGGCTACCGCGTGCTAGCGAAAGTCACCCTTCTTCTTCGGACCGCAAGACTCAACTCAACTGACTTTTTTCAAATGCCCCAAAATCTCCCGCACGCGCTTCCAGTGCATGACGTCATTCACATCCACTGATCAACCTCTCTCTGGGATTTTTATTTTGACATCTGTGAATGACACATCCTCCCCGCGCGCGCATCAACACCTGTGCTCAAGTTTGCACCTAACTAACCTATGTGCTGAGCTGAAAGTTTCCCAACCTAACTAAACCCAAAGGCAAGATATATAAAACGAAATCCCTCGGCCATTATATTACAGTTGGATTGGAAGCTTTTCTACATGCACTCTATTCTCCACACCTGTAATATCTAGTCTGTCCTTTACTCAGTCACAATAAAGTTGTTTTGGTTGTGTTTTATGACATATCAAACATTGTGGGTTACTTAAAGACAAGCCTTGTTTATACATAAATATTATATATCTGATTTGTAAGCGAATAGCTTGTTAGTAACATTATTTTTGGTTTGGTTCTTTTTCTTTGTTAAATAGCATGTCAACCTTCGTGGGTTATTTAATGCCAAAGCTATCCTTGTAAAACAGTAGCTAGGTGGGTGGATAAAGGGGCTCATACCTTTCCTAAGGGTATAAGTCAGACATTGAATGTAATAGCATAACTGGAGCTAGAACTCTCATAGTACGATGTCACAGTCCAGCACGTAAGCCACTATGTCGCGGATATTCCATCAAAATTATTTTTAAACGAGCCAGAGCTTATTTGTCTGTGCACAGCTCAATGGTTTCAAATATGGTTATACAACACAAATAATTTTCTTAAATATTAATCATTTGTTTGCACACAGTTAATGATTTCAACTATAACTAAGTATGTAGGTTCAAATGTAGAAGACAGCGTCAAGTCACAGGAAAGACCAGAAAAATAAATTGATGGTATAATAATGATGCTATGGATTTATATAGATGAAGGAATTAGGGAAAAACGCTTGAGACGTTTGCAAAACCATAATATATATTCAGTTAAATTAAATCTAAGAACTGATAAATACAAACAGACAATGCGATTGTATGTGTCATAATGTATGAGATCCCAGTTATAGGAAGTTAATCTTATTCAAACTCAAGAATAGATTTTTCCTTTTTTTAGGAAGACAGAAAATCTATGATAGACTGGAAATCCTTTGAGAAAAAGCTTACTTATTTCTATCTTCATAACTTTTGACTGGTTGTGTCACGTTGACTTTAAACATGTTTTTGTGGTTGTTTTCTTCGTTGTGAAATGTTTCCATGTTTTTCAATCTGTCTTTTTTCATTAGGATTCTTTCTTTTTTCCTTCCTTTTTCATCCATATTCTTTCTTTTTTCATCAAGATTCTTTCTTTCTTTCTTTTTCGTTCGTTATTATTTGATTGTTATCTATCCTTCTTCCTTTTTGTTTTCCGACTAATTTTTTTATTCATTTTTTCCATATTGTTTTTTTTTTTTTTTCAGATCTTTTATTTCATTTTCGCTCTTATTTCTTTCTTTCCCGTTTTATTTATTTATGTATTCATTTATCCACTTATTTATTTATTTATCTATTCAATCCCTTTTTCCTTTTCTCGTTCTTTCTTTCCTTCGTTGTTTTATTTGTTCTTTTTTTCTTTCTTCCCTTCTTTTTTAGGTCTTTTCTCCCTTTTCAAGTTATATCTTTTTTTTTAGTCGTTCGTTCTATCTTTCTTTCTTTCTTTTTCTTTTTTTTTCATGTTCTTTCTTCCATTTATCCTTTTCTTTTCTTTTCTTTCTTCTTTTTTTCCCCCATATTTTTTCTTAAAATTGATTCTTTCATTTGTCTTTTATTTTCTTTCTTTTTTTATTTGGTTGGTTAGTTCTTTCATTCTTTTATTCGTTCTTGTTTCTTTTCTTGACATACACAATCATATAAATAACATGATAGATAGATAGATAGATCTGGGAGCAATGACAATGAAGGGGTGCTCCACATTCCTCAAAGCCCCAGCATCACTGAAACCTCACCATCAGATTGTTTAGTGTCATATCTTGGACACTCATTGTGGGGTCTTATATGCCATTAAACGAAGGAACCAAACTCAATATGTCAGACTTAACTGAGGAGAAGGCTGGCAACTCATCTGGCAGGATGAAAAAATTAACTTTTCAATGGTTGAATGACCCCAATCTAACATATCACGAAGCATATAAAACCCATCCTTCGTAGAGGTCAACAGCAATCTAGCATATCATGAAGCTTATAAAACCCATCGTTTTTAGGGGTCAACAAAAATCTAGCATATCACGAAGCATATAAAACCCATCGTTTTTAGGGATCAACAAAGATCTAACATATCATGAAACCTATAATACCCATCGTTTTTAGGGGTCAACAAAAATCTAGCATATCATGAAGTATATAAACCCCAACGTTTTTAGGGATCAACAAAAATCTAACATATCATGAAACGTATAAACCCCATCGTTTTTAGGGGTCAACAAAAATCTAGCATATCATGAAGCATATAAACCCCATCGTTTTTAGGGGTCAACAACAATCTAGCATATAATGAATCATATAAAAACTATATATATATATGCATATATATATATATATATTGAGAGAGAGAGAGAGAGAGAGAGAGAGAGAGAGAGAGAGATCCTGCAACTCTTGCACTCTCATTTATTATTAACTTCCATATCAAAAATATTAAAATGCATAAAAAGTTATTTTTAAAAAATATTACCTTTTTCGATTGATTTTCCTTCTTAACATTTTGTAGGTTAATACATTATAGTACATAATAATACATTAATAGTATTCAATACATAATAATATATTAATATTCAATACAATAATAATACATTCAAGAAAAAATAATTCCACATTTGAAATTATTTAAAAACGCCGGGGAGTTTAATAGTCAATTGATTATGATAAACTTCAAAATTCATTCACTCGTGAACCCAATTCCTTGGCATTTAAAAGATTTTCAAACTTGAAATATAAACAATCTTGAAATATTCTAAAGCTGACGCAAGATGAGATCAACTAATGTTTCCTTTTTTTTCTTTTTTATTACCATCATTTATGTGTCTATTCTTTCGTTCATTATATATATATATATATATATATATATATATTATGATAGTACAAAAGTTAAAATTTACATATAAAAGTATTGCACCTGCATACATACATATGACTTATTTACGCCCATTTTATTTATATTTAACAATTTCAGTGGTGTTTCTGCTATTTATTATTCGATATATTTAATAAGACATGACGTCAGGGTGTGTCAACTAAAGTAAGTTAGCGACCTTACTCAAGGGTGACCCAAAGGATCCCTTTCAATAGTTACTACACCATGTAGGGGAGGGCACTACTCCTTTCTCTCGATTGTTCCACTTTACCCTTGATCCTTACCTTATAATGCTGAGTGTCAAGCAAGGCAGCATCAAGTACCATTTTTTGAGTCTTTCGTATGACTCGACCTGGGATTGAACCCCAGTCTCCCGGATCATTGGCGAAGACTCTACTCATTAGGCCAATACGACTTATATACGCCCCTTGTATTTATATTTCACAATTTGAATGAGGGTTTTTGCCTTTTATTAATCGATATATTTTATATGACATAATGTCAGGGTGTGTCAATGCTTCCCTTAGTCAAACGTTTCTTTTTTTTATTATTTTCAGAACTGTAATTTCTTTTGAGGACATTTCTTTTAGAGACGATGAGATGATGTCTTGTACGAGTTTCAAATTTCAACGAACTATGGCTTCGTCAATACTACTGTATGGATGCACCATCAGGGTGCAAACGAAACCTAGGGAGAAAAAGCTAGAGAAGGAGTAAACTAGAATACTACGTGCTGTTTTAAACAAATCCGGTTAGCAAAACCCCACAAAATAGCTGCTGAACGGCTACCTACCACCACCCCTATCTCACAAACCATCCAAGTCAGACGAGAAAAACTCAAAAGTTATGCAATATTTTGGTAACATGACGCCCAAATCACCTGCACCGGATACTTTTGCCCAGGTCATGAAGGTGACCAACCACACTGAAGAGATGCCGAGCTCGCCAGACACTCTCCGAGTGCTACACAACAGATTTGACAATATGCGTTGGATATTGACTTGAAGATCCTTTTGACATCTGTCGATGAAGCGGCAGATGTCGGGACTTGTTGAACGAAAATAACTGGAAATGCAACTAGTACCTAAATTTTACAGGACGTTGATGTTCTCGTTGGAAATGCCGCGTAAATTGCGTGGGTAACGTGCTAGAAGGAAGCATGCTCACGTGCCTTGTATAGGTGGTAGGCTAAAGGTGTGCCCACGAGAATTTGCGCAGCTGGAATGCTAGAAGGAGACATGTCCATATGCAACGTGTAAGCAGCAAGTTGGAGGAGGTGTGACCACGAGAATTTACGTTGGCGTCCAAGATGTTATATAACCATGAAGAAAAAGGAGTTCACCAAAGAACCGTACCTCGGACCTTGTGTGTACAGCTTAGCCGTCTTCGACCTTCTGTACTCTACCCATCCGTTCATTTTGGATAATAAAAAGAAAAAAAAGTGTTGTATATTGACCTACGACCCGGCTGGGCAGTCAAAATAGGAAATGCACCTTTGTAAATAACAGGTGCATCCGGTCGATCAGGATATTATAACCTTGACCGTGGATGGGTTGAAGGAGTGCAATTTGTGACGCCCACAAGAAGGTGGACATTGAACTATTATATAACTCGGTAAAGACAGGAAGTCAGTTTCTTTGCACACCAGACCAGTTGGTGACGAGATGCGGTAGAGAAAGCCAACACCCAGCAGGGGGACCTCTCAGACCCCCGATTGAGAGTTGGGGATCAGACGAGTAGCGATAAGATGCGGTAGAGAAAACCAGCACCCAGAGAGGCTGGGCCCCAGGCCCCCGGTTGAGCATCCCAGGAGAACGGGAAAGAAACGCTGATGGCCATAAGAGTGGGGGTCAATATGTTGCAGTTCTGTTCGGTCTCCAACTCCCTCTCACACACAACCCTTTCAAATAAAGTGAGAGGTATATTTTTCTAAGAACTGTGTCGCTCGTCTTCATTGTGTCGTCGTTATGATTCTGCTTGCAGATGTATATGCATATGAGTATGCAACAAAAGGAAACTGATTATATTTTTTCTATATCAGTGTTGTTGTTTTTCTCTGCTGTTCAACGTATAGTTTAGAGATCAGCCTGATAGTCGACGTTTTTGCAACGCAAGCGAAATTTATTCAATATAATGTGATCAACTTCGCTTTTACGTTTCGCACAACATATAGTTTTAGTTGGTTCTGTGACGTTATGGCTTATTTCGAACGCATAAAGCATAAGTTCTCGAATTACGTTTACCTGTGTCGCTTTCCAATCACATACGGAGTGAAGCAATGCAGTACGTGTCAGCACACCAACTACCACAATACTACCAACCTCAGTGGCTACCCACAAGGGTTTAAACTACCTCATTCACGTAATATCCGAGCAATAACCGACCACGTACAACCAAAATATAGCAAAACTTTTGATTCACCGTAGTATTTTAATAGTTGCATTTATTTCTATGAATTTGATTTATTTCATTTTATCTTTTATTTTATTTTCTATCGAATTGAATAACTAATTAGTGTTTTCTTTTATTTCTTGTTGATTTTTATTTTATCTCATTTTTATTATTTATTTAACTATTTTTCGAAATGTGTTTTTTCTTATCAATAAAATTATCATTTTTGTACCCAGATAAATTTAGTACAGGCACAAACACTAAATAGCCGAGTAAAGTTGAACGAAGCTTCGAAGATTTCTCAAACATTAGATAAAATATGGCACAAATAATTATTCCATCAACCTAATACACGGATGGAAATCTGGCTGTCAACATTTATTTGTGAGAATTTGCATGTTTCATTGATTAACTAATTGATTGATTTTAACGGAATATCAAACGGTCTTGGGTTATTTTATGCCTAAATGTTTGGGAATTACGTTCATTGTAGATTTAAATTTATTCTAATAGTGGTTTCTCAAGTGATTCTGCACAATTATATGATTTTCTTATCTAATAAGGCGGAGTCCTTGTGACGTAATGGCTAACAAGCAGAACTGCTGCCTCGAAGAAAAGGAGTTCGAACTCCAGTTATGCTATAACGTTTACTTTCAGACTAATACCTTTGGTAAAGTCTGGAATCCCCTTACTCTCCTTCGGCAATCGGTTAAATAGTACCCTTAATGTTCTTTCGTAAGAATAGTTTTGGCTTTAAATAACCAAAGAAGATTGATATCCTCTTAAACAAAGAAACTAGACCAAACCAATCTAATTTGCACAATTCTGACTTAATAGCAAGTTGAAAAAATTCAAGAAATATGAATATGTAAATCAAATAATGACGTCATTTTATTTGAATATATAAGTAATTAAGTAAAGTTGGCGACCCCAGTCGAGGGCGACCTGGAAGGCTTCCTTTTCAATAGCTACTACACTTAGGCGTAGGGGAGGGCGCTACTCTTTTCCCTTGACTGCACCACTTTACCCTTGATACGTATCTTATATGGCTGAGTGTTAAGCTAGGGGTTATCAAGTACCATTTTTAAAGTCTTTGGTATGACGCAACCTGGAATTGAACCCAGGTTTCCCGGACGATTGGCGAACACTCTACCCACAAGGCCAAATGAGCCGGTATTTGAATAAATAAACAGTCTGAAAAATCACAATCAAAATAATGCACATCAAGCCTCGTCTCCAAAATTCAAAATATCTTCTATGAGGCTGGGTGTGGTTTGGTTTCTTTATTTTAATGTTATATCAACCTCCGTGGGTTATTTAAGGCTAAAGCCACCCTTGTAGAAAAACAGAAGTGGTACTATTTAACCCATAAGTGGAAGAATAAAGAGGTTCACGCCTTTCTGAAAAATTCTAATCTCAACACATGAATCTAGAATGTTCTATGGTTAAATTGAAATATTTTGCATCTTATCTGTTATTACTAAGGTGAGTCAATAGTTTTGCAATATTCTAATTGTATGTGTACCGGTTCATTGACCTAGTGGGTAGAGTGTTCGCCAATGGTCAGGCAGACCAGGGTTCAATCCCTGGTCGAGTCATACCAAAGACTTAAAAATGGTACTTAATACCTCCTTGCTTAACACTCAGCTACATAAGGTACGTATCAAGGGTAAAGTAGAGCAATCCAGGGAAAGGAGTAACGCCCTCCCCTACACCTCGGTGTAGTAGCTATTGAAAAATGAGCCTTCGGGTCACCCTCGACTACCATATTTACCAACCCCTCCGCTCGGGCAGGATATGACACAAGGTCAATTTTTAAGCGGAGTTTAAGCGGGTCACCCTCGACTACAGTCGCTAACTTACTAATATCAAGTAAATGAGACAGTTCAAGCCGTTATCAATATCGTAGTCGTTAGTGTGCTGACATGTTCTGCATTGCTACATTCCGTGTGTGATTTGAAAGCCACACAGATGAACGTAAAACGTAGTCTAATTCGAGAACTACTACTTTACAAGTTCGAAGTGGGCTATAATATTGAAGAAGTAACCAAAAACATTCGTTGTGTGAAAGACAATGGCACAATTAATCAGAGTACAGTAACCAGAGGGTTGAAGAAATTTCGCTCGGTTTGCCAGAACCTCGAAGATCGAGCAAAAAAATAAGGGATTATGAAATTATGCTCAATTTCATGTAGGCAAATCCAGTGAGTAGCACTCAAAGAGTACCAGGTGAGCTCAGCATCTTGTAGGGATAAAAAAAAAGAAAAAGAAATAGAATAAATCTTAAAAAAGGAACAGTTTCACGGGAGGCCTCTGACAGGAAACGAAATCGGCGCATTCCTGAAAAGAGGGGTTTCCTGACTCCAAGGAGAAATTCTCTCTCAGCAAGCATTCTTCACTTTCCCCGGACGAACCTTTTTTCTTTCGGCTGCTAGTCGGTAGCACATGTGGTCATTAAGACCTGGGCTTAGCGGCAAGTTGAGTCTCCTGCGAGTAGCCGCTTCTACAGAACACACCTACTGGAAACCCAACGAACTTCAAACATATAAATCACCGAAAATGACTTTTTATGTCGTAGTAAAGCGGTCAGCTACCAACCCAAAGAGAAGTAATAGATGTGCATAATAGCGAGTAAGAGGAAATTTAGATATTTGGTAATAGTATATTTATTTGATAAGGAATTCATATACTACTCCGTTTGTCTGACAGCTAATTTATACAATGAACGCATCCATTATATTACGGTCCATCGGGGAGGTCGATAATACTATACAACATGACTATAATATAACTCAACGCCTTGTCCGGGAGACAGAATGTTTCTACTATTTAGAGAAAGCGTTTCCTTAACAGAATACCTGTGAACGCCAAACCGGGCCATTGGCCTAATGAGTTGAGTGTTCGCCAATGGCCTGGGAGACCAGGGTTCAATCCCTGGTCGAGTCATACCAAAGACTCAAAAATGGTACTTAATGCCACCTTAACACTCAGCACTATAAGGTTAAAAGGATCAATGGTAAAGTGGAGTAATCCAGGGAATTAAGTAGCACCCTCCCCTACACCTTGGTGTAGTAGCTATTGAAAAGGGAGCTTTCGGGTCACCTTCAACTAACGTCGTCAACTTTATTTAACTATAAAAGATATCGTTGTCTCTTTTCTTCCGTCCTTAATTCCTTTTTGAGCCTCTACACACATAAGGAGACAAGTGAATGGGGTAATAAGAAAAAAAAAAAGGAGTCAGATACAAAACTCAGAATTATCCCGACGAAACCAACAATTCACCGACAATCACGAAAAATTAAAATCTTCAAAGCCCCATAATTTCACCGTCCAGTATAGTTCTTAACTTAAAAACCTTCTGCAAAAGCATCCTGAACTGCTGAATTGTGACTCACGTTACCAAAATATTCCAAAACCTTTCACAAACAAGGATGGTTTGGTTTAGTTTTTTGGGGTTTTTTTTTGTTTTGTTTTGTTTTGTTTAACGGACGGTAATCCTTCGTGGGTTATATAATTCAAAATTCATCCTTGTAAAATAACAGTGGTAATCTACTAAGCTTTTCTACTTAGATGTGGCACAAGGCCGTATGAATTGGGCACACAATAAGACTCGAACTTACTCATGTTTACTAGTCTTGCCTGCTAACCGTTACACAAACCAGAGGGGCCCAGTAATGTATTAGGCTTTTTTATTAGGCCCTATGAATAGGGTACACAATGAGTGCCCAAATCACTCATGAAGTTTTGCTAGTCTAGTTAGTTAACCATTACACAAACCCGAGGTACCCAGTAATCTACTTAGTTTTTTGTTTAGATGTGGCACAAAGCCGTATGAATGGAATACCCAATGAGATTCGAACTCACTCATGAATGTTTAAGGGTCTAACATGTTAACCATTACACAACCTGAGGTGCCCAGTAATCTGTTAAGCTTTTTGCTTAGTTGTAGCGCAAGGCCGTATGAATGGTGAACTCAAAGAGACTCAAGCTCATGCATAAATGTTTGCTAGTCAAGTTTGCTAACCATTACACCATTAAAGTTGCCCAATAATTTACTCAGCTTTTCGCTAAGATGTGGCACAAGGCAAGGTAAACGGGGCACCCAATGAGACTCGAACTCAGTTGTGAATGTTTGCTAGTCTGGCTTGCAAGCCATGACACTACCCGATCTGCCCGGTAATTTACTAAAAATTTTGCATAGATGTGGCACAAGGCCGTATGAATGGAATACCCAATGAGACTAAAACTCACTCATGAATGTTTGCTAGTGTAGCTTGCTAACTATTACAACACCAGAGACGCCCAGTAGTAATAATATTCTAACCCTAACTAGTGGGGTGGGGTTAAGTGGTTTCATGCCTTTTCCGCGGTTTTTCGTCCGAAAGTGAACGTAATAGCTCGGCTGAAGTTCAAACTCACTTACTATGATGTTACAGTCCAGCACGTAGCCACCACGCCAACGGATAGTTACAATAAATCCTATATTGTGGTTATACAACTTTTTTTTTTTTGCCAACAGTAGAATATTCAATTTTTCTAACAGCAATTAAGACACTTCCTTTTTGACTTCATCTTTTAGATCATCAAATCGAGATTCGTGAAGAAACGGACGCTTTAAATAAAAACATAAACACAAATAGGCCAGCACATTATCAACAAGTTCGAGCAGTTAGATTCAAGATTCAGATCTAAACAAGACGAACGTAACATTTCTTACGTGTCGGACAGTTCTTTCTACGGAACCAACTTTTGATCAAAATGATTGTAGCCAAATCTATAATAAACTTGCCCCTTTCGACAACACAGAACATCTGTTGTGTTTATGTTTTGAAACGTCCCACTTTGGATTTGCGTGCTTCGTGTTTTTCTCTCTATTTACAAACTGGAAAATTTGTTTATTTTATACGACAGACACTTGGTGTGCTTAGCGTGAGAGTCACTTCGAACGGCATTCATGCATCTCCGACAGACGCCAATCTGTGAGAATTCTTCTTTTTATTTTGGAAGGGGGAAAGTTATTGATAAGTGATCGCTATTTCAGATTTTACAAGTGCAAGAACGTACTGATTGTATGTAATTTCTGCGGCTGATAGCACATGGGGTTTATTTTTTGGAAGAGGCAGATTTTAGATGAAAGATTGTTCCTTTCTTCTTATTATTATTTCACTCCTTTGCAAGTTTTTCATAACAGCATTAATTGATCGTCTTCCACAGGAGTTTGAGAGGCGGCAAGCCTCCTCAAGTATCCGGGACTCTTCTCTGTGTTCTAGACGATTATAATGATGCAGTTGTCTGGATGGTCTCTACTTGTCCGTTAATTTCCAAGTCTTCCAGTCCCTTTACCAATCCTTTGGGGATTGTTCCGGAAGAAGAAGGTTGACTTTCAGAGCTGGGCGAGGCCAGACGAATTTGTGCGCTACGGGCGCCGCGCGTTGGTTTGGTTGAAAGCAGAAGATGTAAAAGCAGTCAGCATAGAAAGATTGTGTCTCTCTCTCCTCATGTCGAAAAACCTATAAACTCAAAAAGGTGAATAAAAGTTTCGTACTTAAACCAATTTCGTAAAGTTTCGTGTTTTTAGATTCCCTATGTCTATTCCACATATCCGTATATCTGGCTATGTAACTTAATTACTGTTCCAAACGCACCAATTACAATTGGTATTATTATTATTATTATTATTATTATTATACTCCTTATGAGTTTCTCACTTCAGCGTTAGCTGATGGTCTTTCCCTGGAGTCTGAGTAACAGCATTTCTCCTCAGATCACAAGGATCTTTTTCAGTATTCTGATCGAGCTTAAAAAATGCTGTAATTTGGATAGTTCCAATTCGTCCTCCGATCTCCAATTCTTCCAGCCTTCTTTCCAAGCCTTTAGGGAATGTTCCAGACCTCCAATTTTGATTCGTATCACCGTCGTTATTATTATTATTATTATCATTACAGGCAGCTTTTAAGGGCACTTGCAATGTCTAAACCATGATCCAAGTTGAATTGTTAGTTCATGAGCAACAACGATCACAATTTTACTGGAGAAGTGATATTATGTATGAAGTTATAAAATTCAAAGTTATTTCGATGTGAGTTTTGTGTGTGCGTATGTGTTTGTCTGTGCATGTTCTTATGTGTGCATATGTCGCTATTTTTCCGCCATGGTCTATAGTTCTCTCTGTCAGTCTGTTTTTCTCTCTCTCTCAATATATATATGTATATATATATTAGATATGTATATTTAATGCCATGGAATTTTGTCTTCGACCCCTGGGTTTCATTAAGTTTTTACAAAACAACAATCATCAGGCACTTAACAAAATGAAATGAATCCAAAATCGAAAAATACAGACAAAAACAGTTGGGATTTTGTTGGAATCTTTACGTGTGATTGTAAGTGTGTATGAGTGTGTGTATGTGTGTGTGAGTGTGTGCGTGCATGTGTGTGTGTGTCTATGTGTGTGTGTTTGTATGGGTTATAGTTGCGTATTATTGTGTGTGTGTGTGGCATATAGTGTATGGATGTGTGTGTGAAGGTACATACACACCCAATATGCCACTCACACACACACAGACACAATAATACGCAACTATAACCCACATAAACACACACACACTCACACCCACGCACACACACTCACACACACTTACAATCACACGTAAAGATTCCTACAAAATCCCAACTGTTTTTGTCTGTATTTTTCGATTTTCGATCCTTTTCATTTTGTTAACTGATTGTTATTTTGTAAAAAACTCCATGAAACCCAAGGGTCGCAGTCTAAATTCCATGGCATTAAATATATATATCTAATATATATTTACTTATTATTATCATTATATAATATCTCTATCCTAGATAGTGAGCACACTCCATATTATATTGCACTTGGTTAGCCACAAACTCACAAAGTGATTTAGTGACAACTAAAGAGAAACTCTTAAGGAGCATGATGATAATAATAATAATAATACCAATTGTAATTGGTGCGTTTGGATCAGTAATTATGTTACATAGCCAGATATACGGATCTATATATATATATATATATATATATATATATATGTTGCCAACATATCTAATCTAAATCTCATCACAACATAAAATACCAATTTTATACAATATTCCATTGTATATTACCGTACAACATACCCTTCGACCATGATATTTACTGTGATTCTGGCCTACCATACTATACTCGCCTATTTATGCTTACAAATCATAATTTGATCTTATTTTCTTCGAAATGCAATGATGATGTTTTGTTCCTTAGTTATAATCACCTCCACATATAGAAATAAATAAATAATTTTTTCTCGGCTCTACTGTAGCAAAGTTTGCTGCAATAACATCCTTCTATCCGGTAAACAACCTCAAATGCATATGTATCTTCATACACTCACACACTAAACACTACTTATACATCCACACACAATAATACGCAACTACAAACACACACACACACACACACACACATGCACTCAAAAGCATACATAGAGATTTGTACACAGTTCCAACGGTTTTTGTCTGTATTTTTCGATTTTTCCGATTTCTTCATTTCCTTTCGTTATCTGCCTGATGATTGTTGTCAGTAAAACTTCATGAAACTTAAGGTCGCAGACAAACTTCCATATGATATTAAATATATAAATCTAAAATATACTCATTTATTATACTCATATATATATATATATGATGATGATTTATTATAATTATATATATATATATATATATATCAGAGGTCCAGTGACCTTGTTAGATTGCTGCTATAACAGCTGTCCACTATTACGCCGATGGGTTTAATTTGGAATGACTAAAGAACGCTAGCTAGCATTTCATTTTTATCTCCGTTTTATCAAGAATTCAGCTGATTAGAAAATGATGTTAAGCTCGATCGCGGAACCCATACAATTATCATTCACTCGCAAATTAATATTGTTGTTTATTTATTTCTTATGCCTCCTGGGGCATCCCAGCTTTTTACTATCTTCCTCCATCAATCTTTGGACGGAACATATACACTATTAATATTTTAACTCTATACAGATAAAGTTCTGTTAAGTAATTTATCCGATAATTCTTAAAAGCGCTCTCCTATCTTCTTTTTCTCACCATTTTTTCTGAAACCATCCAATTTAATCTTAGATTTTTTTTACTCTGTTGCTGTTTCTGATCTGATTAGGCAATTTCTTCCAAGAATAAATTACTCCTATAGCAACAAATTCTAATTGGTTTGTAAATTTAGTTTTTTAAATCTATCTTGACAGCAAATTTCCAATTCGAGAAATATTGAAAAAAATGTCTAGCATGATTATAAATTTCATTAATTATTTTGAAATTTTCAATTCGATCATCTTTTATTGTTCTTTCTATTAATTGAATTGTTTTGAGTCGGAACATTATAAGTATTTCTAGAAAATAAAAAATGTCATTGTGCACCGTTTTTAATGAGTTGCATTTAGACTTTAATAAGTAAATAAAGTTAGCGACCGTAGTCGAGGGCGATCTGAATGCTCCATTTTCAAAAGCTACTAAAGCGAGGAGTAGGGTAGGGCGCTACTCCTTTCCCTGGATTGCTCCACTTTACCCTTGATAACACTCAGCATTAAAATGGAAGAGGGGATCAAGTACCATTTTTTTTTTAATCTTTGGCATGACCCTTCATAGGACTGAGCCCCGGTCTCCTGGGCCATTGACGAGCACTCTACCAACTAGACCAATTAAATAGTTGTGCCTAAATTTGAATATAACCTACCTTCATTTAAAAAATGTCTCCCACGTGTATATCTCACTGTCAGGTGTACATGGTACGTAAAGATCATCAACTGGTCTGATCAAAACTGCCGTATACCAAGAAATAATTTTCATTCAATTAATCGATATGCTATGATACTAGTTTATTTCTATCGCTTCTCTTGTGTCATATCAACTCTTTCAAAAACTTTTTAAAAGAATCTTTTGAAAAAACTTTCCATATCAAAATCCTTCATTCTAACTATGACTTAGAATCAATACTAGCTGAGAATAATCTTTTAAAAAATCAATCACATAGAAATATCCCTGATTTTTTCAAGAGTTTGTACATCTAATATATATATATATATATATATATATGCATGTTTGATCAAATAATAAAGACACATTTTGTCTATACAATTTAATTAAGATCTTTAAATTGTATAGACAAAATGTGTCTTTATTATTGAATCAAACATGCTTAGATGATAGACTGCTGCCTAACCACACACACACACACACACACACATATATATATATATATATATATATATATATATATAATATCAAGTCAGTGTCCAAAGACTGGGTGTGGATTATTCTTTTATAGAATATATGAGGATTATCATTATGACAACTTAACCAGGTTTGAGTTTCCATCCGATTACACTATATATATATATATCAGTGGTGATTCTTTAGAAAGGCTTTTTGGGCTCAGCCAGAAAATCTAGACTCTCAAGTCTATCAATTTTGAAGCAATTAGAATTCTCTTCGAATAAATCATTTGTCCTTGATTTTCGTTGGACAAAACGACCTGACTCGAAACATAATGAATGATTATTTCAACTCACAAACTTTCATGGCTTAGTTTTATTTTCACCCCGAAAGGTGTTGATTTAGTTAATCTTTCTAATCGTCGTTATAATGCCACACAAAAAATACTGTGGCTAGTTATTTTGGTCCCACAAAAATATATCCCCCAAACAAACGAAATTCTTCTAAAAATACGACTCAGACGAATGCTATATATATATATATATATATATATATATATATATATATACTAGACCTCCTGTATTTCTAGTATCTCCCTCTCTCTCTCTCTCTCTCTATATATATATATATATGTGTATGTGTGTGTGGTAATGAAAAGTATCTTGACAAATCTCAAATGCGTTTCACTCACAGTTTTTTCCAAAATATTTTTTCCTTTCAACTTAACGACTACATTTTAAATGTAAATATTTTTTCGTTGATTATTATGCTACATGAATAAAAAGATTAACTATTGGAGGTGTCCGTGGTGTAATGGCTATCGTCGTAGGAAATGAACACGGTGACACGAGTTCAAATCCTGGACGAGACTTATTGCATTTCACATAGCACTAATACCTTTGGGAAAGGTATGAATCCAATTATTCTCCCTCCAGCTATGGGTAAATAGTAGGACAGACTGTTTTCTTCAGACTTGACGATGCAACTAGTCTAGAAGGAAAACTCTGAATTCAAACCTGCTAAACTCCACTTAAAAATTGACCTTGTGTCATATCCTGCCCGAGCGGAGGGGTTGGTAAATAGGATTATGCTACATGAGTCAAATGTAATAATATTACACAATGTATAGAAGAATCGAACACCATTTAAGTAATGTGTGTTTTTGTGTGTGTCTCTGTGAATGTGACTGTGTGTCTGAGTGAGTGTATCTTTGTGTGTGTGTGTGTGTGTGGTTTATGATCTGATCAGTTGAATCAGACATTGATAGCTTAACACGAAAATTTTTACTTAGCTATGCGTTTAAGCTTTTGTAGTGTAGTGTAGTTGTCAATTATCAGCGGTGCAAATCTGGCCAGGTACATGATTTGATCCATACATAATTTAGCATTGGAACTAGTCTTCACTTTATCATTGGTCAGTTAGTTGAGATTTATGTCATATCAACCTTATAAGTTATTTAACACTAATAAAACGTTGTCGGCTAGGGCTGTTGAATACACCGACTGCATCTCAGCAGAGGAGTAAGAAAACGAGTGTCCTGATATGACACTAAAAAATCTGATGATGAGGATTCAGTAATGCAAGAGCTTTGAGGAATGCAGTATACCTCTTCATTGCCATAGCTCCAAGATCTGTTCTGGCTCAGAATGGTAGCACCCGATAGGGTCCTATCTATGGATCAAATAGAACTAAACTGTGTTCTTATGCTATACTGAATTCCTAGAAATAGAACTGTTTGATCATTTAATTGAGTGTTAACAAACGACTGATGTTTAATTAAATTGTTAGTGATAAGGAGCAATACTTTATTGACTTATGCTAAACTGAATTGTCTGAAATA
>OY757907.1:43238488-43385988 GCA_963585895.1 Sepioteuthis lessoniana | reverse complement strand
CAAATAATGAATTTCATGGATAAGAACCGTCGTGTGTCTGTAGAGACAATAAATGCACAGTTTGATGTCAGTGTAGGAACTGTACACACAATTACTCGCTAGGAGCTGATGATGCGGAAGATTTGCGCGATGTTTGTCCCAAGGGTGCTCAGAGAAGATGAAAAAGAAAGACGTTGTCATGACAGCCGGGAGATGGTCGAGCTGATCAATTCAGAACCCGCAGTTCTTGATGCTCTGGTGACCTGCGATGTAAGCTAGATCTACTGCTATGACCCAGAGACCAAAAGACAGAGATCCCAGTAGAAGCATGCTGGCTCTCCCAGACCCAAGAAGGCCAGACAGAGCAAATCCACCCACAAAACTCATGACAGCACGGGCATGATCTACATGCACTGGGTTCCCACTGGACAGACAGTCAACAAGGAAAAACTTAGAGGCTCAAGGAAAAACTTAGAGGTTGTCGTTATGAGACAATTGAGGAGATGAAAGAGGCTGTGACAAAGGTCATGGACACGCTCACACAAGAGGATTTCCAGAAGTTGTTGTAATGGTACAACAAGTGCATTGCAGCCGGAGGAGATTACGTCGAAGGGGACTAGAGTTTCATGTATGTACTATCAGTAAAATTGCCCATACGAAAAAAGTCTGGAACCTTATTGAAGGCACCTCGTATATATATATATATATATATATATATTGTCATCCACAGACAGAGTGCTTCGTTGAATCACAACTCTTCAGTGTGGCTAGACACGCTAGATTCCCGAAGTTGGGATCGAAACCCGGCTGACTTAAACGCCAATCCAAGATTCTACCACGAGGAAACCAGCGCAAGCGAAGGAAATTTAAACGCTTACGCATCACATTTGTTTTGTTAACATATATCCGCTTAACGGTTACCGAAAGCTCAGTTCATTTGAAGAGACTTGCTTTACGCTAGTGGCAACAATTACTTCCCTAGCTAGAGAGCTCAAGCCCACAGAGGATGGGGAGCATATATGTATATATAAATATATACATATATATATATATATATGTATGTATGTATGTATTTGTACTACAGCACCCGTAGAGCTTATAATAAAATATCAGCTAAGGATTAGACTCCACTGAAAAAAAAACGTGTGTGTTCTGAAAATAACATTGCATATATATATATATATATATATATGTGTGTGTGTGTGTGTGTGTGTGTGTCTGTGTGTCTGTGTGCATGTGTGTGTTAGCCAAGCCCCTCCGCACGAACAGGATGCAGCACAAAGCTGAATTTTAAGCAGAGTTTAACAGGTTTGAATTCAGAGTTCTCCTTCTCGTAGACCAATTGCTATACCAAAGCTAAAGAATCTAAAGTATTCTAAAAGGAAAGTTGATGTTAAAACGTTTCGGTTTTAATGAATCTTCATCAGGACTTGAAGAAATCATGAAACAAGAGTTGATAAAACAACGAAAACATCGTTTATCTATCAACACTTGTTTCACCATCTTAAAGTCCTAATGAAGATTCATTAAAACCAAAGCGTTTTAATGTCGACTTTCCTTTTAATAAATTCATCACTTTTAGATTATTTGTTTTTCAATTTTTCTCCATACTATCAGATTTCTTTTCATTTACTTCCACATAATATATATATATATATATATGTGTGTGTGTGTGTGTGTGAGGTGTCTCGGAAAAATTATAATCCTTTTGACCAGATTTTGTCCTTATGGTCCCAAGTTTTAACTTAAGATTTTATATCTAATGTTTTTTTTTATGTATAGAAATGCCATTCACTGTTAAAGAAAAAAACGTTCAAGCATTAAACATAGAATTTTGAGTAGGTTCAACCCGTACTGTAAAAAATCTGAGATTATTTTAACGAGAATTGATCAAATTTTTAAATTCCGAATTCATATGAATTTTTCTTAAACACACTGTACATCTCGAATAATGTTAGTTTTTTTTTAAATCTATATAAATATATATATATATCATCAAGGTGCGCCGAAAGCACGGATTCCTTCCTTGACTCTCTCTCTCTCTCTCTCTCTCTCTCTCACACACACACACACACACACCATCCGTCCCAATCAGCAATCGCTCTTGGTAGGTCATCGAAATGGCATCTAGTGTCCACAGAGAACTGGTTTGTCCATGAGTAGATGTCCACAAAAGAACGTCACTTATGATTTTGTCCTTACTTCAGCTGTGCCGAGCATGTCATGTTAACCTTACCAAGATGGTTTGTGAGATTGGAATTAGGTGGCCGTTCAGCCATTGTTTTGTAGGGTGCAGCTTCCAGGACTCGTTCAAAACAACACACAGCATCTCTGTGTAAGTACCATCTAGCTTTTTCTTGAAGCGTTTCGTATGGGCAGCCATATAATAGTACAGACATGGCTACAGTTTAAAAAATTTCTGCTTTATTCAATAAAAGAGATCAGATTTCTATATATGGGCGATAGCTCACAGACAGCAATCCGTGGCTGGCTTATACGTATGTTGGCATAGCTTCCAGTAAATAAGATAACGCTACCGAGGTATATGAACTGGTCTTCTGATTTCAGAGACTAGCCATTTAATGAGATGACAATATCTTGATTATATATATATATATAGTAATTCTAAATCTCTCAAAATTCCTATTGAATTTACTTGTGTAAATATACCCCAAGATTGGCTTGTTTTACTACCTTATAAATAGTTAAATTATATTGTTCACCTATATATGAAAAATTTTGACAAGATTCGAACCCTAATCTACATCTTTAAAGAAGATTACTTCTTGATTTTTGTTTTTATTTTGATCTAAGTTTTTACTTTCATCTTAATCTTTTGGCGTTGTTTGCCTCTCATATAAGACCGATAAATGTTTAATATTTCTAAAAGCGGCACTGAATTTTGGTATAAACTTCCGATAGTCAAACCTCCCCATACTTCCTGAACCTGAACGTTGCTTTTCCCGACGCCTGAGAGACATGTTGCATGCCGGGAAATTATAAAAATGGAAGCAGGAGAAGCAGCGGGTCGGCCACAATTACCTTCTGGGCATCTATCGAATGGTTCTATTAAGGAGAGAACACCGATGTTCCGACACTGACCACAACACTCAGCAGGATAGAGAACATGTCTCGGACATCACCTGGTGACGTGTGGCACTGGTCGCCCTTATTAAGTCCTGCAGCTATTCTTTGTTGAATGAGGGATTTAATTCAAGGGTCATTTAACAATGGGGGTGCCCGAATGTCCCTCCGGTCTTCCGTGAGTGGGTGACCCTGAAGGACCTCCGTCCATTTTTGATTTGTGTCTTTTAACTTGCAGCTTTCTTTCTTTTCTTTTTTCTCTCTTTTCTTCTTTCTTTCTTGCTATTATTATTATTATTATTAATTTTATTTATCTACGTGCATGGTTTCAGGCCAAACCAGGTTAGAGAGTGCTTCCGGCCTGAATTAGAGACAATATTCCCAGACTGAACGACTTCTCTTTCTTCTTCATGGTATCATTGGTCAGGGGATAAGTATGGTCTCTTGGAAATATAAAATTTCATGGGCCAACTAAAATACGGCATTCCTCTTGTATATCTATTTACTTAAGTCTCTACAGTTAACGGTCTAAATTTATTTACTTACAAGTTAATTGAAGAAATGTACGACCGGTGGGTAGGGTGTTCGCCAATGATCTGGGAGACCTGGGTTCAATCCCAGGTCACGTCATACCAAAAACTTTAAAAAATGGTACTTGATACCTCCTTGCTTAACACTCAGCAATATAAGGTACGTATCGAGGGTAAAGTGGAGCAATATAGGGAAAGGAGCGCCCTCCTCTATACCTCGGTGTAGTAGCTATTGAAAAGGGAGCCTTCTGGTCGCCTTCGACTACGGCCGCCAACTTTACTTTACAACTTACTCATCTCAAAAGATTAAAAAATATTTGTTTGAATAATATATATATATATATATATATATATACACACACACGCACACACACACACACACACATATATATATATATATATATATATATATATATATATATATATATATATGAGGGTTGTTCAAGATTTTCAAAATCTCACCCAGAAAAAAGCGCCATACCTGAACATTTTTGTTGAGGCAACACACCAACACTTCTGATAAGAGTAGAAAAACTCATTCAGATTTCTGTCTTCATTTCTGTGAAGTTGACACACATACAACGGTAGGAGATGTGTAACAAATAGAAAATCTAGGGGAGACTTAGAAATTTCAGAACGACCATCGTATATATATATATATATATGTGTGTGTGTGTGTGTGTGTGTGTGTGTGTAACGTAATGTAAAATATACACCCTGGTCTAGCGGTAAAAACACCCAAAGAATCTTATATTCCCTCGGAAAATACGGTCTGGCAAAAAGACTGTTGAAATAAATTTACAATGTTAACACATCTGTTAAGTTTTACTTAAAATTACGTAAATATATATTCAAAATGCACATTTTCATTTTTAAGTAGAGGAATTATATTGTGATTTGAATTACCACGACCAGAATATCAGGTGAACAGTAGAGCGCGACATCCCGAAACACTGAATAGCTGTTTCGACCTTATTAGGTCTCATTAGAAGTGTATACTGTGATATCCCCCACTGGAGATGGAACCAGTGACCACAGAATACAGGGCCGAAACTCTACACACAAGGAGGTGACTGTATCCTCTGTAAAGAGTAAGGGTGTAACTTGTAAGATACAGGTTAACTGGCCGCGCAATTACGATGACTAGTTGATTTGGCATTGCTTGCGTGCAATGTGAACTATTATCTCAGTGGTAGAGTTCCGGCTCTGCATTCTGCGGTTACTGGTTCGATCTCTAGTGGGGGAGATCACGGTATACATTGCTGATGAGACCTAATATGGTCGAAGCAACTATCTATGTCACGCGCAGGTGTTCACCGGATTTTCTAGTCATGGTGATTCAATTCAAAATGTTGGACCAGTATTAAAAACAATTATTGAATTTAATGATCGTTTTAATTCCAGCATTTTGACAATTAAGCTGCTCTATCCTGGATGTAAAGGACAATCACTCTAAAACAACGTGATTTTTTATATTACTAATGATATATATTTCAAATGGTTGGATGTTTGGTTGGTTGGGTTTTATGGCATATCAACCTATAAGGTTATTTAACGCCAAATCCATTTTTATGTAAATAATCAGTTCTATTTAAAACAATTCAATTTAGCATAAGTACACAGTTTAATTGTCAAAAACATTTCTATTTCAAATTATTCAGTATATTCAAACAGTTATATATAATAATTCAGTTTAGTGTAAGTACAGTTTCAATGTCAAAAACCGTTAAATTTCAAATAATTCAGTTTAGCATAAGCACGCTGTTTAAATGTAAGTACAGTTTAATTGTGAAAAAACATTTCTATTTCTAGCTATTCACTTTAGTCAAGCAGTTCTAATTCAGCCAATTCAGTTTAGTATAAGTATAGATTTTGTTTACACACAGTTAAATAACAAAACAGTTTAGTGTAAATACTGTTTCAATGTAAAACAAAAAACAGTTCTTTTTCAAATAATTCAGTTTAGCATAAGCGCACAGTTTAAATGCAAGTACGGTTTCAGTTTAGCATAAGTACGCAGTTTAAATGTAAGTACGGTTTAATCGTCAAAGACATTTCTATTTCAAGCTATTCAGTTTAATCAAACAATTCAGTTTAGCATAAGTATGCTGTTAGTTCTTTTTAACCAAGAAATAGGGGCCTTTCAGGTGCTACCACTCCGGGCCAGAGTGGAACTGGGAGCGATGGCAATAAAGGGGTACTCTGCATTCCTCAAAGCTCCAGAATTACTGGAACCTCACCATCAGATTGTTTAGTGTCATATCTAGGACACTCGTTGGTGGGGGGGGGTTCTTACTCCTCTGCATAGGTGCATTCGGTGTATTCTACAGCCCCAAATAAAAAATGGAAATAAATATATTTCAAAATTGTAAGACTCAAAAATATCAAGGAATTGCCAACATGATTCAATGAGATGAACGTATTGACCATTCCACTCACAGACATTTATGAATACTTTCGAAAATAGAAATATTTTTCTAAACTTCAGTAGGATGAAAGAACGAAAAGGGGCGAGGAAGAACAGTGAAAATCTACACTTCTCTTATAGGTTCCTACACAGGGACACATTCTAAGATAGATGGATAGATAGATCAATCATTTAATAAGAAATAAGTACATTTTAAGCCAGCCAGATAGATAGATAGATAGATAGATAATCACTGTCGTGTGTGCGTCTTTCTTTGCAGAAATCTCGTTGCATACAAAGAAGGTATTCGACACAAAATATTTTTTCAGCGTTGGACAAACGTGAACACATGCTTTTCTTTCTCTGAAGAATTTCGCTTGAGGACAAGCTTGTTGATGGCGTCATTTGAAGGGATAAAACATCAAACTTCAATTTGTAAAAATATTGTAAAACTAAAAAACGAATAAAATGTCCATTTTTCCCGATCTTCAAGTACAGACAAAAACGTGGGATCATAAACGTTTAGAAAATATTTATATTCATTGGATGCAGACAAGCGTCTATAATAAGCATTTCCATAATCCTGTTGAACAGCACACACCCATGTTCACATAGATAGATAGATAGATAGATAGATAGATAGATAATTTAATAAGATATATGTACATTTTAAGCTAGTGAGCTAGCTAGCTAGCTTGATAGATAGATAGAGAGGGAGAGAGAGAGAGAAAGAGTGAGATAACATTTAATGAGAAATATATACATTTTAACTTAGCCACATAGATAGATAGATAGATAGATAGATAGATAGATAGATATCCACAGAACTAGACAGGAAAGACATTTAAGCTAAGCAGCCGTTGGAGAATCTCAAACATATTTTCGGGAGGAGTCAATCTACGTATCATCTTTCTGAACTTGCTTGTAAGTCAGTAAATACTTACTGCTGAAACGCCCGATCTTTATGCTTCAGAAATTCAAAATAGAATCAATTGATAAGCAGATCCACCGCCCAGAAGTGCACAGACATTAGCAACGTATTAATTTGTCTTTACACACACAAACACACACACACACACACACACACACACACACACACACACACACACACATATATATATATACCCATATACTGTGCATCTTTCTACGCGGGAATCCTGAAGTAAACAAAAAAGTATTCAAAACAAAATGTTTTTCAACGTTAGGCAAACGTGAACACATGGAGAGATGAAACTCAGTCATCATAATTGATTCTTTTATAAAGTGCTTAAGAGAAACTGTGCAGGCGGCGTTAGAATTAGTAATATTAAATTACACTACATTAAGTGAAGCAGGGGGCATTTTCGCAAATTTATGTTTTGCAGCTTTCAAGATTGATTTAAAGAGATGTATATTATATTGTAACATTTCGCATAGCAAATATAGCAAATGTTACAGTCCAAATGTTGCTGTCCAAATGTAGCAGTCGAAATATAGTAATCCAAATATAGCAGCCCAAATATAACAGTTCCAATGTTGCGATCCAAACGTAGCAGTCCAAATATTGCAGTTCCAATGTTGTAATCCAAACGTAGCTGTTCAAATATTGCAGTTCCAATGTTGCCATACAAAACATACTAATGCAAATATTGCAGTTCCAATGTTGCCATACAAACGTAGCAGTCCAAATATTGCAGTTCCAATGTTGCCATCCAAACCTAGTAGTCCAAATATTGCAGTTCCAATGTTGTCATCCAAATCATAGCAAGGCAAATATTGCAGTTCCAATGTTGCCATCCAAACGTAGCAGTCGAAATATTGCAGTTCCAATGTTGCCATCCATACGTAGCAGTCCAAATATTGCAGTTCCAATGTTGCCATCCATACGTAGCAGTCCAAATATTGCAGTTCCAATGTTGCCATCCAAACGTAGCAGTCCAAATATTGCCGTTCCAATGTTGCCATCCAAAACATACCAATGCAAATATTGCAGTTCCAATGTTGCCATCCAAACGTAGCAGTCCAAAAAATAGCCGTTCCAATGTTTCCATCCAAACATAGCAATCCAAATATTGCAGTCCAACAGTAGCAGTCGAAATATATATCTGTCCAAACATAGATATGTAGTTGTCCAAATGTAGCAGACCCAACATACCACTCCATATGTAGCTGTCCAAATGTAGAACACACAATAGCAATCCAAATATAGCACAAAATGTCGTAGTCCACACATGGCAGTCCAAATATTGCATTCTAAATGTAGCTGTCCAAAAAAAGCTGTCCAAATATTACTGTCCAAATGCAGTAGTCGAAATGTATCATTCAAAATATATCAGGTCAAAAATAACAGTCGAAATATATTCGTCCAAATGTAGAAGTCCAAATGTAGCAATCGAAATATATCAGTCATAATATATCAGGTCAAATGTAACTGTCGAAATATAGCAGTCAAAATGTAGCAGTTCAAATATATTAGTCGGAATATATCATTCAATATGTAGCAGTCGAAATATATCAGCCGAAATATAGCTGTCTAAATATTTCAGTTTAAATATAACAGTTGGAATATATCAGTCAAAATATATCAGGCCAAATGTAGCAGTCATAATATAGCAGTCCAAACATAGCAGTCCAAATATAGCAGTCGAAAAAAAGTACACGTCTTGAATATAAATTTATGCGATTTTATTTTTGATTCCTGGGGAAATACAATCGTTGCTCCGAGTACAAATTTTTGACGAAGTTATTTGCCTCACGCAAATTCTCTTAGGAAAGGCATGAATCTATTTGTTCTTCGTCCGGTTATGGATAGATAGTAGGGTAGACTTGCTTCTTTAACCTTGGTTTGGCAATCAGTATGAGGGAAGGAGACTCTGAATTCAAACCAGCTTTAATCCGCTGAGAAATTGACCTTGTGTCACATCCTGCCACGGGCAGATGGGTTGGACAAATACATAATGAATTGTTGCAATTATAGTTTTAGTCAGTTTAGTTTTTAGCTAATGCTGTAAATTTTGGCCCTAAATAACATATGATAATATCCATTTTCGGTTTATAATGTCCGACTCGAAATAATAAAATCTTTGCATTTTTCCCTTAGAAGAATATTAAGTAAATTTGGCGAACATAGTTGAGGGTGACACAAAGGCTCCCTTGCTACTACACTGAGGTATAGGGAAGGGCACTACTCTTCTCCCTGGATTGCTCCACTTTACCCTTGAAACATACATTATAATCCTGAGTGTTAAGCAAGGAGGCATCAAGTACCATTTTTTGAGTTTTTGGTATGACTCGACCTGGGATTGAAACCTGGTCTAATTGATAGGTAATGTATAAGACTGTCGGAAAGTTACGATAATAAACAAATTGGTAAGATCAATATGTGTTTAAATAACTCGGTATCATTTAGTATAGTAAATCTTGGTGCTCTAGTGTCGTCCCTAACTTCTAATACAAACTTTATTTTCTAACCTGAGAAAATAGGTTGAGAGAAAAATTTCGCTACTTCTTTTACGTTGATGGAATTCTTAGACTATGCACCTGCAAAGGGGAGAAACAGTAATTTAGTAAACAGAGAAGAAACTGCTTAATAGATAGATAGAAAGATAGGAAAAGACTGACAGAGAAATAAATATATTTAGAAAAAAAGAAAGAAACAAACAAACTTAAATAGATATAGACCGACTGGAATAGATAGATAGATAGATAGATAGATAGATAGGAAAAGACTGACAGAGAAATTAATATATTTAGAAAGAAACAAATAAACAAACAAACTTAAATAGATATAGACCAACTGGAATAGATAGATAGATAGATAGATAGATAGATAGGAAAAGACTGACAGAGAAATAAATATATTTAGAAAAAAAGAAAGAAACAAACAAACTTAAATAGATATAGACCGACTGGAATAGATAGATAGGAAAAGACTGACAGAGAAATAAATATATTTAGAAAGAAAGAAACAAACAAACAAACAAACTTAAATAGATATAGACCAACTGGAATAGATAGATAGATAGATAGATAGATAGATAGGAAAAGACTGACAGAGAAATAAATATATTTAGAAAGAAAGAAAGAAACAAACTTAAATAGATATAGACCAACTGGAATAGATAGATAGATAGATAGGAAAAGACTGACAGAGAAATTAATATATTTAGAAAGAAACAAACAAACAAACAAACTTAAATAGATATAGACCAACTGGAATAGATAGATAGATAGATAGATAGATAGATAGGAAAAGACTGACAGAGAAATAAATATATTTAGAAAAAAAGAAAGAAACAAACAAACTTAAATAGATATAGACCGACTGGAATAGATAGATAGGAAAAGACTGACAGAGAAATAAATATATTTAGAAAGAAAGAAAGAAACAAACAAACAAACTTAAATAGATATAGACCGACTGGAATAGATAGATAGATAGATAGATACAGACTATAATAGATAGATAGATAGATATGCAAAGCCTGGCGTAGATATAAACCTGTTTACGTTGAAAGAAAGACATGAATAGACTTAAATACATATGAGCTAACTGGCAAAGATAGACAGACAGATAGATAGATAGATAGATAGATAGATAGGCAGGCAGGAACAAAATGACATTGATACAAACATATTTATGTTGAAAGAAAGAAAAGGACGAATTGATTTAAATTGATATGACCCGACTAGTAAAGATAGATAGATAGATAGATAATGTTGGTCACCCAAGAATAATTGTGGAACATAAACCTGGATCAATAATTTCCTACAATCAACATGGATTTAAAAAGTATTTTTTAATCCTTTTGTATCGGATATCAAGCACGTCTGAAGTTGCAAGAGGTAATAACAAAGAAATTATCAGATTTCTAACGATATCTAATTCGATGTTATCAAGACGGATTAAGAAAAGTTTTTAACATATTATATTCTGTACGCTTCAAATGTAACTTTGAGATACCTTAAAACAAATAAAATTCATGAATGTAATCTGGCAAGATTAGTTTGGTTTGATTTAGGTTTAACAGCATATCAATCCCATGAGGGTTAATATTGTAATTTGAATCACTTCGAAATATTCGGTCATAATTGTAATTGTATATATTTTCAACGTTCTATCGCAACAGTTTTTTCAAGTACATACTTTTTTATTTTTCTCGAATAATAATCCTTTGTTTGCATAAAGTTTTATGGAGGGAGAGTCTCTGTGACTTAGTGGCTAACGTGCCGAACTCCAACATCTGAATAAGCGAGTTCGAACTCCATTCACGCTAGTACGTTCATTTTCGGAGTGATACCCTTTGAAAAGGTAGGAACTCCCTTATACCCTCAGCTATAGTTTAAATAGTATCACTACTATTCTTCAATAAGGATGGTTTTGGTATTAAATAACCCACGAAGACTGATATGCAATTAAATAAATAAACCATACCGAAGAGTTATATCGAATTAAGTATACAACTCTAAAACAATTAATTTGCCAATAATTATATGGTTTTAAGTGGGTAGGGTTCACTAATTATCCGGGAGACCTGGGTTCAATCCCTGGTCGTGTCATACCAAAGACTTTAAAAATGGTACTTGATACCTACTTGCTTAACACTCAGCAATATAAGGTACGTATCAAAGGAAAAATGGATCAATCTAGGGAAAGGAGTAGTGCCCTCCCCTACATCTCGGTGTAATAGCTATTGAAAAGGGAGCCTTTCGGGTCGCCCTCGACTACAGTCGCCAACTTTACTTACTTACTTACTATATGGTTGCAAGTTTTACTATTAAATACTAATAATTTTCGAACAAATCTATTTGATCCATAGATGAAACCCGAATTGATACTATCTCCCTGGGTCAGTGCAGGCCTTGGAATAATAGCAATGAAATCATATTCAACACTTCCCAGTGCTCCACAACTGGCACCTGACTACCAGATGGAGTTTCGTGCAATAAACAAGATCCCCATTTCTGGAGTAAACTTAACCCTCCCCCAGCAGGAGATATAGTCGGGGTATTCTAAATTCTGCCGGTAGAGTGTAATTTGTAAAGGTTTGAACGGCAGTAACACTGTATCTGTTTTTATTTGTTTTGATTTGTTTTGTTTTTTAGCGACAAGAAAACAGACAGACTTGAAACGCTACGTCTTCGACTTGAAAGAAGAGAGAGACTAATTCCGTCAAAAGAGGGTACTGCATATGTGGCGTGTCTTTAGCCAGCGAAGCACAACCTCTTCAGGTCAGCAACTGGTTTGAATTCAGAGAATTTCTGCCCTACTATTTACCTTTTGCTTGAGGAAGAATAGTTGGAGTCACACCTTTTCTTATCGGTATATAAAATACAAACAACCGTATCCAGGAATCGAACTTAGATAAACGAGTTTACTTCCTGTTGTAGTCATCGTAGCATCACGAGCGCATCCAGTTAAAAAGAAACTGACTCTCAAAGCAGAAAGTAAATCAACCACTCAATCCAGTCTCTAAAAAGTACTTAATAGATATCCATAGATGGATAGACTGAAATATTTTTTTTTTAAATCAAACAATACCAATGTATAGGCAAACTAAAGATCTAGCGTTGTGTGTTTAAGTACAGTGTTATTGTTGGTGCTCGCTTTGAAGAACATTAGAGGCTGTAAAACATGTACGCACGTACACACACAGGCGTCGCTGTACACGGCTGCCGTACTCAGACGTTAAGTGATACCCAACCAACAAAGGAGGAACATTTTATTGCATCCGATTCAACTGACAGACCTGCCCGACAAAATGCACACAGGTCCGTGGGTTTAGCACAAATACACCCACAAACTTGAATGCATCATTGCACCTCGCACACGCACATACATGCTTGCGCGCACTGGCATACACACAAACATTCAATACGTAGATATTGTGATTTGGGGGTGGAGAAAAAACAAAAGTAATTTTTTTCAGAATTTTTGTTCCATGAATGTAAACTCTACGTAGTTTGGAATTGGTTTCGAGCAAATCTTGCAGATATAATTCTTTTGAGTCTATACAAAACGGCGGCAAATCACACAGACTGTTCCAGGCTTAAACAGAGGTCTGTCATCAAATTTTTGGCGGCTGAAAAGTGCAAACTATGTGAAATTTACGAACAATAGAGTACGGAGAAGCATATTGTAAAAAATGCTTGTAAATGGTCTAAATTGTTAAAAGAAGCTCGGAACAGCAATCAAGATAAAACAGGCCAGGTCAACAAAGACGAACACACCTGAAATAGTGGATTCATTTAAGCTGACACGCCTGAAATGATGGATTCAGTTTAACTAACAAAAGAGTTACAAAAGAGGAATTTTGTGAACAACAGGGAATTTCTGTGGGTACACCATATAAAATTGTGCATGATGACCTTTTTTTTTTAAGGTCAGTTGCCGTTGGGTTTCAACGAAAAAAATGCAAGACCTCATACTGCAACAAGAACAGTGGAAACTATCAGTCAGTTTCGGAACATCGACCATATCCTCTTCATAGTTCAGATCTGGCGCCCTCTGATTTCCATTTGTTTAGCGCCCTCAAATAAATTTTGCGTGGAAAAAAGTTTTCAAGCGATGATGAAGCGAAGTGCAAATGGTTAAAAACTCAATCCAAATAATTCTATGCTGAAGGAATACAAAAATCTTGTTTTTCGAAATAAAAATTGAGGAGATTCTTATGAAAAAGAAGTAATTTTTTCCGGGATCGCTTTATTTCAAACTTATTCATTGAATGACTCTCAAACAGTGGTGTGTCCTCGTAGTGTAATGGTTAACGCGCTGGACTATAGTAGGAAGCGAGTTCGAAATCCTGTTATTATAGGATTAAGGTAATATTTTATTATTCAGTTTGGTTATGCTTTGAACTACTCGGTGTCTCTTGGTTCAGGTGTCGTAGCCAGACGGTGCACTCGCACACCCACGCAGAAAAGATATGACAATAATCATCTGTAATAATAATCTCCAAGACAAGAAATTGGACTAGACGCGCCGTTGGAAATAATTGAGTGGGTGGATAACGTCACGCCGGGGAGAGATGTTCAGAGAATTTTAGTATTTTGAAAAAGACGGAGTTAAGGTACGACTATCAAAGCGGGCACTGATCAGTTTGGGTTTTGACCGGCTGAGATGAGTTGAGATCTTAAATAGTACAAATCGCGCCGTGCGTTGATGGAGGGGTCAGTATAGTATGGAGAGTATAGTCCCTTATGATTTGTGTCTCTCTCCTCGTGTCGCCAAGGGCTGAAGGCAGAAAGAAATAAACCCGTTGGTATAAGAAACGCAAGTCCGACTGTATTATTATTATTATTATTATCGTTATTGAGATCATCACAGTATACAAGAGAGTTGTGCTATTCCGTTCACTTTTGGAAAAATACACTTTGGAAAGGCATGAACACCCTTATCTTCCCATTTATGGGTTAAATATTTACACTACTGTCTTTCTCGTCATCATCATCATCAAGTCGTGCCATCAGCACAGATATCCCTGACCCTCTCTCGCTTCCGGCAGGTCTTCAGGGTTACATCCAGTATCGACACAGAGCTGCTGTATGTATTTTCGAGCTCGTCACCCTGCCTTTGCTCGTCCACGTGAAGGGTTCCACAGGAATACATCACTGATGAACTCGTCACTACTTCTCCAGCAGTGTCCTGCATATCTGGTTCGTCTAATTTTGATACTTTTCATGACAGGTGGTAAGTGGCCGTACAAAAGCTGCCTTTTGGGGTGCTGCCTCCAGGACTTGTTCAATATTGCACGTAGCATTCTTGTGTAATTGCCGTCAAGCTTTTTCTCCATACGTTTTGTTAGCGTCCATGTAGTGCATCCATATAGCAGCATCGACACGACCGCTGCTTGGAAGAAACTGCGTTTCATTTTATCGGTCAGGTCTGACTTCCATATCACCGATAGCCTATCGATATCTTGTAAGTCGCGTGTTGATGTCTGTCTGGTTTGATGAGACACTGCCTCCTAGGTAGGTGAATTTGTCAAATAGTTTCAGAGAACTGCTGTTTAGTGTGGAGATGTCGCCTGTTTGATTAAAGCACGTCTTGAGTGCATAGATATGTATGCCAATGCCTGCAGCAGCTCGTTCCATACTATGTAAAAGGGTTTCAGCTTGGGTGAGTGCATTTGCCAGAAGCCCAATGTCATCGGCGTAGTTAGCATCGGTAATTGTTTTTGCGGGGTACCTTCTGGTTCTTTCCTTTGTTAGCTTGAGACCGTTTTCTTTGATTTTATCGATAGATGTTCTAAGCACATAGTCTAGACAGATGATAAAGAGGTATGGGGCTAAGGTGTCTCCTTGCAGTACACCTGCTACAATGTTGAAGTAGCCTGTGTCTCCCTCCGGGGAACGGTTTTTTACTTTGGTGTTTCTATAAAGCATCATTATGGCTGCAACGGGATTTTTTTTTTTTTTTTTTGGCAGGCCGTAGGCGAGTAGAATTTGCTCCATCTTTCCTCTGTGAATGGAGACAAAGGTCTTGGTAAAGTCAACAAATAATGTTGTTGCCTATAGGTTTTTGCACGTACACCTTCAATAACTCGACGGATAGTCAAAATTTGAGATGTCGCAGATCTATTTCTCCGGAAGCCATTTTGGTTCTTCCTAAGTATGTTCTTAATTTTGGGTTCTATGCGGTTGCGTAGTAGAGCATTATATATCTTGGCCGCTATGGATGTAAGCGTTATACCTCGGTAGTTCTTGGCCAGTCAGAGGTCACCTTTTTTAGGGAAGGGGAGGGTGCATCCCTTCGTCCATCTGTCTATAGGGTTTTGATTAAATACGGCATAACAGTGTCGGAGCAGTATGTCGTCAAATTGTCTGGTCTTCCATAGTTCTGGGGGTATTCCATCGAGCCCTGCTGCTTTTCTATTTTTAATTTTTCTCAGAACCGAATCGAGTTCTTCTTGAGTAAACGGTCCTAGTTTGATGTCTAGAAGGTTGATATGCCATTAGAAAACCAAAACCAAAACCAAACCAAACACTTATATATATATATATATATATATTAGCAAAAGATGGAAAATAAGATTCGATGGTATTTAAATATAAAAATTGAAAAACGATATTCTGAGGATGTATTCGCTATATGAAATATGCCCACGTTTCGGTCTTTAAGAACATCTTCAAGGTAGGTTTTAATGTTTCCTCTGCTAAAAAAAAAGTTTCAAATGAAAAACAATTAAACATTTTTTTCTTTTAAATTTCTTTGCGCAATTTAATGTTAATTGCATTCCCTTTCCAAACAGACTGATATCATTTATTGTGTTCGAAATTTTTTTTAAAATAATTTCTTTCTTGTTTTGAAATCATAACAAAAATATTGACTATGACTATAATCAAGTTATAATAAGTAAAATTCATTTGAAAAAGTGATATTGTAACAAGTTAGAACTAATTTCACTGAAGAAGGAGATAACTTAAAAGAACCTTGCTTTTGAATTAATAACTTCAGACAAACATTGCAAATAAAAGTATGAGGCATCCAATGAGAATTGAAAACACTAACAATGGTCTGCTTGCCTTGCTTGATAACCATTCCTCAATGGGATTCACCTGAAGTAAAAGTGAAACTTTGCCCCAAAATTCTCGTGAAAATGGTAAGGTATTTTCTACTCAAAGCTTTTTGAATGTTAATGAATGTTAATTTAAGAAAATTCAAACCAACTCTGCTCTGCTAAAAAAATGATCTTATGTCACTTCTTGCTCATGGCAGAAGGTTTTTTTTTTTTAAAGAAGGGGCAGCGCTTGTGGAGTAATAGTTAATGGCACTAGCAATGGGCCAGGCAACCCAAGTTTAAAACCTGGACGTGACTGTTTAGTTACATGGTTTCAAAAATCCCTATTGAATAGAAATAATTTATATACAGTTATTTGGTATCAAGTAACTATTGCTATTTAAGAATAATAAATTTAATTTTCAGCTTTACCTTCGCTTTCTTACAATCCTTCCCCGGCTCTTTAATCAAAAACTTGGGCAAAGAAAAGTAGTGATAATATGCATTCTATGTATATATGTTTTTGTTGCCTCTTTTAGGAGGAGGTATCCTCGTGGTGTAATGGTTAAAGCGACGGACTACAGAATCGAGTTCGAACTCCAGTCGCGCTTAGACAACCACTTTCGGTCAATTACCCCTGGGAAAGGAATGAGCCCCCTTATCCTGTTGGTCAAATAGTACCACGATTGTTCCTCTAAAAAGGTGGCTTTAACATTAAACAGCCTCCAAATGTTGGTATGCCATTAAACAAAGAAACCGAAACGTAAGGAAATGAATAGTCAGGTAAAGTACATTTGTTTTTCTTGTATTTCATATTGACTGCGGCTGCCAGGTATTTTGATAATGTATTTATCTGTCCCTTTCTGGGTCATACTCAGAGATCCCACACTGACTGGGATGGTAGTAGTTTTAAAGTGCCGCATTTGTTCAATTTCTTTTTTGATGTATTTACTTATCTTATTATATTCTTTGACTGATATCTTATTATCTGTTGGCACAGACATATTACTTACCAGGCATGTTTTTCTTTTATAGTCCTTATCTGGTCTATTGCTCTTTATTTTTCCATCAGTTTTGATTGAAAAGTCCCTGAGAATACTACTTTATTGGCCTTCTGTTATTGATTTTTGCTTTGTGTTTATTATCATTATTATTATTAATATTATTGTTGATTTTTGCTTTGTGTTTATTATCATAATCATTATTATTATTGATTTTTATAATTCAAGATTTTTGGACTATTATCTTCATCTTTATAGTTATATTCACGACGTTTCGGTCGATATGTCTTCCGGCCTTCTTCAGGTGTTTCTATTCGAAATTGGGAGCCTACATGGAACTTCGAACCCCGTCCTTTAATTAATCCACGGGGTTCGCTTCCTCTGATTCTGTTAACCATAACCGGGTATAAGTGCTAAGTATTCCTGTATTGTTACTCGCCTGCAGTCAGGATTGAACCTGCAACCTCCAGATGATTCTCTTTAGAAGCTTAGAGAACCAACGCCTATAACCGTTACGCTATGTGTCCTGCTGGAATCTAAGCAAGCGATTTCCGTGGTTCGAAGTTCAGTGTAGGCTTCCGAGTTCGACAAGAAATAACTGAAGAAGACTGGAGGATATATCGGCCGAAACATTATGAATATAGCAATAAAGATGAAGGCAATAATCCAAAAACCCTGAATAATAAAAATCATTAAGCTTCGTCTCAGAAATTCAAACAACTATTATTGATTTGTACACAATTATATGGTTTCTAGAATCTCATTCTAATATTAATAGTTTTTAAAACATTTTATGGTTCCAAGTTTCTCGAGCAATTATACAGTATTTAGTAATTATCTTTGTAAACAATTACATCTCCAAGTAACAGTTTATAGTACAAATAATTTGCATACCATTACATGGTATCAAGTACTCCAATCAGATTTGAAAATTTTTCTAACAGGGAGCGTAGTGGTTAACTTGCTGGATTACGACATTACAATAAGCGAGTTCAAGCTCCAGTCGCGCTATTATGTTCACTTTCGGATAATATTAATACCCTTGGGAAAGGCATGAACCCCCTTATCCCCCAAACTATGGGTTAAATATTACCTATACTGTTCTTTTACGAGTTTGGCTTTATCATTAAATAACCCACGAAGGTTGATATACCATTAAAACAAAGAAACCAAACCAAACTAATTTTCTGGCCCAATCGGTTGGGGCTGTAGAATACACCGACTGTTTCTCTGCAGAGGGGTAAGACTTCCCCAACGAGTGTCCTGGATATGACACTAAACAATCTGATGGTGATACATTAGTAATGCTGGAGCTTTGGGGAATGTGGAATACCCCTTCATTGCCATCACTCACAGGTCCACTCTTGTGTGGTAGCACCTGACAGAATCCTATCTAGGGGTCAAATAGAAGTAAACTGCGTACTTATGCTAATGTGAATTGTTAGAAAAAGAACTGTTTCAACATTTACTTCTCTGTAAACAAAAACTTTACTTGTGCTACACTGAATTGTTTGAAACAGAACTGTTTATTAGTATAAAATGGATTTGGCATTAAATAACCTACAATGGTTGATATGCCATAAAACCAAATCCAACCAAACCAAGCCAAGCCAAACGAAACAAATTTTCAAACAACTCAGTTTGAACTATCGATAGACCCTTAACTGGTATAACCAGTCAGGACCAGAATAAATCAGTGAGTAATGTCAATGAAGGGGCAACCCCAAACTCCCAAGAATTCAAGAACTGTAGCCTCACTATTCCATACAGCTTAGTGTCCAAATCAGGACACAACATATTATACAATGTTGATGTGCCGTGACATAATCGTTATCATCCAAAGAAATGGATATAGCAACACGAGTTCAAATCCTGTACGAGCCTGATTGCTTTCACATAGCGCTAATATCATTGGGAAAAGTATGAATCCAGTTATTCTCCCTCTAGCTATGGGTAAATAGTAGGACAGACTTTTTTTTACTTTGAACAAGTCTGGGAGAAGGAAAACTCTGAATTCAAACCTGATAAAACCCTGCTTAAAAATTAACTTAGTTTCGCATTGTGCCCGTGGGGGGTAATTTGTAACTCCATACAGACGACACAGTGCACTAGTATAAGGGTTACTTCATCACAAACTGGGGCAAACATTTTTTTTAAATCTGATCAGTGTGTTTATTATCCCTAGTATGTAGTGCTATATACTCAGGGATATCAAAAAAAGGTGTCACTTAACCCTGACGACAGGAAAAAAAGCACAAACACGCTGGTCACAAAAAAGCGTTAACGTTTATTGCCCGATATGACGTCTTCTTTTGACTGATCTCAAAAAAAGGAACGTAGCTTTGCCAAGTTGGTACATAAATAGAGACGCCCTTCCTTTATTTGGCGTTGCCCACTTTCACCATGGAAGAAAGGTAGTTTTAAACCACACGACTTAACTCTCTATGTCAGAGTACCAACTGACTAGAATTCCTAACCCTCAAAATCTCACGTGAATGCTTTAAGCCAGTAAACAAACGCCCGTGTGTTTCCCAGACTTTGGTTGGCAATCGTGACCTCTGATGTGTCACCCGTCAATCATGCCTCCACGAATAGTCGACATATTTGTCATCCAGAGTGCCGAGAAAGATAGAAAGCTCTTGCATAACACCAAGATAAAATCGGCTTCGTTCTTCATGATGTTTCAATTTTATTCTAATTTTGCCTGTAGAGTGGGTTTTCAGCTAGTATTTCTATTGGAAATGTTTAATCTTAAATTTAAGAATAAAATGTACATTCTTTGCTCACTAGAAATATTGATAGATGTGTATATGTGTGTGTGTGTGTGTGTGTCCTATTTTTGTTTGACGTTTCTAATTATTTATTTTTATTTATTAATTTTTGCTACTGTTTTTGTTGTCTCAACCTATTAGTCTTTTATTTTGCCGTCATGCTTCTAATCTACGTGAGAGTGGTAGGGAGAGAGGTTTTTTATTGCTTACAAAATATAATTAATTTCCAAAAATCAAATATAAGATTACTCAATTGCCAACAGGACGTATCGATCAGTTTAAGAACCAAAATGCCATTTCTTCAAATCAGAGAGTTGTCTGTCTCTTCTTTCGCCACTTTACTTTTCATCTCTCTCTCTCTCTCTCTCTCTCTCTCTCTCTCTCTCTCTACCTATCTATCTATCTGGCTCTATCTATACCTCTCTCTAATTCTATCTATCAATCTATCACCCACACACATACACACAAATTTCTGTCGCTCTTGGTCTCTCTTTCTATCTATCTACGAATTTATCCATCAATCTCTCACACATACACACAAATTCTCTCTCTCTCTCTCTCTCTCTCTCTCTCTCTCTCTCTCTCTCTCTCTCTTAAGCTAGCTAGCTATCAATCTCTCACACATACACATAAATCCTCTCTTTCTTTATCTATCTATCTCTCTATCTATCAATCAATCTCTCACACATACACATAAATTCTCTCTCTCTCTCTATCTATCTATCTATCTATCTATCACACATACACTCATATTCTCTCTCTTTCTCTCTCTCTCTCTCTCTCTCTCTCTCTCTATCTCTCTCTCTTTCAATCAATCAATTTATCTATTTCTCATAACGCTCTCTCTCATGTACCCGGTTTTTCTAACAATTTGTCTCTCCTTCAAACGCATAGACACATACTCTCTGTTTCTCTGTCTGTCTCTATCACTCTGTCTATTTCTAATCCAAGCATACTCTCTGCATATATATCCATCTCTTATACACACATTCTCTCTCTCTCTCTCTCTCTCTCTCTCTCTCTCTCTCTCTCTCTCTCTTAGATCTCTGTTATTCTCTTTCACATCTTATCCAACTTTCTTCGATTCCTTCACCACCTTCCTTTTTTTCTTTTTCGTCGTCTTCCTCCTCTTCTCTTTAGTTTTTCCTTCTTTTTCTCTTTTTCCTTTTGTTACCTTTCCTCTCACAGTTCTTCTCCCTATTTGCATTTCTATCCTGTCTTCTTCTTCTTCTTCTTCTTCTTCTTCTTCTTCTTCTTCTTCTTCTTCTTCTTTCTGTAAGTATTCCTCTTTTCTTTTTCCCCTACCTCTTAGCATTCCTTTTTCTTTTATTCTCTCGTTCCTTTCCTTTCTTTTTCTTCTTTGCTCTTTCTTTAAAGCCATTATAATCCCCTCCGCTACCCCTCTTTTCTTCCTTTATTCCCCTCCCCCCACTTCCTTCTTCTGATTTTTTTTACTCTCTTCTCTTCTCCCTTTCCCTTTTTTTATCTCTTCTTTTTTCTTCCTTCCTTCTTCTAATTTCTATTTATTCCTTTTTTTTTTTACCCTCTCTCTCTTTTTCTTTCCTCGTTCTTCTAATCATTTCGCTCTCTTCTGCTTCTTTTCTTCTCTTCCTACATTTTTCCCTTCCCTCATCTTCGTATTTCTCATCCCTCTCCTTCTTCGCTTTTTCTCCCTTCCTTCCTTCTTTCCTCTTCATATTTTTACTCATCTTGTTTTCTTCTTCTTTCATGTGTCTTACATCTCTCTTCTTCAACTTTCCCTTCTTCTTCTTCTTCTTCTTCTTCTTCTTCTTCTTCTATCCGTCCTCCTCGCTTTCATTTTTCTCCCTTCACATTTATCCCAACCTTTTACCACCACTCATTCTCCTTTCCTTTCAATGTTCTACCTTTCGTGTTTTTTCTATACATATTCTCTCTGTTTTCCTTTTCTTTTTTGTTTCTCTCTCACCAAATCTCCCTATTTTCTTTTTTTCTTTTTCTTTTTCTTTGAACCTTTTTTTTTTCTTTTTTGTACTACTTTTCGTGAATCTGAATACGTCCTAAAATATAACAACCAATATATGAAATTGTTTACCCAATGACCAAACTGACGACTTTCCATTAAATCTATTGTTCAATTTTGATAAACGTTACGAAGTTTCAACACGCAATCTAACAAAAGAAATAGAGATTAAAACTCGAAATTAGATATGTTTTCTTATTCAAGAACGCAGGCGTGTGAATATCATATCATAAACAAGTTACCTTTGCTTTAATCATCTTAAAAATTGTATTAATATTTCTTCTCTTTTTACCAATTCCTAAGATCTTAATTTGCCATGAGTATTTAAAGGGAGTAATTCCAACGAGACTCACATCAGCTTTCGGAACAGACGTTCATAAAACAATGGCGGCGTTAGGTCCGATTGCGCATGTTACTGCTAAATGTGAAATTTGCAACCCTCAAAGGAATTTCTAAAAACTTGCGGAACCAAAAATGTTTTAATAAATGAATAAATTAAAATGGATTTCGATAAGCTAACTTGTAAAAATGTTAATTTTTACAGTATCAAAATGTGCGGTTCGTAAGAAAATGACTAAAGAAAAAATCTTAAATAAAAATAATTTTTGTTCATGTAAAAAAAAAATCTTTTAAAATTTATGATCGAAAAATTGTTTACGTATAATGATAATAACGTTATTATTAAGTGACTTGATCTTAGTCTGGAAGACAAGCGACCTATCTAAATAAGGGATAGGGTCATCGCTGCATAACTTCAGTGAACTAGCTGGAACCGGTGCTTTCTGCTTAACACGATTGTAAATAACGGTAATAATGTTGTTATTGATTAAGATTTGCTTAAATAGGATACAGGCCTCAGTTTGCCTACAAAACTGCAGATGCTTAAGCGGTCATCCATCAAAGAACAGAATACGCTCATTGCTGCTTATCTTCAGTAATCTTTCTGAAACCTGTGCTTTCAGATTAACGCGATCATAAATAATGCTAATAGCATAATTTGACTGTAGTAATTTACTAAGCTTTTTGCTTAGATGTGGCACAAGGCCATATGAATGGGGCACCCAATGAAACTCGAACTCACCCGTGTAGGTTTGCTAGTCTAGCTTGCTAACCATTACGCTACCCAAGGCGCCCTTGACTGTAAGTAAAAGTAAAGTTGGCGACCGTGGCCCGAAGCCCCCCCCTTTTTCGATAGCTACTACACCAAGGTATTGGGGGGGATGCTACTCCTTTACCTGGATTGCTCCCCTTTACCCTTAATCCGTACCTTATAATGTTGAGTGTTAAGCAAGGCTGCATAAAGTACCATTTTTTTAGTCTTTGGTATGACGCGACCTGGGATTGAACCCAGATCTCCCGGGCTATTGGCGAATACTCTAACCATTATGCCAATGTCCGATTTGAAAGTACGTAAGCCCATCATCAACGACCAACATCAAATCAAACTGAAACTCAGCAAATGACGACACGTATAATTTTTATTTTAATAATGGCGAAGGCCTATGTAAATTGTTTTGGTTTGACATATCAATCCTTATAAGTCATTTAATGCTAAATCCTGTTTATATATGTATAAAAGTTGGCAATTGTAGTCGAGTGCGACCTGAAGGATCCCTTTTCGATAGCTACTACACCGAGGTGTTGGGGAGAGTGCCACTTCTTTTCCTGGATTGCTCCACTTTGCCCTTGGTCTGTACCTTATAATGCTGAGTGCTAAGTAAAGACGTATCAAGTACCATTTTCGAGTATTTGATATGACACTACCTGGGATTGATCCCCGGTCTCTCCAGCCATTGGCGAACACTCTACTCACTCTGAACTCTTTTTTGAACGCATTTAAATGGTTTTAAGCATTGCAATTTAACAGTAAAAATTTAACAGCAGTCATTTGTTTACGCACAATTAAATGACCAAACAGTTCTATTTCTAACAATTCAATTTAGCATTAGTCATTTGTTTGCACCGAGTATAAATGTTAAACAGTTCTATTTGACCCATAGATAGGACTCTCTCAGGTACCACCACTCGGGGTTGGTGTGGACCAGGGAGCGATGGCAATGAAGAGGTACTACGCATTCTCCCAAAGCTCCAGCATTACTGGAGCCACACCATCAGATTATTTAGTGATATATCCAGGACACACGTTGGGTGGGGAGGTCTTACCACACAGCAGAGATGCAGTTAGTGTATTCTACTGACCTAGCCGGCTGGGTTCGCTTTTATAGAACCAGTCCCACTTTTAGAACGATGCTACAGTGTGCCACATATCTGCCTTTCGTGGTCTTATGGCTACAAGCGCTTTCAAGGTCGAGGATAGATTCGAGGCCGAATGCTCCCTTGGCTTCGGCTGGGCCATCTGCAGGTGGGTGATGACGACATTGACAAGCATTGTATAGCACTAGACTATCTGGTCTAGTGCAAGCCACGAGCAGGCATATGTGCCGGACTCACGTAATGTAATATTACGGACGGGCGCTGTCGTCAATCAGTGAAGGTGTCACGAGACTAGCGCGTGCGGGCAGAATGACCTGCAAAGTTAGACGTGATTTTAAAATAATCACAGATTTATCATCACGTGTTTCACTAGTGACATCGAACATTCGAGGATCTTCGGTTTGTTCCCCAAAATCTCTATATAAGAAAACAAGTAATGAGATTTTGGCAGAGTTGAAGGCAGTTGTCAAAACAGGGGCGTTAAAGGTTCTGGAGGCCCCGACCCGTCCTACCCCAGTCTGCCATGACCGATCTTCTGTAACAGGCGTGTGTCAAACAGCATACATCCAGCAGGGCTCGAACCTCGGCTCTTGCCCGACCTCCCAATCCCTAAATCTCCTCTATAAAAAAAAAGACCTTGTGTTAAGTCGTGTCTGGAGGAAGGCAGAGGTAAACATCGTGCCACGGATTCTCTGAAAATTATTTTCAATTCAGAGTTTTTCATTATTGAAAATGTTACCCAAGTGTAGAGTGCTTATTCGGCCCAACTATTTTACTCAAAGTTGAGGGAAGAGATTTTCCGAAGTTTATTAGAGAGAAGTGAACAGCAAACTGCTTTGTCCTGGATTTGAACTTGGTTCGCCTAGTCCCTTTTCTGCTAAGAAACATTGATTCCGCTTTTTTTTCCCCCGTATTACACCATGATTTTTACAATTTACTTAAATCCGGCCATTTATAAAACTGCAGTAAATTTTCATTATTTATTCATGAATAAGTTTGTCTATGAATAGGGTAAAAAAAATCTTTGTGAAAAGATATTTAGAAATACTTAAAAAAAAAAAAAAGCTTATTCTTTTTTTTTTTTTTTTTGCCGCTTTCGTGTCTGCTTATTTTATTTTTGATCCGTTCAAGTCTCCAGACAAATCGTTTGACTTTAGGAAAGCGTCATGTTTTTCCCAGTGATATCATAATAAGCGAGTTTGAACTCCGGTCGTTCTATTACGTTTACTTTCCGGCTAAATATCCTGGCTCTTGGCTATGGGTTAAATAGTATCACTTCTGTTCTTCTACAAGGATAGTTTCGGCATTAAATAACCTGCGATGGTCGCTATGTCATTAAACAAAGAGACCAAACGTATTCATCTCACGTACTTTCGGACCCAACTGAAGCTATCTTAGTGAGAACGAATAATGAAAAGACATGTTCAAAGGAGAAAATATTTCCTAGATATACATATGTGGGTGCGTGCGAGCGTATGTGTGTAAGCATATATTACAAAGATAGCAATAGTCACCCTACGAAATGAATACAATGATCAGAGTTCAAATCCTGGACAAGGTTGTCTGCATTTCACATAACGCAAATACCCTTGGGAAAGGTATGCATCCTGCTATTCTCCTTTCAGCAATGGATAAATAGTACGGCAGACTAGGCTCTTTCGCCTTGATATGGCGACTGGTCTTGTAGAGTGAAAACTGAATTAGATCCGTGAAAATGCGCTTAAAAACAACCACGTGTCACATGCTACTCGTGAGAAAAGGTTAGGTATATATATATATATATATATGTGTGTGTGTGTGTGTGTGTGTGTGTGTGTAGGTGTGTGTGTGTGCGTGTGTGTGTGCGTTTGTGTGTGTGTGTTGTTTTTGTTTTGCTCTATATTCTGGTTTTCCTCCGATATATTGCATCCCCAGAGGTCCAGTGCGAGGTTTGTAGGTCTCATGGGCTACCTCTTTCATAAACAATGTTATTAAGTTAACTCACTGAAAATTCGACCCACGAGCGAGATTTTAACCTTTTTGCTATCATATTTTCCGTATTTTTTATTTTTTAGGTAATGAGGGAGTGAAGGGGGTAAAGTTAATGAAGGTTGTTTCGAAAAAAAAATGAGTTACTTTAAAACTTTTCAATCATCATCATCACGTCATGATAGTAGTGCAGATTCCATTTTATCCCCTCTCCCTCTCTCCCTCTCTCTCTATATATATATATTGCCCTCCGTCCTAATCCTCCATTGCCTATAGAAGCTCCTCTAGATGGCATCCAATGTCCACACAGGGCTGATGAATATAACCCTTTCTTGGTCGGCCCACACTGGTGCGACTGTGTGTAAGAGTCCGCAGGAGAAAGTATCTTATGAATTTGCCCCAGCTTCTTCAACAGTGCGCCAATGTAGTATACTACCGTTGCATATTAACAAACAAGGAACACGTATATATAATAATATAATCTTATATCTTTATTCTTCGGCAGTGACGCGTGTGTGGAGTAGGAGAACAGTCGGAGAGAGTTTGCACACACAAAGGAGTTATCAGGAGTCGGAACAACCAGCGGTAACTGACTTCAGCCAAAATTTCAGACCTTATATCGTCTTAAAACTCCCACACGACCCACCTGGCCACTCCTCTTCACCCACCCTGTGCTTGTTTTTCATTTGCCATGGTTTACTCCCACACAGCGCTTGTTCTCCATCGGTCACGACTTACACCAACGCATTGCTTGTTTTCCGGTAATAATATTGTTGATTTTTTCCACGACCGGATGTATCGGTCGACTACATCCACTGGGTTCAACGTAGGTCAAGGCATTATAGATATATATCACCAATTAAAGTCCGTGTGGTGCAGCCTTATAATAGCACTGATACGGCTACAGCTTGGAAGATTTTCCGGTTTATTTTTTGAGACATCAAATTTCTATATGATCGATAACAAATCGATAGCAGCCCATGTTTTTCCTATGCGTATCTTGACATCGGTTTCAATAGACGAGATATTGCTACTGAGGTATGTGAAATGTTCTACTAATTTCAGTCTTGTCATTTAATGTGAAGATGTCACCTTCTTTTTCACAACACATGAAATTTTTTTTTTTTCATCAGAATTCACCGAGAAATCCATTAATATGAATGAAGGATTCTTTGGTTTTAACGGCATATCAACCCATATGGTGTTATTTTATGCCAGGAGGCAGGGAATTTCGTTCATTCTATGTTTATATTTCGGTTTCGGTTTCTTTGTTTTATTGACATATCAAACTTCGTGGGTTGTTTAATGTCAAAGCCATCCTTACAGAAGTTAGTTGGTAGGTTGGTTGGTTGGTTGGTTGTTTGGTTGGGATTTATGGCATATCAACCTTTGTAGGTTATTTAACACCAAATCCATTTTTATGTAAATAATCAGTTCTATTTAAGACAATTCAGTTTAGCATGAGTACACAGTTTAATTGTCAAAAACATCTCTATTTCAAGCTATTCAGTTTATTCAAACAGTTCTAATTCAGTTAATTCTGTTTAGCATAAGTAGAGATTTTGTTTACACACAGTTAAATGTCAAAACAGTTCTATGTTAAACAATTCAGTTTAGTGTAAATACAGTCTCAATGTCAAAAAACAGTTCCATTTCAAATAATTCAGTTTAGCGTAAGCACGCAGTTTAAGATAAGTACGGTTTAATTGTGAAAAATATTTCTATTTCAAGCTATTCAGTTTAGTCAAACAGTTCAGTTTAGTCAAACAGTTCAGTTTGGCAAAAGTATGCCGTTAGTTCTATTTAACACATAGATAGGGCCCAATCAGGTGCTACCACGCCGGGCCTGAGTGGACCTGGGAGCAATGGCAATGAAAGGGTGCTCCGCATTCCCCAAGGCTCCAGCATTACTGGGACCTCACCATCAGACTGTTTAGTATCATACCCAAGACACTCATTGAGGAGGTCTTACCCCTCTGCAGAGTTACAGTCAGTGTATTCTACAGCCCCAGCCGACTGGACAATACACAGAGCTAAATGTCAAACAGTTTTATTTCAGATAAATCAGTTCAGCATAAGTACACAGTTTAAACGTCAAAACGATTCTATTTCGAGCAATTTAGTTTAGCATTAGTACGCAGTTTCAATGTCAAGACAGTTCTATTTTAAACAATTCAGTTTAGCATAAATACGCAGTTTAAATGCAAAAATCAGTATAGTGAAAGAAGCTCGGTTTAGTTCTATTTAACCATAGATATGACCCATATCAGGTGCTACCACTCCGGGTCAGAGTGGACCTGGGAGCGATGGTAATAAAGGGGTACTCCGCATTCCCCAAAGCTCCAGCATCACTGAAACCTCACCATCAGATTGTTTAGTGTCATATCCAGGACACTCGTTGGTGAGGAGGGGCTTACCCCAGAGCAGAGGTAAAGTCGGTGTATTCTACAGCCCCAGCCGACTGGGCAACCTTACAGAAGGACAATTCAACTATTCAAGCCATAGCTGAGTTAGGTAAAGGAGTTCATGCCTTTAAAAGGGTATTTGTCCAAAAATGAAAGCAATAACCCGACTGGAGTTCAAACTTCCTTTTCTGTTAATAAATAACGATTTGCTGCACACAGATATATGATTTCATGCATTTCTACCAAATTTCTAATGATTTTCAAGCAGATCTATTTGAGCTATAGAAAGGAGCCTTACAGTCACAACTACTCCGGGTTAGAGTGGACTTGGAAGTAATGGCAACGATTGGGCACTCCCCAAAGCTCCGAAACTGGAACCCCACCATCAGATGCAATTTAGAATCATACTCATAAGATTTATTTGTGGTGTTATTACCTATCAACGGGATATAGAGTTAGTCTACACTAGAACCAGCCGAGATGATCAACAATAAAAATGACTAGTAATCTTACTGGACACTCCTCTAATGCAAAGACCGTATCAAGCATAAAGTAAAGTTTACGACCGTAGTCGAGGGCAACCCGAAGGCTTCCTTTTCAATAGCTACAACACCGAGGTATTGGAGAAGGCGCTACTCCTTTTTCTGGATTACTCCACTTTACCCTTGATCCGTACCTTAAAATGCTGAGTGTTAAGCAAGGAGGCATCAAGTACCATATTTTAAGTCTTTGGCGAACACTCTACCCACTAAGCCAATTGGCCGATATAGAAATAAAAAATCAAAAACTAACGTGTTCTGAGTTTTATAAATGATCAATGCTATAAAAGCAGATCAGATGTTGATTATCCTTTGGGAGTTACCTTTCGTATACAGGGAAACAATCTTGTTTTCGACTACAAAACTTGCCTCTTCAATTATTGTCGCCTTCAAGACCAAATCATTGTTAAAATACAACGAAACAAAGATGGGTATTGATAATTTCAAACTTGACGTATCACAGGCAAAGACCATGGTGATTCCTCTACACGACCTATCATATGATCCCTGTGGTGTAATGGCTATCGTCGTAGGAAATGGACACGGCGACAAGAGTTCAAATCCGAGACGAGGCTGATTGCATTTCACATAGCACTAATACCCTTGGGAAAGGTATGAATCCAATTATTCTCCCTCCAGCTATGGGTAAATAGTAGGACAGACTAGGTTCTTCAACCTTGGTGAGGCAACTAGTCTAGGAGAAGGAAAACTCTAAATTCAAACCTACTAAACTCCGCTTAAAAACTGACCTTGTGTCATATCCTACCCGAGAGGAGAGGTTGGTAAATAGGTCCTATCATATGATCCCTGATATCTTAAAAGTTGGTTTGAAATAGAGACAAAAATGGAGGAGACTTTGTATATCGATGGACATTTGAGAAATTACAATAAGATTCATGAGTGTTTGTTTCATCTCATCAACAGTCAATATCCCACAGAATCTATGACAGATGCAGACTATGCAGATGATCTAATGCTTCTTGCTAATACACTAGCCCAAGCAGAATCTCTACTGCATCGCCTAGAACAAGCAGAGGAGTGTTTTAAACAAAAACGAGCCATCTCCTCAGTGACCAGCCTCTAAAATTAACTGACAAATCCACATACCTCAGTAGCAACTTCTCATCAGCTGAACGTGATGTCAGCCTACGTCTAGCAAAGGCGTGGAATGCTCTGACCAGCTATCGACAATATGAGAGTCTAAATTATCCGATAAAATAAAACGGGAATTCTTCCAACTTGCAGCTGATTCTATACTATTGTATGGATGCACCACATGGATGCTAACAAAATACATGTAGGAAAAGCTCGATGGGAGCTACGCAAGAATACTTAGCGCTGTTTTGGGCAAATCCTGGAAGCAGCACCCTTCAAAACAGTAAGTGTACAGCCACTTGCCTCCTATCTCACTAACCATTCAAAATAAACAAGATATGCGTGGCAATACTGAAGAGACAGGGACAAACTCATAATCGAGTTATACGTAAAGACTTACTTACATGAGTTCTGTGCAGACTGAAGATGTATCCAAGGAGACCTACCAGTAGACGATGGATGAGAGAGATGAATGGCGAGAGAGAGAGAGAGAGAGAGAGAGTCTGGAAAATACGAGTAGCCAGCATGAGCTGAAAAACAAATTAGTGCTAAGTTATTAACTTTTGTAGTAAGTTTTTCATTCATTTTTAGGCTTCGCCAGTGGCCCGGGAGACCTGGGTTCAATCCCAGGTCGAGTCATACCAAAGACTTTAAAAATGGAACTTGATACCACCTTGCTTAACACTCAGCATTATAAGGTACGGTTCAAGGGTAAAGTGGAGCAATCCTGGGAATGGAGTAGCGCCCTCCCCTACACCTTGGTGTAGTAGCTATCGAAAAGGGAGCCTTCGGGTCACCCTCGACTATGGTCGCTAACTTTACTTACTTACTTATACCTTACAGACTTAAAGTGTCTTATTTTATGAGATAAAATATTATGACAGTTGGTTTAGCTCTCTTTTTTGTTTCATCAGATTTATACGCTTGTTCACTTCTGACTAGTAAATGTAATAGACTTGATTAGTAAAATTTGCTAGAGGAACCATTGACGTCATTATAGATATTCGAATTCGGCACTTCAGGTGATGTTATGGTTTGCAAGCTAGACTAGCCGACCTTCATGAGTGAGTTAGAGTCTCATTGAGTGCTCCATTCATTCGGCCTTGTGCCGCATCTAAGCATAAAAGATTAGTAAATTACTAATAGTTAGCAAGCTAGACTAGCTGGCCTTCACAAGTGAGTTCGAGTCTCATTGGGTGCCCTTTTCGTTAGGCTTTGTGTCACATCTAAGCCAAAAGCTCCGTAAATTACTATAAGTATTTAACTTTTCTTTCGGTCGTTTTCTTTTTTTTTTTGCCAATTTACACTTGATAAAAATAGATGTACCAGTTGTGAGTTATTTATTTTTTGTTTGTTTCAAGTATATATATATATATATATATATATATATATATATATATATATATATATATATATATATATGATTGTGTATGTATGCCTATTTACACCTACTCATACTAGTAAGAGACATAATACTTTTGAATAATCCTGTTTTACTTCATGAAACATTATCACTGTTCTTATAACTATTTTTCATTTTATTTTTATGCCTGTCCTCACTTTCGTGTAGTAAATGTCATTGTATTTTTGAAATTTGCAAGCGTTATCATCATTATTGATGTTGATATCTTTCCTTCATGTCAGAAACTGGCAGAAATAGACAAAATAGACCTAAGTTATTAAACTATATATGTATATAGTATTATTCGGTCCAGTTAAACCAGAGTTGGGAGTAATTCCTTCAGAACAAGAAAATCATTCAAGAGCTGAACATTTAAATTTTCCAGGTAGAGAGCTCAATGTAATTAATTTTACAGAGCAATACTTTCTTTAAAGAAAAAAACAAAGACCTGTTATTTTAGCGTTATAAATTTATTTCCATCCTGTTTTTCGTTTCTGGTGTGAACCAAAAACACGAAGAAAAATTTAACAGGACTTCTTCAGATCTAATGAATAAATAAAAACAGAATAGACACTGGGGGAGGGGAAAGTTGGCGGGAGAGAGTTGAAGAGTTACCTCCTCGTTTTATTGAATTTCCGTTTTTTTATTTACCTATTTATTTTATTTTCAAAATTCTTCCGTCAGTTATAATTACGATAATTTAACTTATTTATTTATTTTATTTATTTATTTTCATTTCTTGTTTAGTTCGATATACACACACACACATATATATATATATATATATATATATATATATATATATATATATATATATATATATATATATATATATATATATATATAAAAGAAAAATGTAAATAAATCCGACTGCATATGAATATAAGCTATAGAAAAAAAACAATATATTGAAAGTATATATATATATATTTATATATGAACATTGGACCTCGTTTAACGTATCAGTTACTAAATCATTTTCAAAGCAATGGTATATTAGATAATGTGTCTCATTTGAAAAAAAAATTTTGAATGACATGACTACACACACTAACATCACCCTGAAAATGGTTTAAAAACCGAAACTTAAACACTGGCATATTATTCATATATAAACATAAACATATTCTGAATATATTGTTTATATATATATATATATATATACATATGTATACATATATATATATATATATACATATATATATATATATCAGAAAAAACATTAAAAATTACTCATATTTTTTATATTTATTTCAGCAGAATTTTTTTTTTAAGTTAGTTCTGCATCTTCAGACAAAGAAATAATTTCTTTGTCTGAAGATGCAGATATGAAATTTAAAAAAATATAGTGTCGGCGGAAATAAATATTATTACAAAAAAATATTAATAACTTTTAAAGGTTTTTCTTTAATGTAAAATTATTTGCTGTGTATTTTAATTTATTATCATTTTACATTTAGCTCTCTTTCGGATTTTCAATTAGATAGACCTTAAAGAAAGAAAATTCTAAAATAGAATCGTTCCCACCATCACCTGTCTTGGCGTTAGATTATATATATATATATATATATATATATATATATATATATATATATAGAGAGAGAGAGAGAGAGAGAGAGATAGATATATATATATTCATTACTATAATTTCATTTGTATTAACTTTTAGTTTGTTCCTTTAAGTAATTTTGTTCCATATATACTACTAATAGCAAGAGTTTTAAATGATTTTATTTTCTTATGCAAAGCATTGTCACAATCTTTTAACTGGGTTCGTTGTTTAACGTACTTTTAATATGCTTATAACTAAGACTCGGAAAAGAATTCACTTGTTCGAATGTCTTACTGAAAGTATATATATATATATATATATATATATATATATATATATATATATATATATATATATATATACGTGTGCGTGTGTGTTATAGAGAGTGAGTGAGTAAGTGAGAATAAGTGAGTGAGTGAGTGAGTGAGTGAGAGTGAAAGAGAGACAAAGTAAGTTAACTCTAAACCAGGTAGGTTTTATGCCTGCCCCGAATACCCAGACGCTATCGACCCTTTGGGCACAATTTTACTTTCAAATTCTGTGCACTCATGCAGAAATTCCTCTGACACTTCCTCTCCAGCTGTGTGTCTGAAAGAGAAAATCACCGAGAGGAAGAAAATGAGCGTACTTCCGCTTCCGGTGATTTTTTACTCCCGCTTTTCTCTTAACAGGCCATATAAAGTCACCAGTGAGGATAAGTTTTAATTCAGAATTGGTGATATTGCATTCATTTGTGTAATGGGATGACTGGAACCTTTTTTTTTTAAGTTGAATTCCGAAATTTAACTTCTTATTCTTTTGTTGTGCTTACAAGAACTTTTTTAATTACAAGAAATTCTTCTGAATTTACTTAATGTTTTGCTATAAAAAATTCTCATCCAGAACCTTTTGACTTTTTTTTTTTTCGGTTCCTGGATAGAGATTGTTATTTCCCAATTGTTTATGCCTGAAGAAAATGAAAAAAAGATCTGTTTTCCCGGGTAAGGATATTTTCAAATTTACCCTGGGTCCTAAACATGTCAGATAGATTCAATTCATTTTTGTATAATTTTACCAAAAATCTTGTAATCTTTTTTTTTTATTGTAGCTTATTTTCAGTGGGTATATCACGTGACTGAAGCAGTTTAAACCCTGGTGGGTACTTGATGTTCTTTGTAGTGTTGTGATAGTTGTACATTGCTTAACCTTCTCTATGAGATTTGAAAGCTTTAAAGGTGAACATAAAATATAACCAATTTCGATAACTTCTGTTTTACGTGTTCAAATTGGGCTATAAGAACTCGGAAGCGACTAAATACAATTTTTGCGAAAGGCGCAGACCCTGTTCATCATTATTCATTAACGAGATGGTTGGAGGAATTTTGCTCTCGTTGCAAGAACTTCTAGTTACAAAGGTCAGGTAGGCCTTAAATCCGGGATTAGAAAGCCGTAGCACAAGCCATCTGTGCAAATCTGGCGAGCTTGGGATTTCACAGTCCAGAGTGGATCGTCACTCTTATGACCGCTGCAAAATCATCCGCAGATGCTGAATTATGCTTCGCTTTACCAAAATATTGGAAAGCTTTTGACTCTCCTGAATATATATATATATATATATATATATTCTTCTGAATATATATATATATATATATATATATATATACGAACCTGGAGCAATCAGCAGGAGACATGAGTCTCTATGTGAACACAAATTGAACAATATATATATATATATATATATATATATATATATATATATATATATATATATATATATATGTGTATATAAGTGAGATCGAACTCCTGTCATGCTATTACTAATCTGGACCAAATCAAACCAAACCTAATTCGGGTGAATCTATGTCAACGCTATCTTAAGATTTAGTTAGTCTTTAAAGCAAGTCGGAATTTACTATCCGAGGTTACCGTCCTAAACATGTCAGATAGATTCAATTCATTTTTGTATAATTTTACCAAAAATCTTGTAATCTTTTTTTTTATTGTAGCTTATTTTCAGTGGGTATATCACGTTCAGGTACTACCTCTCCGCGTCAAAGTGGACTTGGGAGTAATGGCAATGAAGGAGTGTTCCACATCCTCCAAAACTCCAGGAATGGAGCTTCAACATCAGATGTTTTCGTGTCATATCCAGAACACATGTTGCGGAGAGGTCTTACTCCTCAGCAAAGATGTAGTTGGCGTATTCAACAGCCCGAGCTGACCGGAAAAGAAATGTGAATAATGTAAGATGAAATATGAATTCCATTGTTACAGTAGTCCATGAGGAATACCTTTTTTTTAAGAAAGAATTATTCTGATTAACATTTAATAGATATCTCCGAAGCAGCTTCATTCTCATATATATATATATAATAAGTAAATATATATTAGTTCTTATATATATTTAATAGCATGGAAGCTTGTCTGTGACCTTTAAAAGACGGAAAAAAGTACACCAAACGACGAATACGAAAATTTCGTCAATGCACACCTTGAGGCAGCAGCAAAATACATTCCAACAAAAATTAAAACTAAATATAGAGTCCCATGGGAAACCTTAGCGGTGAGAGAAAAACGTGCACTAGTGAAAACAGCCTCCAAAAACTATCGAAAAAACCCAACAAACACAAATGCCTTAAAACTAAAAACGGCACAAAATCAATTAGCAGGCATATATATAAAGGAACAGACAGAATACATTCAAAATCAGATAGATAAGATCAGAGACTCGGTAGAAGATAGACAATCTAGAATTGCTTGGCAAACAATAAACGAAGTGAGCAGAAGAAAGAGCACAGCCAAAGCTAAACTTAAAGCAGCAAACCAACAAGAAAGAATAAAACTGTGGAAACAGCACTTCGAAAACTTACTTGGAAACCCACCAAAAATAACACATGAACCAATCACCAGAATAATTAGCAAACAATTAGACATTAAACTTGGACCGTTCACACAAGGAGAACTCGACTCGGTTCTCAGAAAAATTAAAAATAGGAAAGCTGCAGGACTGGACGAAATTCCCCCGGAAGTATGGAAGACCAGACAATTCGACGACATACTGCTCCGACACTGCAACGCAGTATACAATCAAAATCCGATAGATAGATGGACGAAGGGATGCATACTCCCCTTCCCTAAAAAGGGGGACCTCGGATTAGCCAAAAACTACCGAGGCATAACACTTACATCCATAGCTGCCAAAATCTACAATGCCCTACTACGAAACCGCATAGAACCCAAAATCGACAACATACTTAGAAAAAACCAAAATGGCTTCCGAAGAAATAGATCTACGACCTCACAAATACTAACCATCCGCAGAATCCTTGAAGGTGTACGGGCAAAGAACCTACAAGCGACATTAATATTTGTCGACTTTACCAAGGCCTTCGACTCCATTCACAGAGGAAAGATGGAACAAATCCTACTAGCGTACGGCATACCTAAAGAAACCGTAGCGGCAATAACGATTCTCTATAGAAACACTAAAGTAAAAGTACGATCACCAGATGGAGACACAGAATACTTCGACATTGTAGCAGGAGTACTACAAGGGGACACGCTGGCTCCGTATCTCTTTATCATTTGTCTAGACTACGTACTTAGAACATCGATTGACAAAATCAAAGAGAATGGCTTCGAACTGACGAAGAAAAGAAGCAGAAGATATCCCGCAACAACAATTACCGACGCCGACTACGCCGATGACATAGCGATACTGGCAAATACACCTGACCAAGCCGAAACACTTCTGCATAGCCTGGAACGAGCAGCAGCAAGCATAGGCCTCCATGTTAATGCACACAAAACGGAATATATGTGCTATAACCAAACGGGGGACATCTCCACTCTAGAAGGAACCCCTCTTAAACTAGTAGACAAATTCACGTACCTAGGAAGCAGCGTCGAATCAACCGAAAAGGACATCGAAACGAGGTTAACGAAAGCATGGACAGCTATCAATAGGCTATCGACTATATGGAAATCAGACCTAACCGATAAAATGAAACGCAGTTTCTTCCAGGCAGCGGTCACATCGATACTGCTATATGGATGCACTACATGGACGCTAACAAAACGGCTCGAGAAGAAACTAGATGGCAATTACACAAGAATGCTGCGTGCAATCCTCAACAAGTCATGGCAGAGGCACCCCACGAGACACCAACTGTACGGCCACCTGCCCCCTATCACGAAATCTATTCAAGTTAGGCGAACCAGACATGCAGGACATTGCTGGAGAAGCAGAGATGAACTCATAAGAGATGTACTCTTATGGATCCCCACACACGGCCGCGCAAAAGCAGGACGACCAGCACGAACGTACATTCAGCAGCTGTGTGAGGATACAGGATGTTGTCCTGAAGACCTGCCTAGGGCGATGAACGATAGGGAGGAGTGGCGAGAGAGGGTCAGGGATATCCGTGCTGCCAGCACGATATGATGATGATGATGATGATATATATACTCACGAAGGGATGTTAAAATGTTCTCCATCCGACTCCCCAAAGAATGATATTTGCAAATATTTAATTGATTTTTTGAAGGATGAATAAACTTAGGAACAGAAGTGCTCAATGTGCTGAGCTGCAGAATAAAAAGTGAAATAATATGCTTGTTTCAAGGCTCTATATCAATGTTTCACAACCATTTTAGCGTGAATTCCCAGTGAAAATAGTAGGATGGTTTCGGCCACCGCCAAATGATACCCTTAATTCGCCCGCCCTGTTGGCAGTAGAATACGCCGACTGCACCTCTGTAAAGAGGTAAAAACACTTTCAAAAAGATTAATTCTCGATATGACACAAAACAATCTAATCAGCCCAGTCGCTGGGACTGTAAAATAGGCCGACTGTATCTCGACAGAGGGATACGACCCACTCTGATGAGTATCTTAGATATAACACTAAACCATTTGATGGTGAGGCTCTAGTTCTGGAGCTTTAAGAAATGTAAAGTAATCCTTCATTGCTATTACTCCAAGTTCTACTCCGACCGGAAATGATAGTACCTGTTTGAGTTCCATCTGTAGATCAAATAGAACAATTTGATCATTTAGTATACTTGAAATCATTTAATTATGTGCAAACAAATGAACTGTTGCTCATCTAAAAATAATGTTTCCTGCAAACTATATATATATATATATATATATATATATACAGGATGTTTGTTTTATAACCCGGGAGGGCTGGTCGGCCATAAAACACAACCAAACCAAGCCAAACAGTGTATTTAACCAACCTCTCCAATACGAGAAAGATATGACACTAGCTCAATTTTTAAATCGAGTACAGCTGATTTTAATTCAGTGTTTTCCTTCACCTAGACTGATCGACAAACTTAGATGAAAGATTCCAACCTGCCCAATTATTTTTATCTATATATATTTACCAACCCCTCTGCTCCGGCAGGATATGACACAAGGTCAGTTTTAAGCGGAGTTTAACAGGTTTGAATTTAGAGTTTTCCTTCTCCTAGACTAGCTGCCTCACCAAGGTTGAAGAACCTAGTCTGTCATACTATTTACCCATAGCTGGAGGGAGAATAATTGGATTCATACCTTTCCCAAGGGTATTAGTGCTATGTGAAATGCTATCTCGTTCAGGATTTGAACTCGTGTCGACGTGTCAATTTCCTACGACAATAACCATTACATCACTAATAATGGAAAAAAAAGAACGATTACATTCTTGCCTTTCCCAAATGCATTTGTGTGAAATGAAACATAAACAGCATTGTCCAACATTTGAACTCAGGTCGCTGATTACCATTTCCCGTGAAGATAACCGTTACGCTAAGCAATAAACGTTATGTAGGTCGTTATCTCTCGTCACTCATGGAAAACACTCCGGCTGCCTCATTAGTTGTGAAGTGTTAAGCTTCAATTTTCTTGTTTAAAAGGTGATGAATACTGAAACCATTCTTTTTTTATATTCAGGGAGAGTCCATGTGGTGTAGTGGCTGGACTGCGTCCTCGAAGTAAGCGAGTTCAAACTCCATTCGCGCTATAACGTTCACTTTTGGGAAAGGCATGAATCCCTTTATTCCCAAGCTATGGGTCAAATAGTATTGCTTCCGTTCTTCAACAAGGACGACTTCGGCATTGAGTACCCCACAGAGGTTTGATATGCCATAAACCAAAGAAACCAAACCTTATATATTATACCAACATGTTCAGTAGTTATATAATCAAGATATTGCTAATCTGTCCTCGTCGTACCACCAGATGGCGTACATTGTTGCTTCAGGCTTACACTTTTAATCAAATTTATAAATCAAACTTGGCAATTTAGTCTTCTTCTTCTTCTATCTATACTTCACTGATGAAGATATATAAATTTTTCCTCACCCTTTTAATCCTTAAAACGCCTACCCAGCCGTGAAACATTTTTTAATTACTGTCTCTTAATTAGATCAGATATCAGAGGAAGAACTTGACGCTGTACCTTAAAAAAATAGTGTAAAAAGTGATAGGACTTGTCGAAATTCTTCCTGAAGTATGGAAGATAAGAAAATTTAACGACATACTTCTTCGGTTATGCAACGCTGTATATAAAAAAAATACAATTGTGGAATGGACAAAAGGCTGCATCCACCTTCTTCTCCAAGAAAGGAAACCTCAGAATCACGAAGAACAATTGAGGCATAACCCTTACTAATATAGCTGCAAAGGTTTATAATGGTATTCTTCTCTACTGTATCCGACAAGAGATCGATAAAATTCTTTGGAAAATCAGAACCGTTTTCGAAGGAATCGATTCCCACAACTTCACAGATTCTGTCAATCTGCCGAAAAATCAAAGGAGTACATTAAAAAAAATGAGGTAATATTATTGTTCATAGATTTCGCCAAAGCATTCCGTACACAGAGAAAAGATGGAGAAATACAACGCTCATATGATCTTCCCAAAGAAACTGTCACCGCTATAAGGAATCTCTATAAAAACACGAATGCAATAGTTCACTCACCTGATGTTAAAGCCGACTTCTTCGACATTGTTGCTGCAGTCTTTCAAGGAGATACATTAGCACCATATATTTTAATAATCTGACTAGACTACGTACTTCAAATATCGATGGATCTTATTTAACAATGGCTTTACACTTAAAAAGCGATATCCCGCAGAGACTATAACAAACACAGACTACGCAGATGATCTTGTGTTTCTCGCAAGTACACCTGCCCAAGCGAAATCCCTACAGCATAACCTGGAGCAAGCAGCAGGAGACATGAGTCTCTGTGTGAACACAAATTGAACAAAGTTCATTTGTTCTAAACGAGAAAGAGCCATCTCTAATTTAAGTGGTAGTCCTCTAAAGTTAATAAACCACCCCACGTACCTCGGCAGCAATATCTCATTGACTTAAAGTGATGTCAACATACGTCTAGTAAAAGTGTGGACTGCTATCGACTGATTATTGATCATATGGAAGTCTGATCTATCCTATAAAATTTTAGCAAAATTTCTTCCAAACTGTGTGGCTGTGTTAAAACTACTGTATGGATGCACCATATGAACACTAACGAAATGCCTAGAGAAAAAACAAGAGTTATTTCAAACAAACCCAGGAAACGACACCCCACAAAACAGCAGCTGTATGGCCACTTACCTTCTATCACACAAACCATCAAAGTAAGATGAAGGCATGTTGAGCACTGATGGAAAAGCAAGTACATATTCATAAGTGATGTTTTCTATGGACCCCTACACACAAACACGCCAGCGTTGGCCGACCAGCAAGGACTTAAAACAGCTCTGAACGGACACTGGATGCAAGTTTGAGGACCTGTAAGGAGCGAAGATGATAGGGACGGATGAAGAAAGACAGTCAAGGAACTCCATGCTGTCAACGCGATTTAATGATAATGAAAAAGATCCTCTAATGAGCCTTCCGGATTTATCTGGATCATTACCGCTTTGGTCAGATCGAGAACTTTTAAATAACTCGTCTTGTAATATGCAAGGTTTTTTTAAAACACCTTATGGGAGTAACTTTATATATATATACATATATATATAAACATATATATATATATATATATATAATTTCAAATCGTCTTGATATGTTCATCAGCCTTATCAACACCTTTTTGAAATCTCTTGGAGGTGATTGAAAAAATGTTAATATTTGTATTAAAGTATCTTTATTAGAAAATCAGAACTGATATTAGGGAAACCACCAAAGGAAGATTCCAATAATGTATTGATTGGGATGGTAAACAGGTGGAAACTTTAAAACATTTCACAAAAGAACTTTCAAACAAACTTGTTAAAACATTTTCTCACTCAAAAATATATATATATATATATATATATATAATCAAATGTGATACATAAGCGTTTAAAATTCCTTCGCTTACGCTGGTTTCCTCGAGGCTATTCGGTAGAATCTGGGGTTGGCTTATAAGTCAACCCGGCTTCGACCCTCAGCTTCGAAAATCTCGCGTGTCTAGCCTCATTGAAGAGTTGTAATACAACGAAACAGTCTGTGTGTTGATGACTATATATATATATTTATATATAAGGTTTATTGATGGCATTAAATATCTTATTTTCAAAGGCTGACATTACACTACGAGGATACCCCCCGTTTCATTTTTGATGAAGAGTGGGGTATGTAAAACGAAAGAAAAACACAATCCTCTGGCAGCAGGTTTTGGTGAAAATAATTTTTTTTTAATCCGTAGATTCCAAAAAATCTTCTGTCTCTTTTTTCCGTTTTTTATTAAAAAAAAACTCATGAAAACTAATGGTAACATATAAGCTGAGGAACATAAATCATCATTATTACAATATATATATATATATATATATATATATATATATATATATATATATATATATATATATATATTCTTTAAGAAAAAACAACGAAACCAATCACAAAGGATTTCCTTTGTCATTGGTTTCGTTGTTTTTTCTTAAAGAAATTATTGCTCTGTATTATTGGTACATTGAGCTCTTTACCAGGAAAATTTAAATATTCATTCATGAATAATTTCTTGTCCTGATGGAATTACTCCCAACTCCGGTTTAACTGGACTAAGTATACTATATATATATATATATATATATATATATATATATATATATATATATCATGAAGTTTTAAAACATTCTATTTCTGTTGGTAGCGTTATTTTTCAAATTTGTGTGATATAACTAGCGTTCCGAAATTTATTTATAAAGATTTTAATGAATATTGGATCGCTAATCATATCTCACAAAATTTTTTACAGTAAATTTTTGGGACTGAATTGAATCAGAAATTTGGAACAGATCACTATCAACGGAAACAAAATGTTTTAAAACGTTCTCATCTTTTTCCTCTCTTTTAATTTATACACCCTGTTGATGGTTTTAAAACCGGAACATTTAACGCTGGCAAATATTTCTACCAATAAAATCATTACGCTGTAGACCTTTTGTCTTTTTTTTTCATTTCAATACATTTTCATTCAGTAGGATTTATATCCAGTTCTTCCTATATATATATATATATATAGTGTAAGACTATCCCGTCACGAACGGTACTTTTCTGTCCAGTGGACCGTAATTCTCAGTCAATACAAATGCGCTTTTTATTCCATAGAAGTCGCATTGTTGTAGCTACGCTATATATTATTCTCTCCTCAAACGCTTTATTTAAATAAACCAAGCATTTTATTCCTATCGTTTCATTCTGTCGTTGAAATATTCACTGTTCATTCTAGTGTGACAATTTCGTCTCGGATATAGTAATGTGTGTCTTCGGTTAGATTGCGTGTTCCACTGATTTTAGTTTATGTTATCTAATCTGAAAAACGAACTGTCGGCAATTGTTATTTTGAAAACAAGTGTTTTATGGTTTGTCCTCTTATAAAAAGAGAGAGAGAGAGAGAGAGAGAGAGGGAGAGACCTACTATATCCGCTTGTTAGATAATCTAGTGGGGTCTACCTCCGATTTGAGAAGTTGCATATTTCCCGCTTTTGTCAGAAGCAGCTATTCAGGTTTAGATCAAAAAAAGGTGAGCAGTCGGGAGATTGGCATTACAAAATATTCTATTTTTATTCAATTCAATTTAGGTTCTGTGTCATTTCAAATCATACTTACTTTAGCAATGGTTTGAATAGTACCACTATCAGTCTTCTGCAAGGATGGCTTTGGCATTAAATAAACCACGAAGGTTGAAATGCCATAAAATAAACTAAACCAAACTAAGTAAGAAAGTAAACGTTTCAATAGCTACTACACCGAGGTGTAGGAGAGGGCGCTATTCCTTCCCCTGGACTGCTCCACTTTACCCTTGATACGTACCTGTGTGCTGAGTGTTAAACAAGGAAGTATCAAGTACCATTTTGTAAGTCTTTGGTATGACTCGACCTGGGATTGAACCCAGGTCTCCTGAGCCATTGGCGAACACTCTACCCACTAGACCAGTGAGCCGGTAAAACCAAACTAAATTATGCTTAATGTAATCAATGTTTTTTTTTTTAATTCTAAAAAGAGTGAGTGAATGTGTTCCTGATTATATAAACTAATTTTTTTTTTGTCCTAGTGGGTAGAGTATTCGCCAATGGTCTGGGAGACCTGGGTTCAATCCCAGGTCGAGTATTACCAAAGACTTAAAAAATGGTACTTAATACCTCCTTGCTTAACACTCAGCAATATAAGGTATGCATCAAGGGTAAAGTGGAGCAACCCAGGGAAAGGAGTATGCTCTCCACTATACCTCGGTGTTGTAGCTATTGAAAAGGGAGCCTTCTGGTCGCCCTCGACTACGGTCGCCAACAACTATAATTCAATACAATGGTATATACTCGAACCCTCTTCAATAGGAGGCGTATAGCACAAAGGCAATTAAAAACCTGGGTACAACAGGTTTGAATTAAGAATTGATCTCCTATTAAACCGGTTGCTATATTGGTTTGCTTTGGTTTGTTGGTTTATATATATATATATATATATATGTGTGTGTGTGTGTGTGTGTGTGTGTGTGTGTGTTTATACTATTTCTAAGTGGGTTGTTTATGAATAACGGTCTTCTCAAACGACTCAAATCCCATTTGTTTGTACACAGGTAAGTAAAAAGTAAAGTTGGCGACCGTAGTCGAGGGCGACCAGAAGGCTAACTTTTTCAATAGCTACTACACCGCGGTGTAGGGGAGAGCGCTGCTCCTTTCTCTGTATTGCTCCACTTTACCCTTGATATGTACCTTATATTGCTGAGTGTTAAGCAAGGAGGTATCAAGTACCATTTTTAAATTCTTTGGTATGACGGGGCCAGGGATTTACACAGGTAAATGGACACAAATATCCCTATTTATAGTTTGCACACAGTTAAATAGTTTCCAGTATTACCACGTAATATGAATAATTCAATTTAACATTAATCATTTGTTAGTTCTCAGATGATTTCAAGCATAGTAAATGATTAGAGTTCTATTTCACCCATAGATGGGACGCTGACAGGTACTACCACTCCGAATCAGAGTGGACCTGGGAGTAATAGCAATGAAGGGGTTCTTCACATTCCCCTAAGCTATAAGACTAGAGTCTTATTATCAGAGGGTTTAGTGTTATATCCTGGATACTTATCGAGTGGAAGGGGTTCTTACCCCTCTGCTAAGATAAAGTCGCCGTATTCTTCAACCCTAGCCTCGTCTGCCCTAATATTTCGTGGGGATAGAGAATTTCTCAATCATTATTATTTTACACTTTACAGGGTTTAGCGCTTCTGAATTTTTGTCTGTCTTTATCCAACCTCTCTGCTACGAGAAGAATGTGACATAAGTTCAGTTTTTTAAGGCAAACTAAGTAGGTTTCAAATTGTTATATTTTAACCTTCGACCCAGCCCAAAAATACTATTCCAAGATGATACACCGGAAGGGAGTGACACATTCCAATGGCCAGTAATCGAAAGAGATCGCGTGGGCGGATTAAGGCTTATGATATGGGACAAGGTGAAGGTCCCATTGTGCCACTACAGTGATGCACCGGAAGAGAGTAACCTCTGAACTGCATGACAGTTATTTCCGCTTGATGACGATTAAACATTCGATTTCAAAGATCCAGTGGGCGATCGTGTGGGCGTTGAATTATTATATAATTAAGTTGAGTTGGGTGCCAAAGCAGTTGCCAGCAGACTTCCAGAGAGTTAGAGACGAGATGTGGTAAGGAAAGCCACACCCGACCGAGGGGGCTCTCGGAAACCCCCGATAGAGTGGGCCCTAGGCCTCCGGTTGAACATCAAGAGAACAAGAAAGACACAACGTGACGGTCATAACAGTGGGGTCAAAATATGAAGTTTATGTTCGGTCTCCAGCACCCTCTCACAGGCAACCCTTGAACAATCCTTTCAAACCCTTGCAATAAAGTGAGAGGTAAATATATTTGTAAAGAAGTCTTCTTGCGTCTTCCTTCCTGCATCTTAATTGTTACTGCGTGCGTCGTTTGTTCCTGCGTCTATCTTTCTGCGTGCGTCTGTCTTTATTATTATTGAGTCGTTATGATACGGCAAATGAGTATACAACAAAATTAGAATTTTCCTTCTCCTAAACTGTTTGTCTTACTGATTCTAGAGAGCACAATCTGCCCTGCTGTTTTACCCAGAGCCGTGGAAGCGGAGAATAGTTGGATTCATAACTTTCTCAAGGACATTAGAGCTATGTGAAATCCAAACGACCTCGTCGAGGATTTAAAATCAGATCACAGAGTCATTTTCAAGCAGTAATAAGCATTACGCCACCAGCGCCTTTTAGTCTTTTTTTAATGGCACATCAACCTTCGTGGGTTGTTTCATGCCAAAGATATCCTTCTTGAAAAACAGTAAGCAAAAGCAAAGTTGGCAACCGTAGTCGAGGGCGACCCAAAGGCTCCCTTTTCAATAGCTACTACATCGAGGTGTAGGGGAGGGTGCTACTCCTTTCCCTGTTCAAATCCTGGACGAGATTGATTGCATTTCACATAGCACTAATACCCTTGGGAAAGGTATGAATCCAATTATTCTCCCTCCAGCTATGGGTAAATAGTAGGTCAGACTGATTTTTCAGCCTTGGTGAGGCAGCTAGTCTAGGAGAAGGAAAACGCTGAATTGAAACCTGCTAAACTTCGCTTAAAAATTGACCTTGTGTCATATCCTGCCCGAGCGGGGGTGGGGGTAAATATGGTAATAAGGTAAAATACAACTGAAATAAATATAATAGATAAAGATGTTTTAAATGAAGATATTTTTAAAAGGTTTAGCTACCTGTCAAGATAGAAGAATCTGATGAGAGGCTCTAGTTCCGGAGATCTAACGTGTGTAGAGCATCGCTTCATTGCCATTACTCCCAGGTCAAACCAAGAATAGTTGTACTTATGGGTCAAATGATTCTGTTTACACATTTTTCTTTTGATAGAATGATTGATTGGTTTGGTTTTATGGCATATCCATATTTACCAACACCTCCACTCGGGCAGGATATGACACAAGGTCAAATTTTAAGCGGAGTTTAGCAGGTTTGAATTCAGAGTTTTCCTTCTCCTAGACTAGTTGCCTCACCAAGGCTGAAGAACCTAGTCTGCCCAACTATTTACCCATAGCTGGAAGGAGAATAATTGGATTCATACCTTTCCCAAAGATATTAGTGTCCACTTCCTGCGACGATAACCATTACACCACGGGTACCTCTGGTTTTATGGCATATCAACCATTGTTGCTAATTCATTGCCAAGTCCTGTTTATTCATATATTAAATATGAATTGTAAACATATTGTGTTGATACCATTTTTAAATAAGCCTATGGTTTTTTTACACACAGTTGAAAGCATTTAAATACGAATATTTCGATTTACTATTAACCATTTCGTTGTTGTTGTTTTTTTTTTGTTTTTTTTGCATATGAACCATTGCAGGTTATTTAATGCTAAATCCTCTTTATACATATATATATATATATATATATATATATATATATATATATATATATATGAAACATTCATGATTTGTAAACACATTTCGTTAATAACGCTTTTAAACGAATCTAAGGTCATTCTTTTGCACATATTTGAACAGTTTCACGTATTGCTATTCATCACCAACAATTCAATTAAATATCAGTCATTAGTTCACCCACAGAGAAATAATCAAACAGTTCTATTTTAAACAATTCAATTTAGCATTAGTCATTTGTTTGCACTCAGTTTAAATGTCAAACAGTTCTATTTTAACCATTGAAGGTATTCTAACAGGTACTACAACTCCGGATCTGAGTGAACCTGGGAGTAATGGCAATGAAGGGGTACTCGACATTCCCAAAAGCTTCAGAACTGAAGCCTTACGATCAGATACACTTTAGTGTCATGCCAAGGATATGCATTTGTGGTGGTCTTACTCCTCTGCAGAGATGCAATCGGCATATTTCAGTGCTTGTATGCATCCTAAATCCGGGTCATTGGCCTAATGAGTAGAGTGTTCGCCAATGGTCCAGGAGACCAAGGTTCAATCCCAGGTCGAGTCATACCAAAGACTCAAAAAATGGTACTTGGTGCCGCCTTGCTTAACATTAAGAATTATTAGGTAAGGATCAAGGGTAAAGTCGAGCAATCCATGGAATGGAGAAGCACCCTCCCCAATACCTCGGTGTGGTAGCTATTGAAAAGAGAGTCTCCGGGTCACCCTCGATGAAGGTCGCCAACTTTTCTTACATCCTATGCGTCTATTATTGCGAATGAATAGTACCAAAATAGCCAAAACCGTTCTATATGGAAAAGCTGTGAGGAAGGGTAAAAGAAATTTTGTCGTTGAAATGGTATTAGGTTAAACTGACGTAACAGCTGTCTTGGGTTTTGAAAAAAATCATGAGCCCTAACGGGGTGTGGGGTAGTAGCAAGCCCCTGACAAAGACAACTGAGGAAAAGAGGGTTGTTTCACTGTGCACTGAAGCAATTCAAAAGATTCCAAGCTGACAGCTGTTGAAGGCAGCCGAAGGTGCATGAAGAAATGTACATTCCCTGTTGTCCCCACTATTCACGTGTCCTCACCCAATGGAGAATCTTCAGGTCCTGGATTATACACGGTAGCCACTTACACGTATGTCACTACAGTTGATAGGTTTGGTTTGGTTTGGCTTGGTTTTATGGCATATCAACCTTTGTTGCTTATTTAATGCCAAATCCTGTTTTACATATACATATTGTATATTAAATATTTGATTTGTAAACCCAATTTGTAGATACACTTAGTTTAATGAAAAAACAGTTTTTTTCTCTAACCATTCAATTTAGCATGTCAACTATTGCTATATATCACTGACAATTCAATTGAACATCACTCATTTGTTTGCACATAGTTAAATGAACAAGCAGTTCAATTTCTAACACTTGAATTTAGCATTAGTCATTTGTTTTCAGTTTAAATGTCAAACAGTTCTATTTGACCCATAGATATGATCCTTTCAGGTGTCACCATTCCGGGACAGAGTTGATCTGAGAGCGATGGCAATGAAGGGGTACACGGTATTCCCAAAAGTTCCAGCATTACTGGAACCTCACCATCAGATAGTTTAATGTCATATTCAGAACACTCTTTGAGGGTCTTACCCCTCTCGAGAGATGCAGTTAGTGTAATTTACTGTCCAAGCCGACTAGGCTGGCTGCAGTCTAATACCCCATCTTACGTTTTGATCTTGGTAAACAAAGAAACATCTGGCAGATTACTTTCCTTTTGTCTGCATGATGAATTTTCCAAACAATCACGAATAGGTGATATATTCAGTTGCCATAGTGGGGATGTCCTCGTGGTATAATGGTTAAAGCGATGGACTGCGGAATCGTAGTACGTACTCCAGTCGCGCTACTACGTTCACTTTCGGGTAAAATCCCCTTGGGAAAGGCATGAACCCCCTGATCCTCCCAGCTATGGGTTAAATAGTACCGCCACTGTTCTTCTAGGAGAATGGCTTTGGCATTAAATAACCTACAAGGGTTGATATGCCTTTAAATAAAGAAACCGAAATCAGTTGCCGTAGCGGTAAGGGAAAAGACGCGAAGATGGTTCTCTCTCTCTCTCTATATATATATATATATATATATATATATATATACGCCAATTTTATTCATGTATTTCAATATAATAGCCACTTTGTCCAAGGAGCTTAGAATACACTGTGTATCAGATAGTGAGGGTCCTGTCCTGATCTATTCGAAAATTTCTACCACAATGTTAGCAACTTTCCCATTTTCCCCAATTCTAAAGATTCTAAAAATAGTAATATTAGATAAGAATTTTACCTCTATTCTTCTTCTGATTTACAATTCATCCAATTTTTTGGGTTTTTTTAACCATTCCCAGTGCACCAACTACAATTGGTACTACTGTTACCCACTTGTTCAACGCTTTTTTTTTTTTTGTTCCCTGGCAAGGTCCACGTATTTGTTTATCATTTCGCTTTCTTTGATTTCTACTTTGTGGTTCATCACAACGCTAAAATCTACGAGATTAAAAGTTTGTTTTTTTCTCGTTAGTCAACACTAGGTTTGATCTTTTGGCTGGGATTAGACGATCTGTTACTATCTTAAAAATTCCAGAGAATTTTATGCGTTTCTTTCTCTAGGTAGGATTCTGGTTTGTGTATATACCATTTGCTAATATAGTCAAACTTTTATCTCTTGCACAATTCTCAGTGGATCTCTTTCCTACGCAGTCATACCTATTCTTATACTCCTTTTTATGCAAGGTTTCTATATTCACATAATAAGTGAATAACTCTCCCCCCCCCTCTTTCTCTCTCTCTCTCCCCACATAACCTACCGTGCTATTCAGTTGCGTATTATCAATTTTTGTTTTTATAGAATTGATACTTTTGGTATTGATTTGTGCTGCTTTTATAAGTGATTAAGTTTTTCTCTTGAGAATTCCCTTTCTTTGCCGTGTCGAAGTCTTCCATTATGCAATCTCACCAGTTTGTCACTTGAAGTATCCGTACAGTTATTTTTCTTCCAATTTGTTTGTTTGTTTTTTTTTTTGTTTTTGTTTTTTTGTTTTTGTTCTTATGTTATCATTGTTGTTACTGGCAGTTGCAATTAGTCTTACTTTATTTTCAGTGTTGGTCTTCTTTCTTTTTTTCTTAATGCTTTATCTATGTCATCTCTCGATTGTAAGCCCTGGTGCATAGAGATTAATTTCCTTGTCCTTTGTTCCATTTGTTTAAGTTCCTCCCTTGTTCATTTAAAAATGGTTCTGTGTATAAGAGGGCCTATCCACGTGTTAATTCCTTTGATGAGATTTCTGCTGCCGAGCTGAGTTTCTAGAAGTTTTCTCCTAATATTTTTTCTTTCAACTCCGTTCGTTTGATGTTGTCCGCTTCCAATATTCCCAAGTACTTGTGAATTCTTTTCCCTCTCAGAGCATTCTGATTATTTCTTGACTTAGTAGTTTTATTCCTTCCATTGCTTTTCTTTTCCCACTTTTTATTAAGAGCATGGAACACTTTTGAATGCCAAAATCCATTCCTAAAACCCAGTCCTGTGTATGACATTAATCTGTATCTGATGGTGGGGCTCCAATCTTTGAGTTTGAAGAGTACCCTTTCATCACCATTATTCATAGGTCTTCTCTTACCCGGAATGCTAGTACCTGTTAGAGATCCATTTTGGGGACAAATAGAACTATTTTATCATTTACTATACTTGAAACCATTTAACAATGTGCAAAAATGTTTAATAGTAAATTGAATTATTAGTATTACATCGTAATACCTGAAACAGTTTAGTGTTCTGGGTAGGACATTGAACAGCATCTGATATTGAACAGCATCTGATATTGAGGTACCAGTCTTGGAGACTGGCAATGTAAAGTACGTCTTTATTGCCATTACTCTCAGGCCCACTCTGACCTGGAGTGGTAGTACCTATTAGAGTTCCATCAATGAGTCAAATAAATCTGTTCAATCCTTTACTGGGGAATGTTAATTAGTATTAATAATATTAGAATTGATATTAAATAATATTAGATAGAATTAGTGCAAATAAATAAGCTCAAGTCCTTTTTTTAAATGTTACCAACAAAAAATTCGTTTACATATAATAATTGCATCGACAGAATCAAACCTAAAATAGCTCACAAGGGTTGATATGCCATAAAACACAACCAAGCGAAATCATTCCTATATCCTGGGTGTATATTCTTATTGTTTTTATCAGGGTCTCCAGTTCTTTTTCATTTTTGGCTAATATCTTGATATTATCCATAAACATTAGGCGGTTTATCTTTTCCCGTGATTTTGTAAAGTTATGGCCTCCGTGCTCTTCCTAAGCATATAATTAAGTGACATCATGGCTATAATAAATAGCAATGGTAAAAGAGTCTCCGAGGAAGATGTTTCTGTGGATTTTCAACCCTGCTAGAGTTTGTTCTCCAGCTGCTAATTCTATTTTTTCCAGTTTTCCATGGCTTTCAGGAAGTTTATGTCTTAGTCAGATATTTTGTACATTTTTGACATACTATTCTCTAAGACATTTTAGATAGATCATTATTTTTAGATATTATTATCGGATATTATATTTTTCTCCTTGAAAGCTTTTCACATCAGCGTTAGCTGATGGTCTTTCACTGGAGTTTGAATGCTACAAGTCTCCTTAAGTCTCCAGGACTCTTCTCAGTATTCTGACCGATCATGCTGTAGATTGGATGGTTTCCTCACGTCCTCTTTTTTCCAAGTCCTCCAGTCCTCGTATCAATCCTGTGGTGACTCTAACAAGAGCACTGATTACAATTGGTATGCTCGTCACTTTCATGTTCTATAGTTTTTTTTAATTCCCAACCAAGGTCGGGGTATTTATCCTTCTTTTCCCTTTCTTTCAGTTTTATTCTGTGGTCAGCTGGGACAGCAAAGTCAACAATTTTTCAAGTTCTCTTTTCTTTTTTGTTTCTTTTTTGTTGATTATTAAGAAGGTCAGGTCGTCTGGCCGAGATAAGGTGATCCGTTTGTATCTCAAAATCCCAGAGGCGTTTTTGTGTCTCATTCTCCAGGACAGATTTTGGGTTTTACATGTACCATTTATTCCTGTGGTCAAATTTAAGTTTCTTGCACAGTTCCCAGTAGATCACCTTGCCCACCCAGTCGTGTCTAGTCTTTCTGAGCTAATTTGCTGCATATTATTATCATTATTTCATTATCACTCTATGCGAGCTTTTGTCATCTGTGTTAGCTAATGGTCTTTCACAGGAGTCTGAGAGACTGCAACTCTCCTCAAGTCACCAGGACTCTTCTCAGCATTCTGGAGATCTTAGTAATGCTGTAATTTGGATATTCTCAACACATCCTCCAATGTCCAGTTCTTCTAGTCTTCCTATAAAGCCTTTGGGGGACTGTTCTAAGCGCACCAATTATAATTGAATCACCGTTACTTTAATATTTCTTAACTTTTTTAGTTCTCTGGCAAGATCTAAGTACTAATCTCTCATTTCGTTTTCTTTAATTTTCACTTTGGACGACAAAGTTCACTACTCAACGAGTTCTCTTCGATTATTATTATTCTTATTATTATGAAGTAGAACAATCAATTTTAGATGGGAATACTTGAAACCATTAATGTTATCAATAGTAACTTGAAGCTATAATTTTTTTACTAAGGATTAATATTAGTTACTTGAAACCAAATAAGTGTGTGAAAATAAATGATTAAAGATAAAATTCATTTTTTTTTAATCAGTGGTATTTTAAAAATGTTTAAGTTGGCGACCGTAGTCAAGGGAGACCAGAAGGTTACCTTTTCAATGGCTACTACACTGAGGTGTACGGAAGAGCGCTACTCCTTTCCTTGGATTGCTCCACTTTACCCTTGATACATACTTTATAATGCTGAGTGTTAAGCCAAGGAGATATAGAGAAAAATTGATAACAAAGTAATCCAAGCAGAAGGAGAGATTTATTAAGAAGCAAAGTCGACACTATAGCGTTTCGGTTGTAATGAAACATCATCAGGACCGTGTGGGATGATATTAGTGATGTTAAATCAACGATGGATGTTTAAAAGTACAAAATGCAAAAACCTAAGGAAAATTTGTAAACCAAGAAAAAGTTGTCCGTTTAATTAATGAATCAGAGTTTGTTTATTTTTTTTTAAATTACGTCATTTGACTTATTTGAAATATTGTGCAGAATTTATGTTCCGTTTGTTTATCGAGAAAGATTTCGAATCAAAAGGAGGAAGAAAAAGAAAGACAAAAAGAAAAAGAGAAAGTATAAAATGATGATATATGTGGAATATATTAACTAAAGATGGAATAGTTGGCGACCATAGTCGAGGGTGACCTGAAGACTATCTTCTCGATAGCTACTACACCGAGATGTAGGGGAGGACGCAACTCCTTTCCCTGGATTGCTCCACTTTACCCTTAATCGCGTACCTTATAATGCTGAGTGTTAAGCAAGGAGGCATCAAGTACCATTTTTTGAGTCTTTGGTATGACTCGACCTGGGATTGAACCCAGGTCTCACGGGCCATTGGCGAACACTCTAACCGCTAGGTCAATTGTAGCTATTTATAATCGATTTGCTCAAGTAAGGAGGAATATTATCAAAGCTCGGACGAGTATTTACGGAATTACAGAGTGAAATAACACCGGCCTAGAAAATTCGTTTTAGTCTTTTATTATGAATGTAAATGAGCATCTTTACACAATTGAAATTGAATTCATGATTAGATTGAGAAATGTGTTGAAAAAGTTCATTGTTTAAGTTACCAATTCTAATGTCTCTTTTGTATTCTTTCAAGCGAATGTGAAGATTCCGAAATGTTTCACCAATATATTTTAATTTACAATTCTTACAAGGGATACAATAAACACAGGTGTCTTTCTGAAACTATTCTGGGTTGACGGCTAGAGTGTACTAAATCGTGGATCGTTTTAGAGGGTAAAAAGGCAGTTTTAATATCGTCTTTATTCAACTTGTTTATTATGCTGTTGGAAGAAAAAAAAATTGACAGAGTTATGAATCTATGGTGGGGAGAACTAGTTTTATAAGATTGTGAGTTGACATTAGTTCGAGGTTGATTCTTATTGTGGATTTTGAGGGCTTTAGATTTAGCAAACTGTATTAAAGATTTAGGGTATAGAAGGTTAAAGGAGTTTTCCATGTGGTTGAATTCATCATTTAGATATTTAGTGGAATAAAAGCGTTGAGTTCTGAAATTTTTTTTAAAAAAGCCTTTGATATCAAGTACCATTTTTTGAGTCTTTGGTATGACTCGACTTGGGATTGAACCCTAGTCTCCCGGGCCATTGGCGAACACTCTACCCAATGGACCAATAAAACATTTTCAAATTGATCCAATTCCGACATTGAATAACCTATGAGAAGTTGATATGTTGTTATTATTATGCTATATTAAGAAATAATAATAACAAATAAAACCAATTCTTAATTTGTATTTTTTAATGCAATTTCAACGTCGCTGTAACTTTTTTTTAATTCTCTGACCTTTAAAAGTTAGGGCTAATTCCAGAAAACGAAAAAAGAAAGTTATTTTTTGTGACACATGTACTAAAAGCAGCACATTGCAGATTAGAAAGTGCTCGTATCGTAACGGTAATTGTAATTGGAAATGAACACAGTGACCAGAGTTCAAATCCTGAAAGAAGCGTTTTGCATTTCACATCAGTGATTATACAATTAAGAAATATAAGAATCCAATTAAACTTCCTCCAGAGATGACTAACTTGTAGGGCAGACAGGGCTCTTTAAGTGGTCTGTCTAGGAGAAGGAAAACTCTGATTTTGAACCTGTTAAACACTACTTATAATTGACCTTGTGTCACATCCTGCTCGTGGTGGATTAGATGTGGTGCATTACTTCCTTGAAAATATATATCGATAAGTTTATAGTTAATACTCATACACTATGGGGTTGAGCTTTGTTTAGTTTCTGTGGATAATATCTACAATTTCCGCTCCCACTTTTCGAGCATTTTATCTTAAATTTTGAAGAAAAGAAAATGAGATAGCAAATACTTAAATATATTCAGTTCTGATTAAAACAAAAACCAAAAACAAAGCAAAAAAAAGGCAAAACTGATTGAATGGCGGTGAATAGCAAGCAACAAACGCCATCTGGCGACTGTCATCCAATTTATAAAACCTGATGAAAAATAAACCAACTTGAGGGCAAGTGAACCAAATTGTTCGTAAGTAGGGGGGAGAGTTGTGTTGTGTTCGTAAGTAGATGGAGTGTCAATACTTTTCGAAGCAGACCGGACGATCGGCTACACAGTATGACCTAAATTCGCTTGACAACAGCGAGACCCGGATGTCGTTCATGAGGCGTGACATCCACAAAACGGCAGGGCTGACTCAACACACAACAATGAGAAAAGAAAAAAACTAGTGACGTTTTTCAGCATTGTCACCAACGGCTGACGTCAGGTCCCGTTATGCGACCTTTGTCTCTTTTAGCCGAATAGTTGTATTTATTCTTTTTTAAAGCAGTTTTCACCGGCCAGTTCATAATATATGAATCTATTTATCTATCAATCTATCTATATTGGTCTATAAACACCTGTTGAGGTAGAATGGTTTGTTAACTGGCCGGTTTCTGGATACATTCGAACCGAACTGAACACTTTGTTGTTAAAACCTAGTGACAATATAAGTTTGTTACTTTGTTTCGTTCTTTTTCAATTCATAACCCATTCTTTCATTCTTTCTTTCTTTCTTTCTTTCTTTCTCGCTCTCTCTTTCTTTCTTTCTTTCTTTCTTTAATTGATATCAGTCCATCTGTTCATTTTTTTCTTGCTTGCTTTTTCCAATATTTAAATTCATCTCTCTCTCTCTCTCTCTCTCTCTCTCTCTCTCTCTCTCTCTCTCTCTCTCTGTCTATTTGTTCATTTCTTCTTGTCTTTCTTTTCCCAATCAATATCAATTCACCCATTCATTTCTTTCTTTCTTTCTTTCTTTCTTTCTTTTCCAGTTAATATCAGTTCATCTATTCATTTCTTTCTTTTTTTCTTTCTTTCTTTTCCAGTTAATATCAGTTCATCTATTCATTTCTTTCTTTTTTCTTTCTTTCTTTCTTTCTTTCTTTCTTTCTTTTCCAGTTAATATCAGTTCATCCATTCATTTCTTTCTTTCTTTCTTTCTTTCTTTCTTTCTTTCTTTCTTTCTTTCTTTCTTACTTTTCCAGTTGATATCAGTTCAGCCATTCATTTCTTTCTTTCTTTCTTTCTTTCTTTCTTTCTTTCTTTCTTTCTTTCTTTCTTTCTTTTCCAGTTAATATCAGTTCAGCCATTCATTTCTTTCTTTCTTTCTTTCTTTCTTTCTTTCTTTCTTTCTTTCTTTCTTTCTTTCTTTCTTTTCCTGTTGATATCAGTTCAGCCATTCATTTCTTTTATTTATTTATTCATTTATTTATTTATTTATTTATTTATTTTATTATTTATTTGTTTGTTTATTCATTTATTTATCTTCTATTTGTTTATGTATTTATTTATTCATTTAGTTATTTAATTTAGATCAGTCCATCCGTTCATGTTTTTCTTTCTTTCTTTCTTTCTTTCTTTCTATTTTCATTTATTTATTTATTTATTTATCAATTTATTTTTGTATTTATTTATTCATTTAGTTATTTTATTGAGATCAGTCCATCCGTTCATATCTTTATTTATTTATTTATTTATTTAATTTAGATCAGTCCATCCGTTCATTTATTTATTTATTTGTTTATTTGAATAATCTAAACAGTCTATCCATTAATATTCTTCTTTCTTTCTTTCTTTCTTTCTTTTTTTCTGACTCAAAATATAAGTAATTGAACAGGATTTAAATTTACAAACTTCCAAATAAAAATTAAAAATAAAGATTTAAAATAAACATTTCTAATTATGTTAACGGACAGTTCTTCAAATTGTGCTTGTAAAATCATCACACCACGTTATAAGTCTGGTTTCCTTATTTAACGGCATATTAAACGTCGGAGTTACAACCATGGCTTAGTGGCCTATATACCGCACTGCTACATCGTAGAAATAAGTTCGACCCCTGGTCACGCAATTATTTTCATTTTATGACAAACCGTCTCGTGAAAGGTATTAACCCCCAAATACTCCTGGTGGTAGCTTTAGTTGTACCACTACTATTCTTCACCAATGATTTCTTTGGCATTGAAGGTTGATATGCAATCAAACAAAAAAAAAAACAACCTTCGATGCCTCAGCCATCTTAGTAGAAAGACAGTAGTCGTACAATTTAACCCAGGACTGAAGAAGATAAAGCAGTTAATACGTCTCTGAAAGGTTTTAGTCCGAAAGTAAAACGTACTAGCGCAAATGAAGCTTGAACTCGCTTTCTATAATGTCAAAGTTTAGCACATTAGCCACTATTTCATTACTTAATTAAAATCAACAATCTAGACAAGAAACAAAAATGTTTAAGTTACTAAATCTCTTTTCGCTTCTCCTTTCACTATGTTTTGAGCGCTTGATTTTGCAATTCTTTTAAGATTGTTTGGCTATTTTGCTTGACAATATAAAATTTCAAAATGTTTTATGTTGACGTCAGAGTCTGTATTTTATTAATTTCTCTATCAGTTCGCACTCATACGCTTTCTTTGTCAGTGAAGCCTTCATTATTTCAACAGCAGCCTTTGCAGCGGGTATATATTCAAAATACTGATCAAGTTCTTTTATTTGGTTTGATTTGGTTTGGTTTGGTTTTATGACATATTAGCCATTGTAGGTTATTTAATGCCGAAACCGTTTTTATACATATAAACAGCTCTATATCAAACAATTCAGTTTAACATAAGTACACAGTTTAATTGTAAAAACCAGTTCTATTTCAAATAATTCAGTTTAGCATCAGAACAGATTTTTGTTTGCACACAGTTAAATACAAAAACAGTTCTATTTCAAACAATTCAGTTTAGCATAAGTACACCGTTTAGTTATATTTGACCCATAGATAGGACCCTATCAGGTGCAACCACTCCCGGTCAGAGTGCACCCGGGAGTGATGGCTACGAAGGGGTACTCTAGATTCCCCAAAGCTCCAGGATTACTTGAGCCTTGCCATCAGATTGTTTAGTGTCATATCAGGACATTCGTTGGGGCAGTTTTACCCCTCTGCAGAGATGCAGTCGGTGTATTCTGCAACCCCTGCTGACTGGGCCACAAACTCTTTTAAAAAATCCATCTAATAGCTCCCAGAAATGACCTCTTAAATTCTTTTTATGAAACCATCTAATTTAATCTTAATTGTTTTTACACTATTGTTGTTTTTGATTAGGAAAATTGTTCCAAAAATATTACTCTATAAGCAAAAAAATTCTTTGAGACAAAAAAAGAGGTTGGTATGGTTATTAAGATTTTGTTTTGTAGGTTGTTGTCATGGTTGGTCGTGGAATTTGGATTTACGTATCTGACTCTATTGTTTTCTTCTTCTTACCCCATCTAACATGTGAAGGCTACAAGAGAATTACGGGAGTAAGGAAAGAAAGACATAAAGATATCTTTTAACTTAAATCTTTATTTCTAGGTTTTAAACGGTTATTCAGTAGTGTGGAGATGTTTTCCGGAACTTATAGATGTAGTTGTGTTCCCCAAACAAGATGTTGAAATAGATTAGTTATTTTCGATGGGTGATAAATTTATGCCCAGCAGGTGTTTTGTGGGGTTTGTTAGCAGAGATGGCTACCCAAAGGAAAGTCATTGAAACAACGTGCTACTAAGCAGATACGTGGTCTTCCCCACTGGCAGCAGGAGAGAATTAGTTCTTTCCAATCCAGGCGGTCACTGCTGAATAAGACAGAGTTTCTTTTTAGCGCCGGTAAGTCTGTCTTTAAGGCATGCACGGCTTTCGCTTCTTGTCGGAGGTTTCTGGAAACTGCTGCACTTCTGAATTTGTATTACTTTACTTTTGATTTTTGTTTTTATTAGTCTCCACATTAGTAGACATTCTTTTTTTTTTAGTATGTTTTAAGATAAATTTCCAGTTTAGAAGAAATATTGGAAAAATTAATAACAAACATTGTAAACTAGATGTTGTTTTTTGTTTCTTTAGAAAAAAAGAGATTAGTTGAATTTTTTTGTACTTGTCAGTCGCACCTCGTATAAGATTCCAGGAATTTTTCTTACCCGTTGTAGACAGCTACTTTAACTACAAGTTCTACTACAGAGCTCTCAAATCTGTTAGTTTTAAAACCAATGTAACATTTTCTTCGATAGCACCAGCGAAGAGTCTATGTTATGACATAATGAGGTCAGAAGCCGAGTTCTGTTAACGCGGCTTCATTGAAATAGCGAAAAATAGAACCAGTCACCAACTGATAGATGATACTGTAAATAGGTTTATATTTCAAAAAGATTTTCGAACTCAAAATTCAAAGATTTTAAATGTGAATATCGTTAAACTGCTTTGATCACCACGACAACTGGCTGCATAGTCGAGTAGCGTATTCAACGAAAGAGAGAGTGGGGACCAAGTACCTCCCTAGTTCTCGAAGGAATGAGTGGTGAGGCAATCGAAAAAAGCAGGAGTAACAAAACATAACTTCATACCATTAGTTATAAATTAGGCGCCTCCTGTGGCATTAGTGAGCTTGGTTTGCAGACCGTTGTCAATGAGTTAATTTCTCACTAGGTGTCCAATATTTTCGTCCTTGTGTTCAATTAAGCTAATTCTGGATTCTCCTCCCAAAGACTTTGTGAAATGACGGCTAGAAACCCACAGAAAAGGCCGGTCTAGTCGAACGAAAATATCAATAATAGACGTGAAAACTAAAATAAAAGCGTGTTTGTCAATTTCTTTCATCACCAGGACAGGAATGATGAACGACATTAAGTTGTGTGAAAACCAATCTTTATCTTTACCCTCTGAAAATTTACATAAAGCCCACATCACCCCAAGGGCAAATTCATTAAATCTGAGGTGAATAATAAACCACGACAACTTTAGATAACAACTATAGCACTCACTGATAACACTGTTTGGTCTCTGAAAACGTTCAAGAGTAGATAAATGACAAGGGGTTCTATTTTTTCCGCTTAAAAGTATTCAGCAGCATATCTCTGCTTTCATATCAGACGACATTTTGCCTGACGTGAGGGCAGTTTCCACCTGTATCGAAGCAAAAAAGTTGTGTTATTAGTCGGAAGATTCAACTTTTACTAACAAGTCACCAATATTTTCTTCACCCATTATGAGTCATAGTTATTCTGGTCCCTATTTGTTGCAGTTTCCATGGAAGAAAACATAATGATTATTTCCGATGTTTCTTTCAAACGACATCGCTCTTATACATATATATATATATATATATATATATATATAAAGAAAGAAAAGTAAAGTTAGTGACCATAGTCAAGGGCGACCCGAAAGCTCCCCTTTCAATAGCTACTACACCGAGATGTAGAGGAGGGCGCTATTTCTTTCCCTGGATTGTTCCACTTTACGCTTGATACGTATTTTTTAGTGCTGAGTATAAAGCATAAGTATCACCTAAAGGATATTCAGGATAATTCTAGCTCTGTGTGAGATTCTTGCTCTTTTATATATATATATATATATATATATATACCGAGCCGTTGGGTTAATGAGTTGAGTGTTCGTCAATGGTCCAGTAGACCGTGTTCAATCCCAGGTCGACTCAAAAATAGTTCTTGATATCGCCTTACTTAACACTCAACATTATAAGGTAATGATCAAGGGTAAAATGAACCAATCCAAGGAATGTAGTAGCGCCCTCTCATACACCTCAGTGTGGTAGTTATAGAAAAAGGAACCTTCGGGTCACCCTGGACTAATGCCACCAACTTACACAAACACACACACACATATATATATATATATATATATATCCTCACAAATACCTCACAAATACTGACCATCCGTAGAATCCTTGAAGGCGTTCGGGCAAAAAACCAACAAGTGACATTACTATTTGTCGACTTTACCAGGGCCTTCGATTCCATCCACAGAGGGAAGATGGAACAAATCCTACTATCTTACGACCTACCAAAAGAAACCATAGCAGCGATAATGATTCTCTACAGAAACACCAAAGTGAAAGTACGTTCACCTGATGGAGACACAGAATACTTCGACATTGTTGCAGGAGTACTACAAGGAGACACACTAGCCCCGTACTTCTTTATCATCTGTCTAGACTATGTGCTTAGGACTTCGATCGACAAAATCAGAGAAAATGGCTTCGAGCTGACTAAGAGAAGAAGCAAAAGGTACCCCGCAAAAACAATCACGGACGCCGACTACGCTGATGACTTGGCGTTACTGGCGAATACGCCTAATCAAGCAGAGACACTACTGCATAGTCTGGAACGAGCCGCAGCTGGCATTGGCCTCCATGTCAATGTACACAGAACTGAATATATGTGTTACAACCAAACGGGCAACATTGCCACACTAGACGGAGCCTCTCTGAAACTAGTAGACAAATTCACCTATCTAGGAAGTAGCGTCTCATCAACCGAAAAAGACATCGACACACGACTGACGAAGGCATGGATAGCTATCGATAGGCACTCGATCATATGGAAGTCGGACCTAACCGATAAAATGAAACGCAGTTTCTTCCAGGCAGCGGTTGTGTCGATACTGCTATATGGATGCACCACATGGACGCTAACTAAGCGGCTGGAGAGGAAACTAGACGGAAATTACACAAGAATGTTGAGAGCAGTATTGAACAAGTCCTGGCGACAACACCCCACGAGACACCAACTATACGGACACTTGCCCCCCATCGCGAAAACTATACAAGTTAGACGAACCAGACACGCGGGACCCTGCTGGAGAAGCAAGGACGAGCTCATAAGCGATGTACTCCTGTGGACCCCCACATATGAATGTGCAAAAGCAGGACGACCAGCACGAACTTACATACAGCAACTATGTGAGGACACAGGATGTAACCCTGAAGACCTGCCGGAGGCGATGAATGATAGGGAGAAGTGGCGAGAGAGGGTCAGGGATATCCGTGCTGGCGGCGCGACATGATGATGATGATGATGATATATATGAGAGTTCATAGGCAGAAAAGTTAATCTGATAACGTTATATCTGGCGTTGATGATTTATTACTAACATGATCCAAGCACTACAATATTGACGAAAGAAGTGTTTGGATCGCAGTAGGGACAATCTAGAAAAATATACCTCATTTGTTCACATTTTGTGAGAGTATTTTGGTCAGCCTCTGAACTTTTCTGCTGACCCTCGCATTTACATAGAAAGCAACAAAAGTCTTAATAAGTAATCAATAAAAAGCGTACCATAAAATCCAATCCCCATAGCTCTGGGTTTAATAGTATCACTACTGTTCTTCGACAAGAATGGTTTTGGCATTAATTACCCAAGAAGTTTTATATACCATTAAAACAAACCAAACCACAATAAAATCCACAAAATTTTCCCAACGATAAAATACGTTGACAATATCCCCTGAAGAAGGGTAAGACCCAACCCACTAAAAAAAATGAAATGTCCAAGGCATGACACTAAACTGCATAAAATGGTGAGAGTCCAATCCTGAATATCTGAGAATTGTGGAGTACTCCTTCCGACTCGTTATTTTTTTCGTCCTTTCTGATAGGGTTCTATCTATGGTTCAAATATATCTGCTCAAAAACTATTCTGATTTAATAGGACTACTAGATGCAATTTAGCAGCAAATTATTTGTATTAAGATGTTTTACTTAAAGCTTGTTTATTAAAGATTGTAATTAGTTACTTGAAATCATACAAGTGGCTTGGTTTGGTTTAATGGCATATCAACCGTGTTTGGTTGGTTGGTTGGTTGGATTTTATGGCATATCAACATTGGTAGGTTATTTAATGCCTAAATAAATATTTATAAATAAACAGTTCTATTTCAAACAATTCAGTTTAGCATGAGTACACAGTTTAATCGTCAAAAATATAATCCTAGACAGGTTGACACGCCTTTAAAATCAATCAATCAATCAATAAAATCAACGAATACATACACTGACTACACAGTTTAAAAAGGTTAAAAATGTACAATAACTAACTGCAGAAGCAAAATGAAATTTACTCACTGGACTGCACACGCTGCTCAAAGCAATTGAACGAGAAGCCAGAGTGTCTATTTTAATTTAAAATCAATAACTACAGACAGACAATCAAAAATGTAGATAATATCAAACTAATACTTCTAGATCAACAATTCCGCTCACTGGGACGCTTTTTTTTAACAGGGATGCAAAATTCACCATCATAAAAAGAAATTATGGTTTGGTTTGGTTTGGTATGGTTTTATAGTATATCAACCATTGTTTGCCCAGTCGGTAGAACATTCCGACTGCACATCTACAGAGGGGTAAGACTTCCTCAACAGAGTGCCCAGGATATGACACTAAAAATCTGATAGTGAGGTTCCAGTGATGCTGGAGCTTTGGGAAATGCAGAGCACCTTTTCATTGCGATGGCACCCAGGTCCACTCTGGCCCGGAGTGGTAGGACCTAATAGGGATCTATCTATGTGTCAAATAGAACTAAACAGCGTACTTATACTCAACTGAATTGTTTGAAATAGAACTGTTTTTGATATTGAAACTGTACTTACGCTAAACTGAGTTGTTCGAAATATAACTGCTTTGACATTTAACTGTGTGTAAACAAAAACTATACTAATACTAAACTTAATTGCTTGAATGAAAACTGTGAGTCAAAACTGAATAGCTTGAATTAGAAATTAAATTGACTTTTAAACTGTGTACTTAAGCTAAAATCAATCGTTTAAAATGTACATTTTTATAAAATGGATTTGGCATAAAATATCCTAAAAAGGTTGATATGCCATAAAAACCCAAATAAACAAACATTGTAGGTAATTTAATGCCAAATCATCTTTATACATATATATCAAATATATGTATGATTTGTAAATATGTTTTGTTGATAAGGTTTTTAAATGATCCTAAGCTTATTATTTGCACACAGTTAAATAGTTTTAAGTATTGTTATGTAATAAAAACAATTTGATATAAGTCATTTGTTTGCACACATTCAAATAGATACACATGATATGTAAGAGATATTAGTTCGTTGGTAATTTCGTTTTTATATGAGTTAGAACTAATTTGTTTACACACTGGTGTTGCTATTGTTTCTACACGGTTAATTGGTTTCAATTTTTGTTAACTAATACAACTTATTCTATTCAATATTAATCATTTGTTTCACCCAGGGAAGCGGTTACAAGTATTGCTATTTAACACTGATTATTATATTCAACATTGCTCATTCATTTGCACACAGTATAATGGTTCTTGCAATGTATAACTAAGAATTCCATTATACATCCTTCATTTGTTTACACACAGATAAATGATCACACAGTTCTATTTCAAACAATTCAATTTAGCATTAATTATTTGTTTGCACTCAGTTTAAATGTTAGATAGTTCTATTTGACCTCTAGATAGGACCCTATTAGATGCTACCACACCGGGCCAGGGTGGATTTGGGAGCGATGGCAATGAAGGGGTACACATTTCCCAAAGCTCGAGCATTACTAGATCATCACTATCAGATTTTTGGCTTCATATCCAGTCACTTGTTAGTAGGTGGGGTCTTATTCTTCAGCAATGATATAGTCGATGTATTCTACTGCCCCAGCCGACTGGGACTAGAAAGAATTGAATTGAAATAAAAACGAACTGGACAATGATAAATGGATAAAATGTCTCTAAACACAGACCCCAAATGGTTTTAAGATCAAATAAAGCCATACTCAAACCACTGCTTTGATATAAGGTGGACAGTTTGGAAGTATTAGTATAGGATAGATTTGGTCGAGGGGGATATGTGTAAGTCTTGTTAAGTGTAAATCATGGACGTGGACGAGTATTAAAAATACCATCTTACCTCGGTACCGAATCCGGAAGTAGTCAGCCGAAGTATTTGTTGCACGCCCCACCTTACGGGCAAGTGTGGCAGAAGGCCTTTTTTCGGTGGGTCCAGGCGCAGGGCCGTAGCCCACACGCGCCCGGCATTTCCCAAAAATGCCGACGGCCCCGTCGGCATTCCCCTTATTAGGGGCGCCTCAGGCTACGGGCGATTAACCCAACCTCCCTGAAGGGAGTAAAAGCCTGGAGGAAGGCCCCCCTGAGGCCGAAGGAATTCCCCAGGCACCGAGACACACTCGGCCAGATCCGTGCCTCGACAACACGGCCGGCCAAAGCGCTACCCAGCGCCTGGAGAGGTCCAGTCCAAAATCAATCTGTCGCCAAAATGATTTGGACCGCGGCTGAAGTAGTCAGCCGAAACCGGATGAGGTAAAGATAGTATTATATATAGTAGAGGAGTGTGGAATGCCCTGTTTTCCTTGGCTGTTACTGAAGGACAGATGTCTATAAGAACGGCAGAAGTCCGGCCTTATTATTTTATTTATTTATTTTTTTTTTTTTTTTACTTTAGTAGAGGCACGAGCGTAGCACGTCGCGATCAAGGAGGCGGCTTGGCTCTTCCAGAGTCATGCCGGGGTTTCTGTCGGAGCCGATATGATGCAAAAAAAAAACGAAATCGGCGATGAAGACAGTGCGTCACTGAGGACCTACCTTGATGCATCTAGGATGTATGATTGAAAAATAGACAGATGTGAGTTGACTTGCAAACAACTAAATAAACAAATGCCAAAGTTAAATTTCTGAATTAAACAGTTGCTGCTAATTCGAAGCATATAAATTAGGCTTTACAAATATCGTCCAAGTTTGGAGATCATCGCCAAGTTCTTTATATAGCGGAACTGATAAAATAAACAGTTCAATACAGTAAGACGCAAAAAGTTCCTGTTCATTCAACGAATGAATATACTGTATTACTAGTTCATTTTCCTTCGCTTCTTTTGTGACATATCAACCCTTTCAAAAAACTATAAAGATCTATTCCTCAAATCTTTCCTTTCTAGCAACTATTTGAGAACAATTAATAAATGAAGAACTACAAAGAAATATTCTTCACTTCTGTTTAACCCCCCCCTCTCTCTCTCTCTCTCTCTCTCTATCGCTCGCTCGCCCGATCGCTTGCCCGCTCTGGGTCGCCCGCTCTCTCTCTCTCTCTCTCTCTCTCTCTCTCTCTCTCTCTCTCTCTCTCTCTCTCTCTCTTGAGAATGACACTAAACTGTATCTTATGGTGAAGTTCCTGTCCTAGATCTTTGGGGAATCTCGAGCAACCCTTCATTGCCAATAATCCCAGATTCACTTTGACTGGATTGATATCACCTGTTAGCATTCCATCTATGATTCAAGTTCAATCGTTTACTAAGGATTTTTATAGATTGCTTGAAAGCATACAGCTGTGTGCAAATTATTTGTATTAGACAGGAATACTTCATAAATAAAATTACTCTCGTGAAATAGCAATACTTGAAACCATTTAACTTTGTGCAAACAATAAACAACAATACTTGAAACCATTTAACTGTGTGAAAACTCTTACAACTTGTTTAAGTTGGTTATCTAAAAACTATCATCTTACAAATTTTATATATATGAATATACATATGATAGAAATATGTTAAAATCAAACACTTAACTCATATTTAGATGTGTGATATTTCGTTTGGCCTTATTTCATCGTCATGAATTTCTTCAAGACAGAGACTGTTTTCTAAGTTTTCTCAACTTTTTCTGCAACAACTATACCCCCTCCACACTCCTCACATGCTTTTAGATAGAAAAACTCAGAAAACCATCTCTGTCTTGCAGAAGTCCGTGAAGATGAAATAAAGCCCGAACGAAATACCATTCATTTAAATCTGAGTAAAGTGTTTGATCTATCCAACTTTTCACATATTTCTATCATACTGTCAGATTCACTACAAATCTATTTCAACATTACGTCGGAATACATATATATATATATATGTAAGGATTTGGCATTAAATAACGCACAAGGTTTGATTTTCCGGTCTCTTGATCAGCTCTTGTGATGTAATGGTTAGCAAGCCAGATAAGCAAACTTTCACAAGTGAGTTCGAGTCTCAAAAGCTTAATAAATTACTACCCCCAGCCACCTGAGAGTCGTGTTTGGAGACTGAACAATGACTGGCATAGCTCACATTGCACCCAGTGAACCTGTGACTCGTATTGACAAGCAGCACCTAAGTCTCGACTCATGTACGAACTACCTCTCCCCTAATTCCCACTATTTAAAACAACCTAGTAACTGGGTAGGAGGCATGGACATATATATCAACTCCCAAGGGATGATATGGCATAAAACATCAAACCAACTCACAAACTCTCTCTCTCTCTTTCTCTCTCTCTCTCTCTTTCTCTCTCTCTCTTTCTCTCTCTCTCTCTCTCTGTGGGTGAGTGTGTGTGCAAATATATATTGTTGTTGTTGGCGAGTGTAGTCGAGGGCGACCCGAAGGCTCCCTTTTCAGTAGCTACTACACCGAGGTGTAGGGGAGGGCGCTACTCCTTTCCCTGGATTGCTCCACTTTACCCTTGATACGTACCTTATAATGCTGAGTGTTAAGCAAAGAGGTAATAAGTACCATTTTTTAAGTCTTTGGTATGAATCGACCTGGGATTGAACTCCCAGGCCATTGGCGAACACTACCCTCTTAGCTATATATATATATATATATATATATGACAAGTGCCATATCTTGACAGACCATATCCGTTTTTTTTAACTTTAAAATTACAAATCAAACATCATGACTGATGACTAATTCATATTGTCAAAAAATATAAAATGGCATTCTTGATATTGGAGAAGAATACATGAACTATATGACTGCGTGAAAGCAAATGATTATTGCTTAATAGAATTATAAATATTACAAAATGCGTAAGGTGATACTATTTACCAACCCCTCCGTTCGGGCAGGATATGACACAAGGTCAATTTTTCAGCGGAGTTTAACAGGTTTGAATTCAGAGTTTTCCTTCTTCTAGACTAGTTGCCTCACCAAGGCTGAAGAACACAGTCTGTCCTACTATTTACCCATAGCTGGAGGGAGAATAATTGGATTCATACCTTCCCCAAGGGTATTAGTGTGATGTGAAATGCAATCAGTCTCGTCCAGGATTTGAACACGATTCGCCGTGTCCATTTCCTACGACGATAACAACTACACCACGGGCACCTCCAATGCGTAAGGTGATAAGGTTGTTAGACATATGTACGTCGTTGGATTATCGAGACTTGCGTAGTAAGATAACTAGTGACAATGCAAGCAACAGGGGTTTTTTTTCAGAGTACCTTCTCTTTGACTTTTCCTGTCAAAAATACCTTCAAGTCAAGAGATATTTTATGCAAGAGCTTCCTCCCCCAGGTTTGATTTTAGATTTAACTCTTCCCTTGGTGGCTTGTCTCCACCACGGCTTTGTCATTTGACTGGGGCCTCTTCTATCCCATAAATTCATATATCATTATCATCAACATCTATGGGTTAAATAGAACTAAGTAGTGTACTGAATTGTTTTAAATTAACTGTTTTTACATTTAACTGCGTGTTTAAACAGTGTACTTATGCTAAACTGAATTGTTTGAGATAGAACTGTTTTTGACATTTCTCTGAGTATAAACAAAACTATACTTATTCTAAACTGAATTGCTTGAAACGTTCATCAAAATGACTCAATTCGGCATTAAATGACCCGAAAGGTTTTGATACGCCGTAAAACAAAACAACCAACCAACCAACTATACTCACCAACCCTAACTCCATACGAATTTTTCGCATTTCCAAGACAAATTAACTTTTGAGGCTGCCCTTCAGATATTTTTTAGAGTTGTCTCCCTTAACATTTCCAGGAATAATAGAAGATCATTAAGTAATAATGCTATTTGCATTTTCTCAATTGATTTTCTTTATATTCTACTGTTTCGGCTTTAAGAGTAATCAGTTTTCATTGGTTCCCGTAATTTTCTTTGCTTGAATATTGTTTTCCATTTTCGTATACATAACTTTTAATTAGTGACAGCACCAGTTAAGGTCCTATCTAGCGGTTACATAGGTCTTTTTTAAAATTATGAGTATTAAATCAGAATACTTGATAGCATATAAATGTTTGGGGAAAAATGTATTTATATTCGAGGGAACGGTGTGCAAAAAGAAAAAAGAAAAAAAGAAAAAACAACTACACGAAAAATAACAATAAACGGGTACAAAAAACGTGATTTTCTAACCTATAGGCATGAAATAATCCTAGAGAGGTTGACATGCCGTTAAAATCAATCAATCAATCAATTAATCAATCTAATCTACGCAAGCTGGTTCGAGTCTAAAGCAGCATTAGTTTTGGTTTGGTTTCTTCGTTTAATGGTATATCAACCTTCGTGGGATACTTAATGCCAAATCTATCTTTGCAGACAGTATTCAACTCAGTGCTTTAGAAGAACGATATGCAATAAAATTCTGTTTTAAACTTGAAAAAAATGCCACCACAGAAACATATGGAATGCTTCAGACTGCTTTTCGACGATCTTGCATGAATCGAGAATCAGTTTTTAGGTGGCATAAGAGATTCAAGGAAGTTAGGGAGTCTGTGAGGGATGATGAGAGGCGTGGGACGATTAGGAAGTCAATACACCAGAGTTGATTGGCCAAAGGGTTGGGGTTAGGGTTACTATGTTGAGGTTTTAATGGAGTTCAGCAAGAGATTCCGTCGGAAGAGGACAGCACTCTTCAAATCGGGTATTTCCACCAGGACAATGCACCAATCCACAACTCCATCCTTGTCACAGTCTATTTGACGAAGATTGGCATCAAGACAGTTCCTCAGCCTCCCTTTAGTGCGGACCTTGCTCCCTGTGACTTTTGGTTATTCCCTAATCTCAGAGGCTGTCGTTATGAGACAATTAAGGAGATGAAAGAGGCTGTGACGAGGGTCATTGACACGCTCACACAAGAGGACTTCCATGGGGTCTTCCAGAAGTTGTTGGAACATTACAACACGTGCATTGCAGCCGGCGGAGATTATTTCGAAGGGGACTACAGTTTCATGTGTATACTATCAAGAAAAGTGCCCATACGAAAAAAGTCTGGAAACTTATTTAATGATCCTCGTATATATGTATAGTTTTGTGTTATAATATATAGTACATCATATAAAACGATATAATATCATAGATTATATATATATATATATATATATATAGGCAAATAGTATGGTACATTGAGCTTTTTAGCATTGGTAAGGCAACCGGTCAAGGAGAAGTAAAAACTGAATTTAATAGCTGAGGAAAACTTGTAGCACACTGGGGTACCATTCTTATGTTCTCAACTCATCAAAAAAGTGTACCTATCATTCACCGCTGTAAACAAAGCACTTTTGGAAGTGCCCGTGGTATAATGGTTATCGTCGTAGGAAATGGACACAGCGACTCGAGTTCAAATCCTGGACGAGACTGATTGCATTTCACATAGCACTAATACCCTTGGAAAAGGTATGAATCCAATTATTCTCCCTCCAGCTATAGGTAAATAGTAGGACAGCCTGTTCTTCAGCCTTGGTTAGGCAACTAGTCTAGGAGAAGGAAAACTCTGGATTCAAACCTGTTAAACTCCGCTTAAAAATTGACCTTGTGTCATATCCTGCCCGAGCGGAGGGGTTGGTAAATAGGGTAAACAAAGCACTTTTGTATGTCAATTGCGAAACTTTATCGTTGTCCATGATCATCATCGAATCAATGGATAAACATTATTACTCATTATATATATATATATATATATATATATATATATATATATATATGCATCAAGTTGGATTTGGTTGAAAGCTAAAAGTCTTCAGCATGAATGGAATGCACGTGGGACCACCATTCCTGTGTAATTACGTAACATCAAGAAACAGTTACTGCAAGAGCGCAATGACATTAACGGGCGAAAGTAAACGCGTTTTTAAAAATTACAAACTGCACTAAGAATGAAGATGAACGTACAATGTAATCTCTGCTTTTACTTGATCTGGCATATATATATATATATAATTCTTTTAAATACCATGTCCGGTTGCAAAAGCTGCTTGGTAGCGCCAGGAGTAGCAGTACTGCCTTGAACCACTCAAACTGTGTTATCACCCCTGGTTGGTGGCTGATGAGGACAGGGTATCGCACGTGCTTTCACACATTGTAAGATGAAAAAAATACATATATATATATATATATATGGGGTTAGTCATGAATAATTTCCGTTTTTGTAAAATACAATTTATTCATGAATAATCTAATGAATTAATTTTAATCAATCAATCAGTCATTATTTAAAATCACCTCTTGCCGTTTATCAAGTTGGTTGATGGTTCTTCTCAAGTAAAATTCTGCTGGTTTTGAGCTTAAGAAATTTTCTACCAATTTTTTTTTATTCAAAGCCTTTTGTAGAGAACGAAACATACAGGAATCACGTGGTGCAAAGTCTTGTAAATATGGAGCATGGGATAGAATAAACCTGCCTAAATTTAATACCTTTTCCTAGATGATTCTTGCCGAATGTCGCCTAGCGTTATCCTGCAGAAGCACAACGGTTCTTTTTATTGACGAGTACGGAGCGTTTTATTTGAAGATTTGCATGCATCCACGGAGAGTATGTCTGCCTTTAGTGTATGATTGTATTTTAAAATCACAGAATAAATAAAATGGTCTTCACGAGTTTATAATCCAAATATTTGAGATTTATAAATGCTCTGACACTGAACTATATTTACACACTTTTCTTTATTGGGTTTCTTTTATTGTAAATATATTTCAAATAAATAGGTCCACGAAAAGATTCTTATTTTTTAAAGATTTATTCATTTTGTTTTTAGATATATGTATATTTCCAGCTTGTTGCTTTCGTCAGAGAACATATGTGGCACAAGGCCATGTGAATGGGGTACTCAATGAGATTTGAACTCACTCGCGTTTGAATGGTTTTCTGTTTTGTATGGGTTTATCTACAGGTGACTCCTTCCTTTTCTCCAAGTGTGTCTATTTTAGTCTGTTTTACCCCTTATTGGTCTTCGATATTTGATATGATTTAGAGTTTTGGTCGTTTTACCCTGTGTTGTTTTGTGTGTGTGTGTGTGTGTGTGTGTGTGTGTGTGTGTGTGTGTGTGTGTGTGTGTGTGTGTGAGTGTTAAAGTGGTTTTGGATTTAATTTACAGTTACTGTTTCTTTGTGTGTGTGTGTGTGTGTGTGTGTGGTTTGGACTTTTTATGGTGGTGTGGCTTGAAATTTACTGATAATTACTTTTTACTAACAATTTTTTACTAATAATTTTTGAGTGTGTGTATATATAAACATATATAAGTATGTTTGTCACCATTTTTGTGTGTTTGTGTGTGTGTGTGTATATATATATATATATGTATATATATATATATATACATATAAAGAGAGAGAGAGAGAGAGTGATTCATAAATAAAGAGTGGCCCATATCAGTGATATATATATATATATATGTGTGTGTGTGTGTGTGTGTGTGTGTGTGTGTGTGTGTGTGTAGGGATAGCGTATGCACAGAGTCAATGGTGCTTGGTAACTCTTAGTTTCACGCTTTTTTGATTATTGGTTTACAGCGCTTGCCAAATAATTTCCCCAGACATTTCGTCAATTGTCTCCGGTCTACATTTAAAGGCTTAAGCTGCCAGGAATCTCCAGTGGAAGTAATAACAAAGAAGATGGACGTAGTGATCGAATCGGCCATGGGATCTGTTTCGATATAAGGACAGTTTTAAGCGCAGCAGATGATTCCGAGTTTTTCTTCACCAAGACTGGTAGCTTTACCGAGGCTACTGAGTCCAGCCGACGTAACTGCTGACTCATAGCTGTAGAAAGAAGAGAAGAATCCATACACTTCAAAAGGACATAAGCTCGAAGAGAAGAACGAACAGCTTCGAACAAGATTTGAACTCGGTTTGCAGGTTCCATTTCGTTACAATGAACACTATTATTAATATTCACAATTCAATTCTATGACGTGTTTATTTATCCTCTCTTCCCAACAACGTTGGAATATGTAACGTAAGGTGCACTGCAGGAAGCAATCGTCCCGGCGAGCGAAGACAAGAACTGCTCGTGTACCGTTAGGATTTGTCTTTAGGGCGCTGTAGGCACCGGAGAATAAACCCAGCTTCGAACCCTTTTAGGTGCTGCATGCGGTAAAGGCACTCTGGAACTGTGGTAAATAAGTTTTATGCTTCCCAACACTGGCCTAGTCGACTAGCAGAGCAGAATACAGCGACTGTGACTCTACATAGGGGTAAGACTCCCCCAATGAATGTCCTGGATATGACACTAAAAATCTGATGGCGTAGCTTCAGTAATAGGGAAGCTTTGGAGAATGTGAAGTACTCATTTATTGTCTACGATCCTTAGTCCAGTCTGACCAGGAGTGGTAGCACCTGATAGGATCATATCTATGGATCAAATAGAACTAAACTGTGTACTTATGCTAAACTGAATTGTTTCAAATAGAACTGTTTTAACATTTAAACAGTGTACTAATGCTAGACTAAATTGTTTTGAAATAGAACGGTTTGTTTGTATAAAAAGAGATTTGGCATTAAATAACCAACAATGGTTGATATGCCGTAAAACCAAACCAAGCCAAACCAGACCTCTCGATACAAGGTGAAGAAGCGAATTATGGCACTTATGATATTGTTGCTGCCACTTAAAGAAAAATATACAAACATTCAATAAATAAAAGGAATTATATCATAAAACGTCTAAGAGGAAAAAACATTACTTTTTTTTCCGATATAATCTCCATTATTTATGACCAATTTTTCCCACCGAAAAACAAGTTTTTGTATTCCTTCTTCATAGAAATCTTTGGACTGAGTTTTTAACAATTTGCTCACGGTTTTCAGCACTTCATCATCGCTAGAAATCTTTGACCCTCACAGAAATTCTTTGAGGGAGTCAAACAAGTAGAAATCGGAGGAGGCTAGATCTAAACAGCAAGGAAGATGAGGCAACTGTTCCAACCCAAAAGACGGATTGTTTCCACTGCTCTTGCTGCTTGGTTTCTTTGTTTTAATGGCATATCAACCTTTGTAGGTTATTTAATGCCAACGCCAACTTTCTACAAGAATAGTAGTGATACTATTTAACCCATAGTTTGGAGGATAAGAAGGCTCATACCTTTCCCAAGGGTATTTGTCCAAAAGAAAGCAAGCGAATCAACTGAATCCACCATCTAAGGTGTAATCACCACGGTGGGCATGCCAGACCTGTCTTTATCTTAAATACTAATTCAACTTTCTTTATCCGATTTGACCCATTTGTTAACATTTTTTTTCTCTAAAATATGCTTCTCCGAACACCTCACACATTATTCTGTAAATTTCGCATGGTTTGCTCTTTTCAGTCACCAAAAATTTGCTGACAGACCTCTGTTCAAGCCTGGAACAGTCTCCATGATTTCCCGCTATTTTGAATCGCTTCAAAACTAAAGTTTCTATGAGATTAAGATAATTTTTGCCATAAACCAGTTCCAGAAAATGTAGAATTTACATTTATGGAGAAAAAAATTCTGAAAAAAATGTTTTTCTTGCTTTTTTTTTTTTTGTGGATTTGTTTTAATGCCATGTCAACCTCCACGGGCTATTTAAAGCCAAAGTCATCCATATAGAAGAATAGTAATGTTAGTATTTTACTCATAACTGAGGTGATAAGGAAACTCATACTTTTCCAAGAATATTTGCCCGAAAGTGAACTTGCATACTATGATGTCGTAATCCAGTACGTTAGCCATTACATCACAGAGACGATGTCTTTGCATTTTTTTTTTTCCTTTTTTATTCCCTTTCTTCATAGAATGACCCTCGTACTTCCCCTCCCTGCACTGCAGCTAGCGTCTGCGCGCCAGCAATCTTTAATTCGGGTGATCAATCTGCCTATCCGTGGTTAAAGTTGATTTTCGTAAGTTTGGAGGTACAACACAGAATATCAAGAAAATTCACGTAAAAGTGAAAAGCAAAGAAACCCCACCCATCCCCACAAAATATGCGAAAAAAAAGAAAGATAAAATAAAAGCAAAACAAAACAAAACAAAAAAAATGGCAACAACATATACTCTCAGTAAATTGTTGAAAATACTTTTCAAAACTAAAGATCGATTTGATTTTTAATCTGCGGACTTTTAATCTATCAGAATATATTCATATCTACATAGTTACATCTGTTCATATCACTATCTATCTATCTATCTATCTATCTATCTATCTACCATGACAATTTTTTGTCATGTTTTTTTTTTTTGTTATTTGTTGTTTGTTTTTTTTGTTTCGTTTTGTGTGTGTGTGTGTGTGTGTGTGTGTGTGGTTTTTCTGTTTTTTTTTTTTTTTTGCTAGAGGTGTCTGCTTTTTTTTCCCTTTTGCGAGTGTTTTCTTGATATTTTCTATTGTACTTTATTACATTTTAGACATTTATTGTGTTGTTGTTTTTTCTCCTATACTTTAAAATATGCTTTTATTTCTATTTTATCACCTTCTTTACTTGTTTACTCCTTTCCCATCCCTCGACCAACGTCCAGTCCTTTAAAGGCATGCTTCGTTTGCCGACAGGTTGAAAGAAGTGTAGTTAACCTGTTCTTAGTTAAGTGAGTCATTGTTTGTTTCTTTACTTGTCATGTGCATTGAGACTGGGAGGTCATTTTATTTTATTCTATTTTTTGTTTCATTTATTTATCTATTTATTTTCACATCGTCGTCAGGCGATCGAGATACGTGACTACGGATTGTTTTTGTAGTCTGGCAAGACGAACATGAGCTTGTTTGTAAATATAACAGCTAGTTTTGTTTTGTTTTTTTTCTCGTCTGACACAGATAGATAGATAGATAGATAGATAGATAGATAGATAGATAGATAGATAGATTTTACAAGTATGCTAATATGTAGACGACTACAGAGATAATGAAGTAGAGAGGCGCCAAACTTTGAGGTAAAAGAGCTACTCTCTCTTGAAAATCTAGACTGTAATTTTCAGGTGAGCAACCCTGATTGAAAATCGACTGATAGATTGAAGACGTGTTAAAAATTCAGTTCATGATTGTCTCTCAGAAGTCGCGTTCTTAAAAACAGAATGATCAACAAATGGAAGTAGATAGATAGATAGATAGATAGATAGATAGAAGCGGAAGCTTAAGAAATGAACTGCAAAGTGATTTGTTTATGGCGGTAAATGTTTTCGTTTAACTGATAACAAAAGAATGATGCAGCAGTGTGCTATAAGTAAAGTTGGCGACCGTAGTCGAGAGTGACCCGAAGGCTCCCTTTTCTATTGCTACTACACCAAGGTGTAGGGAAGGGCGCCACTCCTTTCCCTGGAATTATTCACTTTACCCTTGATCCGTACCTTATAATACTGAGCATTAAGCAAGGAGTCACCAAGTAGCAATTTTTGAGTCTTTGGTATGACTCGACCTGGGATTGAACCTCGGTCTCCCGGGACATTGGCGAACACACTAACCATCATGCCAATGTCCGATCTGTGTGCAATTGGTTCTCCCGAATAACATTGAGATAAGAATAGAATGATAAGTGAATGGAAGATAGATAGATAGATAGTGAGAAAGAGAGAGAGAGAGAGAGATTTTATGAGTATGATAATGTCCAGACTACTATAGAGACAATGAAATACAGAGGTGTCAAACTTCGTGATGAAAGAGCTTCTCTATCTTAAAAATCTAGAAAGGTAATTTTCAGGTTGGCAATTCTCATTGAAAATCAACTGATCTGAGTTGATCTTGGACACGTGTGAAAATATTCAATTTATGTTTGTCTATCAGGAGTAACGTTTAATAAACTGATGAATAAATAAATGGAAGATAGATGGAGAGAGAGGGGGGTGCCTGTGGTGTAATGGTTATCGTGGTAGGAAATGGACACGGCAACACAAGTTCAAATCCAAGACGAAACTGACTGCATTTCATATAGCACTTATACCCTTGGGAAAGGTATGAATCTAATTATTCTCTCTCCAGCTATAAGTAAATAGTAGGGCAGACTGTGTTCTTCAGCCTTAGGGAGGCAACTAGTTTAGGAGAAGGAAAACTCTGAATTGAAACCTGTTAAACTCCGCTTAAAAATTGATCTTGTGCCATATCCTGCCCGAGCGGAGGAGGTGGTAAATATGGGGAGAGAGAGAGAGAGAGATTTTATAAGTATGATTTTATAAGTATGATAATGTCTACACTGCTATGGAGACAATGAAATACAGCGGCGTCAAACTTCGAGGTGAAAGAGCTTCTCTATCTTGAAAATCTAGAAAGGTGATTTTCAGGTTGGCAATTCCCATTGAAAATCAACTGATCTGAGTTTATCTTGGACACGTGTAAAAATATTCAGTTTTATCAGGAGTAACGTTCAATAGATAGATAGATAGATAGATCGATTGATAGAATTTAATAGTATGTCAACCAATCGAGGGTTATTTTCTGCCTATAGGTTAAGGAATCGCGTGCATTATATGTTCATATTTACATATTTTGAGTAGTCGTTTCTTGAGAGTTTTTAGGGATAAGGGGGATCGTCTTTTCGTTTTTTTGTGGGGTGCGCGCGTGGTCCTATTGAATACGAATACTTGCAGATCATGTTGAACGTAATAGCGCGACTAGAGTTCGAACTCGCTTACATCGATGTTGCAGTTCAGCATGTTAGCCACTACGCCACTTGTATTTGTTCGGTATGTTAGCATCTACATAACTCTGTGCAAACAAATTATTATTAAATAGGAATAGTTGCTTAAAACTATAAAATTGCCTATAAATGATTAATATTGGATAGGAATACTCGTTACTATATAACTGTGCAAACAAATAATTAGAAATATGTTACAAAAACGTATGATTCAGAAAAGGATTTCAGTGAAACGTTGAAAATATGAATAATTACGATTGTAATCAAACATTTAGAAATGAATCAAATTTCGGCATGAAAGAACCCATAAGAAGTTGATATACCGTTAACAATATCAAAACAGATCAAAGGAAATGTTAATATGGACTCCTTGGTATTCTTTAATAACCTTGAGTTTTATCTGATGATTTTCCTTAGTTTTTATTGTTTTTAAATCATAATTCAACATTATTTATTGCATCTCGCACTTCTTTTTTGGCTTAAATACACATATCTTCACCAATATTTTGATCTTCTACGATAATTCTTTTATAAATTGATATTAGGAATCTGAAATCTTTTTTTTTTTTTTTTTTTTTTTTGTAAGGTGACAATAGCCAGCTTCCTAGGTTAAGAAAGAGAATTGGAAAAGGGAATTGTGGACTATGGCCAGTTTTCTATGTTGGGAAAGAGAATTGGGAGAGAGAATCATGGACAATAGTCAGTTTTCTAAGTTGGGAAAGAGAATTGGAAAAGAGAATTGTGGACTAGGGCCAGTTATCTATGTTGGGAAAGAGAATTGGGAGAGAGAATTATGGACAATAGTCAGTTTTCTATGTTGGGAAAGAGAATTGGGAAAGAGAATTGTAGACAATGGCCAGCTTTCTAGGTTGGAAAGTGAACTACGGACAATAGTCCGTTTTCTAGGTTGGGGAAGACAATCGGGAAAGAGAATTGCGGACAATAGTCAACTTTCTAAGTAGGGAGAGAGACTCGGGAAAGAAAATTGTGGATAATGGCCAGCTTTCTATGTTAGGAAAGAGAACTATGGACAATAGTCAACTTTCTAGGTTGAGAAAGAGAATAGGGAAAGAGAATTATGGACAATGACCAGTTTTCTATGTTGGGAAAGAGAATTCGGAAAGAGAATTGTGGACAATGTTTAACCTTCTAAGTTGAGAACGAAAATCATCATCCATGTACACTTTAGCACTAAAGCTTCTTGGTTGTGACCTGTATCGCATTAATAATTCTTGTTCAAGAATTTGTTGACAAAAGAGGAAATTGGTTTCACACTAAAACAATAGAAAAACTAGAAAACTATTACGGATACAGATTACACAGATGATCTAGAGCTTCTTGTAAATGCACCATCGCGAGCTAAATCTCAGCTGCATAGCCTTTAGCAGGTAGCAAGAGACTTCGGCCTCTACGCAAACTCAGATAAAACTGAATTCATGTGTTTTAACCGAAATGGTGCCATTCAGTTAAATGTCGCTAAAATCTGCATTCCAGTTCAAATACCTTCATATTACTATAGTATGGTTGCACCTCTCGGACTTTAACGAAACTCTTAGAGAAAAAGGAAATACACAAGGATGCTGCCTGCTGTTTTGAGCGCATCCTGGAAACAGCACCCCACAAAACAGCAGCTGTACAGTCACTTACCTTCCATGTGACAAGCTATTCTAATAAGACTGGCAATACATGCTGGGCACTGCTATTGAAGTACATAAGAATCATAAGCGATGTTCTCCGTACACTAGACGCCATCTAGAGGATTTACCAAGAGCGATGACTGATAAAGACAGATGATGAGACAAAGACAGAGTAAAGGGAATTTGTGCTGTTGGCACGCCCTGATGACCATCTTGGCATAATCAACTTTGAAAGGGTCTATAACTTTACTCCCTACAACCATCACCATCAAGTTGTACTAACACAGAATTCCCTGACTCTCTCTCTCTCTCTCTCTCTCTCTATCTCGCCATCCGTCCCTATCATCCATCGCCCCGAACAGGTCTTCTAGGCTGCATCCAGGGCCTGCACAGATATTATGTAAGTCCTTACTGATCGACCAACACTTGTATAGCCATGGGTTGGAGTCCATAAAGGAATGTCACTCAGGACTTCGCACGTACTTCTCCTGCAATGCCCCGTATGTCTTGTTTGTCTAACGTGGATGGTTGGTGAGATAGGAGGTAAGTGGTCGTACAGCTGTTGTTTTTCAGGTGATTTACTCAAAACAACGTTTGGCATTCTTATGTACTTACCATCTAGCTTTTTCTCCAAGCGTTTCGTTAGAGTCTAGATGGTGCATTCATACCGACACAGCAGCAATTTGGAAGAAATTCCGTTTTATTTCGTCAAAGAGATCAAATTTCCTTATGACCAACAACCTGTCAATATCATTCGACGCCTTCCTTATGAAGATGGTGAGATCGCTTTCAGTTGATAAGATATTGCTACCGAGGTATGTGAACTACTTAACTCATATCAGAGGCTTACCACTTAAGTTGAAGATCGCTTCTTCTTGTTTAAAATAATGATCACTGCCTTACTAGACCAAAATCCTACACTAACTGTTGTCCATTGTCTTCTAAGTTGAGTGGGGTGACGATTTCCTTAAAGGACCCAGCTTCTATCCAGCTATCAAGTCCATCCAATGCAGCTCTACATATATTACTAAAATTACAGTTGAGAGATCTGTGTCCATATACATCGTGTATTTGTATTGTGAAAAAATTGTCTTACGTAATAGAAGCTGATATATTACTTTAAGATAGCAACTACGTCGTGACGGCTAAAGTACTGAACTGCAGTCTCGAAGGAAGCGAGTTTGAACTTCACTCGATATATTACATATACTTTGAGACTAGATATTTCTTCGTGCCTCCTACCAGGCATGATCTGACACAAGGTTCCTTTTTATAGTGGGGATTTAGAGGAGTAGGATGTCACACACGAGCCGAGACTCCTGAGATATCCCTGACCCTCTCTCGCCACTCCTCCCTATCATTTATCGCTTCCGGTTGGTCCTCAGGGATATCCTCACAGAGCTGCTGTATGTAGGTTAGAGCTGACCGCCCTGCTTTTGCATGGCCATGTGAAGGGGTCCATAGGAGTACATCACTTATGAGCACGTGTCTACTTCTCCAGCAGTGTCCTGCATGTCTGGTTCGTCTAACTTTGATAGTTTTCGTGATGGGTGATAGGTGGCCGTACAGCTGCTGCTGTGTTGCCTCGAGGACTTGTTCAATATTGCTCGCAGCATTCTTGTGTAGTTGGCGTCAAGCTTTTTCTCCATCCGTTTAGTTAGCGTCCATATAGTGCATCCATATAGCAGTATCGACACGGTTGCTGCTTGGAAGAAACAGCGTTTCATTTTATCAGTCAGGTGACTAGACTAATACCAAACAAATACCCTCGAGAAAGTTATGAACCTCCTTATCCTCCCAGCTATGAGTCAAAGAGTATTACTGCTCTTCTTTTAGATGGTCGGTTTTGGCATTAAATAATCCACGAATCTTAAAATACCATTAAACGAAGAAACCAAGCCTAATTAGATAGCAACAACTGAGGTTCAACTCTCAGTGGTCAGCTAGTCGACATTACTAAGCGTCATTTTTATTCAAACATCCTCTTGATATTTATTAAGGTCATTTTTAACGGACATGAGTCCTCGATAGAAAGGTATGCAGGGATGGCCCAATTCCCAAACTATGAACTGGTTTTGTTTCCTTTCCACCGCCCAATCACAAAAGACCTTGTGTGCTTCCATGAGGAGATATTTACTAAGTTTTACTTAGTCTGGTAGAAGAAAGCAATATTGGAACACATTATAGGGAGTCAAATCAACAACAAAAAGAAAAGTCTATCAAACAATCGTTCTTCGAAAGTAGACCTTCGGCGTTTCTCTGGATACGTTTATTGTCCTCATGTGTTTCTTAATATGCAGCATTAGTCATTGTCTTAATTGTTCACAACAGTATTGCTTGCGTGTTTCTCTATACACTTTATTAGTCCTCTTGTGTGTTTATAATCGACTATAGCCATTTTCTGTTTTTGCATATAGAATTGGAATCCCTGTGTGTTTATATATGACTGTTGTCATTTTCTGATATCTATATACACAAGTAGATATTGTGTGTTTCTCTATATACAACAATAGTCCTTAAGTATTTCTATATACAGAACAGAAGTCTTTGTGGTTTTATACAACAGACAATAATCCTTGCTTGTTTCTCTATATAGGACCGTAGTTATTCTGTTTCTATATATAAACAGAAGTTGTTGTGTGTATCTTTATACACAAGAATAGTGTTCGTGAGTTTCTATATATACAACAGTAAGCATTGTGTGTTTCGTTGTATTCGACAGTAGTCCCTAATGCTTTCTCTAAATATGAAAATAGTCATTGCTTGATTCTCTATATACACTAATAGCCCTTCTGTATTTCTCTATAGACGACAATAATCACTTTGCGTTTTTCTATATATACCAATAGTTTCTAAGTGCTTTAGAATAAAGCGCAGTAGCCATTGCATGTTTTTTTTTTTATATACAACACGTCTACGAGTGTGCTTCCTTATAAACAACAGTACTCCTAGTCTGTTTCTCTGTATATGACAGTTGTTAATGTGAATTTCTTTATAGACAACAGTACTCCTTGTGTGTTTCTCAATATACGACAGTTGTTATTGTGTTTCTCTGTAGACACCAGTACTCCTTGTGTATTTCTTTCTATATGACAGTTGTTAATGTGCGTTTCTTTATAGACAACTGTACTCCTTGTGTGTTTCTCCATATATGGCAGTTATTATTGTGCATTTCTCTATATACAACAATAGCAGCTGTTATTGTTTATATCTCTGTAATCTCTATAATAGTCTTTGTTTCTCTGTTCTTATTTTGTATTTCTCTATATAGAATAGTAATCTTTGGTTTGGTTTGGTTTGTTTGGTTTTATGGCATATCAACCTTTGTAGGCTATTTAATGCCAAATCCATTTTTATGTAAATAATCTGTTCTATTAAAAACAGTTCAGTTTAGCATAAGTACACAGTTTAATTGTCAAAAACATTTCCATTTCAAACTATTTAAGCAGTTATATGTAATAATTCAGTTAAGTGTAAATACAGTTTTAATGTCGAAAAACAGTTCTATATGAAATAATTCAGTTAAGGATAAGCACGCAGTTTAAGTGTAAGTACGGTTTAATTGTCAAAAACGTTTCTATTTTAAGCTATTCAGTTTACTCAATTCATTTTAGCATAATATGCTGTTAGTTCTATTTAACCCATTGATAGGGCCCTCTCAGGTGCTACCACTCCGGGCCAGAGTGGACATGGGAGCGATGGCAATGAAGGGGTACTCCGCATTCCCCAAAGCTCCAGCACTGCTGGAACCTCACCATCAGATTGTTTAGTGTCATATCCAGGACACTCGTTAGGGGGGGTCTTACCCCTCTGCAGAGGTGCAGTCAGTGTATTCTACAGCCCCAGCTGACTGGGCAAATAGTAATCTTTGTGCATGTCTCTATAAACCTTGTGTTTCAGAATTTAGAACAGTAATTTTTGTAATCGTCGATGTGTGTTTCTGTATATGAAAAAGTAGTTGGATATTTTCTCTATATACGACCCTAGTCATTGTCTGTTCTCCATTCGAAAGTAGTCATTTTTTAATTCTTTATATTCAACAATAGACCTTATGTGATTCTGTATATAGAAGAGTAGTCATAAGATGTTTATCTATATTCAATAAACCTTATGTTCTTCTGTATAGAGAACAGTAGTCATTGTACATTTCCCTATATACAACATAAGACCTAATGTGTTTCTGTATATAGAACAATAGTCATTGAACAATTAACTATATACAGCAATAGACCTTTTGTGTTTCTGTATATAGAACAATAGTCATTGGACGTTTAACTATATACAGCAATTGACCTTTTGTGTTTCTGTATATAGAAAAATAGTCATTGGACGTTTAACTATATACAACAATAGACCTTTTGTGTTTCTGTATATAGAAAAATAGTCATTGGACGTTTAACTATATACAGCAATAGACCTTTTGTGTTTCTGTATATAGAACAATAGTCATTGGACGTTTAACTATATACAGCAATAGACCTTTTGTGTTTCTGTATATAGAACAATAGTCATTGGACGTTTAACTATATACAGCAATTGACCTTTTGTGTTTCTGTATATAGAACAATAGTCATTGGACGTTTAACTATATACAGCGATAGACCTTTTGTGTTTCTGTATATAGAACAATAGTCATTGGACGTTTAACTATATACAGCAATAGACCTTTTGTGTTTCTGTATATAGAAAAATAGTCATTGGACGTTTAACTATATACAGCAATAGATCTTTTGTGTTTCTGTATATAGAACAATAGTCATTGGACGTTTAACTATATACAGCAATAGACCTTTTGTGTTTCTGTATATAGAAAAATAGTCATTGGACGTTTAACTATATACAGCAATAGATCTTTTGTGTTTCTGTATATAGAACAATAGTCATTGGACGTTTAACTATATACAGCAATAGACCTTTTGTGTTTCTGTATATAGAAAAATAGTCATTCGACGTTTTACTATATACAGCAATAGACCTATGTTTATGTATATAGAACAGAGGTCATTGGCCGTTTCACTATATACAACAATAGACCTTATGTGTTTTTGTATGTAAAACAGTCGTCATTGGACGTGTCTCTATATGCAACAATAGTTCCTATATGTTTCTGAAAATACGACTAGTCCTTGTGGATTTATATTTACGACAATAGTTCTTGCGTGTTTCTGTATATAGTACAATAGTCTGCGTTTCCCTTACATATCACAGTAGTCTTAGTATCTTCGTCTATGTATAAAATGAGTCTTTGTGTGTCCCTCTATACCATTGCAGGCCTTGTGTATTTGTGTGTATATATCAGCTACTACTGGCCTATCTGTGTGTTTTTGCATTTGTTTGGGTATATGAATATTTGCTAATCTCGATCGAAACGATAAATTGGAACTCACTTCGCCAAAGTGAATTGGCGGCCATTTCTGACACCTTCTACATCAACTGAAATCGAGTCTCGAATATGTATTTTTTATTTCTCTCTCTCTCTCTCTCTCTCTCTCTCTCTCTCTCTCTCTCTCTCTCTCTCTCTCTCTCTCCTTGCTACAAAAAAAAACATGACGTAACAAATATGAATACAAAAAGAAAAATGAAGAAATAGAAGTTATTCTTGTCTTCTCTGATGCATCATTCGCTGTGGCATGGATTATGCACACGATAGGGAGATTTTTTTTTGCAGTTCTTGTTTTTGTTTTTGTTTTTTTTTTTTTGTTTTTTGTTTTTTTTTTTTTTGTTTTTTGTTTTTTTGCTAATGCGACTTGTGATGCTAATGGTGATAGCCATTGTAATAAGCAAGACATGAGGTGATTATTTCACTCCTTGTGAGTTTTTCACACCAGCGTTAACTGGAGATCTGTTTATGGGAGTCTGAGTGACAACAAGTCGCCTCAAGTCTCTAGGACCTTTCTGAGTATTCTTGCCAATCTTCAGAATACTGTAGTTTGGATAGTTTCGATTTTGACTCTGATTTCCAATTCCTCCAGTCTTTAGGAACTCTTCCAAGCATAGCAACCACAGTTAGCATCACTGTCACCCTCCTGTTCCGTTGTCTTTTTTATTAGTTCTCGGGCAAGGTCCAAGTATTTGTCAGTGTTTTGGCTTTCTTTTATTTTCACAAAGTAGTCCACCGGAAGAACAAAATCCACTAGATGGTTAGTGATTTTTATTTTATTTATTTTGTTAATTGGCTTAATTGTTTTGATTGTTCGTCAATGGTCCGGAAGGCGAATCATACCAAAACTCAAATATAGTACTTGCTTAACACTCAGCATTATAAGGTACGAATTTAGAGTAAGTGGAATAATCCACGGTAAGAAGTAGCATCCTCTTCTACATCTAAGTGTAGTAGCTATTGAAAACGGAGCCTTTGGGTCAGCCTCGATTACGATTGGCCAGTTTACTTATTTTTTTGATAAACACTAGGTCTGATCTTCTAGCCGATTTTGGTGATCGGTTTATACTCCTTGCAAGTTTTCCACACCAGCTCTAACTGTTGGTTTTTTCATTGAGGTCTAGTGATAACAAGTCTCAAAAAATATCCAAGTCGCTTCAAAGTATCCTAGCCAAATTTTAACATCCTTTACTTCCTTTCTTCTTGTTAATTAATATTAAGTCTGGTCTTCTGACCCGAAATGGATTCAGTCCCGAAGAAATTTATGCGTCTCATTCTGGTTTGTGCATATATTATTTGTCAGTATGATGATATTTCAGCCTCTTGCACAATTACCAGTGTATTACTTGTCCTATCCACTCACATTTGCAGTTATATTTCTTTCGTGCCAGTAAACTGCATTCGCTTTTTTTTTTTTTATTAACTGCTTTCTCTCTATCATCTCATACCCTACACTTGATATTTTTTTGAGTATTATAAATTTTACCTTTTAATCAGTCTTTATAGAATTATTTTGTGTTGTTGTCCAGAGAGTTTCCTTTTCTCTCTTAAGATTTCCTTTTTGTAGCCATGTTCAGGTCATGTCATGGGCAATTTCGTTAGCTTAGCGATAGATTTATTCATATAATTGTTTTTCTTTCCATTTTTCTTTTCTAAATTTTGCTATTTCATGTCGTGTCTGCATTTTATATTCTCTTTGCAACTTCTGGCTGCTTTCACTTGTGAATGGTTTAGTTGTTTGGGTTTTATGGTATATTAACCTTTGTAGGTTATTTAATGCCAACTCCATTTTTATAGAAATAAACTGTTCTATTTTAAACAATTTAGTTTAGCATGAGTACACAGTTTACTTGTCAAAAATATTCCTATTTCAAGCTATTACGTTTTGTCAAACAGTTCTAATTCAAACAATTCAGTTTAGAATAAGTGTAGATTTTCTCCACACACAGTTAAACGACAAAACAGTTCTATATTAAACAATTCAGTTTAGTGTAAGTACAGTTCCATTTCAAACAATTCAGTTTAGCATAAGTACGCAGTTTAAATGTAAGTACTCAATTTAATTATCAAAAACATTTCTATTTCAAGCAATTCATTTCAGTCAAATAGTTTAGCTTATGTGTGCATTTTATTTCTATTTAACCCATTTGGGCCCTATCAGGTGCTACCATTCCACACCAGAGTGGACCTGGAAGCAATAAAAATTAAGGGGTGCTCTGCATTCCCCAAAGCCCCAGCATCACTAAAACGTCACCATCAAATTGTTTTGTGTCATATCCAGGACACTCGTTGGGAAAGGTGCAGTCGGTGTATTCTACAGCCCCAGTCGACTGGGCAATTCACTTGTGGTGTGGTTTCTGATCTGATCTCTTTTCTTAGTTTTTTATTCGGTTTTATCCTATTTGCCTTGGTTGGTGGCGACGGCTTGTCTTTGATCCTTGTGGATTTTTAATGCCAAATTCTATAAATATTCATACGTAGAACCGGCCCATTAGCATAATGGTTAGAGTGATCACCAATAGTCCACGAGACCGGGGTTCAATCCCAGGCGAAACATACCAAAGACTGAAAAATGGCACTTAATGGCTTCTTGTTTAACATAGCATTATAAGATACGGATCGAGGGTAAGTGGAGAAATCAAGAGAAAGTAGAAGTGCCCTGCTCTGCATCTCAATGTAGTAGCTATTGAAAGGAAGCCTTCGGGTCGGCCTACTCATATATATATATATATATATATATATATATATACACGAGGATCATTAAATAAGTTTCCAGACTTTTTTCGTATGGGCACTTTTATTGATAGTACACACATGAAACTCTAGTCCCCTTCGAAGTAATCTCATCCAGGTGCAATGCACTTGTTGTACCGTTCCAATAACTTCTAAAAGGCTCCATGGAAGTCCTCTTGTGTGAGCGTGTCAATGACCCTCGTCACAGCCTCTTTCATCTCCTCAATTGTCTCATAACGATAGCCTCTGAGTTTAGGGAATAACCAAAAGTCATAGGAAACAAGGTCTGGACTATAGGGACGGTGAGGAACTGTCTTGATACCCATCTTGTTCAAATAGTCTGTAATAAGGATGGAGTTGTGGACGGGTGCATTGTCCTGGTGGAGAGGCCACTGACCCGATTTGAAGAGTGCTGACCTGTTCCCTAGGAATCTCTTCCTGAACTCCCTTAAAACCTCAACATAGTAATCCTAACCCTCACCCTAACTCTTTGGCCTATCAACTCTGGTCTATTGACTTCCTTACTCCTCCCACACATCTCATCATCCCTCACAGACCTCATCATCCCTCACAGACCTTCCTTGAATCTCTTATGCCACCTAAAAACTGATTCTCGATTCATGCAGGATGGTCGAAAAGCAGTCTGAAGCATTCCATATGTTTCTGTAGCGGCATTTTTTCCAAGTTTAAAACAGAATTTTATTGCATATCGTTCTTCTGAAGTGTCCTCACGTCCACATTGCATTTTTGAAATTCACCAGCTGTGACAATCAGACTTTAGTAGGGTGTATTCCAATTGCTGCTGTAACTGTTGATTTGAACCTGAAATCATAAAAATTGGTCCGTCATCTCATAAGATGTATAGCAATAACATAGTGAATTTTCAAGAGTCTACGACAATTTTAAATGCCCGTACAAAAAATGTCTGGAAACTTATTGAAGGCATAACATATATACATTTGATTTGTAAGGAAATACTTTATTGGTAACTATTGTTAAACGAGAGAGAACTCATTTGTTTGCACACAGTGAAAAGGTTTCCAGTATTCCTACCTAACACTAAAATTTTATTTACTAATAATCTTTTGTTTGCACACAGTGAAGGAGTTTAAATTATTGTTATTTCACATTGATAATTCTATTTATCAAGTATTCCTATCTAATACAAACAATCTGTACCAAGCTGTATGCTTTCAAATAAGTAATTAATAAAAATCTTTTGTTCTGTTTGACCCATAAATTGCGTCCTAACAGTTACTGTCATTCCGAGTGCGTGGACCTGAAAGTAATGTTAAAAAAGGGGTACTCCACATTCCCCAAAGGTACTGAACTGAAAACTCACAATCAATTGCAGTATAGTCTCATATCCAAAATACTCTAATTTGCATTGCCATCATTTCTTCCAATACTCTAATTTTTGGTGTGGTTAGTAGCACCCCAATTTTCTTTTCATTATACACGAGTCATTCAATAAATAAGGGTAAGAGTCCCCATGGTGTAGTGGCTAACATGCTGGGCTGCTATATCGTAGAAAGCGAGTTCAAACTTCAATTACGCTATTACATTCACTTTCTGATTAATACCCTCGAGAAAGGTATATGAACGTCCTTCCCTCAGCTACGGGTTAAATAGTATCTCTGCTGTTCTTCTCTAAGGATAGCTTTGGCATTACATAACCCCCGAAGATTATATACCATTAAAGAAAGAAAGCAAACCAAAAGAATCTTCTGTTGGGACACTGTGGTATGTTCTCGCCTTCGAAATGGTTCTGCCAGCAACACTAAAAAAAAGGTGAAAGTGGTCCTGGGGATTCCAAAATTGCGTCAACACTTCCCCGCTTTGTACCAATGAGGAAATGTCAGAGTTGTTTGACACCTATGAGACATTTACCTCGTGAACGTCAGGTGTAAATGCTTTCCTCGAAGAACGTGGCGTCAAGCGACTAGAGACCATCCTTATTCCTCTTCAACATGTTATCTGGGCAGAACCTATTTCCTGATAAATAGACACATGTTACCAGTCAGAAGCCCGATTCCTGCTTATTATATATTTATTATTCACAGAAACAAGTTCACGGTGACAGCGTCCGCGTGAACCAGCCTTATTTGGGGTCTTGGCCTTGTGTGCATGCGTTGGGCCTTCCCCCATAAAGACAAATTCTCAGATGCTATAAATAAATTAATGCAAAATCAAATAGAAGTTCTTGAGCATGTTCCCCACCCACATCGCAATATACGAGAGATGTCTGAAAAGTAAGAGCAAACATTTACTAATTCAACATGTTTAATACGATACAAATTAAATATTGCGCATACGTTATTAGAACTACTATGCTACTGCATATTCTACGCCCAGCCGACAAGTATGAAAAATTCGTTAGGAATAATAAGAATTATAATAATATGACCAAAAGAGATCAGAAATAAGACACACAAACAAACAACACGAGGATAAACAGAGCAACAACAATTAGAAAACAAAAAGGAGAAGAAAAACAACTGTACGGATTCTTCAAATGACAAACAAGCGAAATCTCACACGAATGTACTTGCACATGGCTCAGAAAAAGAAACCTTAAGAAAGAAATTGAATCTCTTCTAATAGCAGCACCAAATAACGCCATAAGGATAAACTATTTTGAAACAAACATAGATAAGACGCAACAAAATTGTAAATGTTAGTTATGTGGTGATAAAGATGAAACAATCAATCATAATTAGCGAATGCATCAAATTAATGCAAAAAGAGTATTAGACTAGACATGACTGGGTGAGGAAGATGATCCACTGGAAACTGTGCAAGAAATTGAAATTTGAACATACGAACAAATGGTATATGTCCAACCCGGAATCCGTCCAGGAGAATGAGACGCACAAATTTCTCTGGGACTATGCGATACAAACAGAACACCTAATCTCGTCCAGACGACCAGATCTAATGAGAGTCAACAAAAAAAAAGCGAACCAGCCGAAAAGTGGCCTTTGCCATCCCAACAGATCACAGACTAAGAATAAAAGAAAGCGAAGAAAAGTACCGAGACCTTGCTAAAGAAATGAAAAAAAAATGTGGAAGATGAAGGTGATGGTTATATCAATTCTAATTAGTGCGCTCGAAACAATCCCCAAAGAATTAGTAAGGGGACAGGAAGGATTGGAAATAAGAGGACAAGTGGAGACTACAGCATTATTAAGATCGGCCAGAATACTGAGAAGGGTCCTGGAGATTTGAGGAGACTTGCTATCACACAAACTCCTGTGGAAAAGGATCAGCTAACGCTGGTGTAAAACACTCTCATAGGAGTAAAATAATATTTAAACAAGAAAAACAGACCTGGTTCTGATTTACCAAAAAGAAAAGAACTTGTCATTTAGTGGATTTTGCTGTGCCAACAGACCAGAGTGAAAGGGAAAGGAAGCGAAAACCTGGACAAATACCAAGACCTCCCCAAGGAGCTGGATAAGCTGTGGAACGTAAAAATAGATTGTTAAGATAAGTATTACATTTCTATATGTACATTTTTGTAAATATTATTGGAAACATTTCCAGTGCTGGATATTCTCGACAAGTATACCACTATTTTTTAACGGGTACGGTACAATTTCATAATAAAAAAAGAAATTAAAAAAGAAGTGAGAAGAGAGACCCTCAAAAGCAACTATGAACAACGAAATGAGGTATTTTTCTTTATTTTCTTTCTTTATTTTTTCTTTATTTTATATTTTTAATTCTATTTTTCGAATTGAAGACATCAGTGAACAAAAATGATGAAACATTGATAACTAGAAGAAGAAGTATTGTTGGGTTGTATCTATTCGTGGAGAAAATTCTGTCATCAAGGGATCCTTCATAATGAACTCCAGAGGCCAGGTAAACCCAGTTGATAATCTTTGCTAGCACGGAAATAGATCGCACTCCAGCTACACTGCAATACACTGCGTTCCAACCACTCTGCAATGCACTACGTTTAAACCACACTGCAATACAATTCGTTTAAACCACACTGCAATACACTGCGTTCCAACTACACTGCAATACACTACGTTCCAACCATACTGCAAAACAATTCGTTTCAACCACACTGCAATACACTGCGTTCCAACCACTCTGCAATGCACTACGTTTAAACCACACTGCAATACAATTCGTTTAAACCACACTGCAATAAACTGCGTTCCAACTACACTGCAATACACTACGTTTAAACCACACTGCAATACAATTCGTTTAAACCACACTGCAATACACTGCGTTCCAACCACTCTGCAATACACTACGCTTCACCCATACTGCAATACAATTCGTTTCAACCACACTGCAATACACTGCGTTCCAACCACTCTGCAATACACTACATTTCAACCATACTGCAATACAATTCGTTTCAACCACACTGCAATACACTGCGTTCCAACTACTCTGCAATACACTACGTTTAAATCACATTGCAATACACTACGTTCCAACCACTCTGCAATACACTACATTTCAACCACACTGCAATACACTACGTTTCAACCACACTGCAATACACTACGTTCCAACTACACTGCAATACACTACGTTCCAACTACACTGCAATACACTACGTTTTAACCACACTGCAATACACTACGTTTCAACCACACTAATATTTCATTTTTTATTTTTCATTTTTAAATTTTTTTCCTTCATTTTCTTTTCACCATAAGGTATTTTATATTGACAAAAATCTGTCATTTTTTCTTCTTTTTTCTTTTTTCTTTCCTTTTTTTTTTCTTTTTTTAGTTTTTGCTTTTTTTTAATTTATTTTATTATCAATCATATGGTTTCAAGTAACTATAAAAACTATAAAAAATTTGTCGGCTAAAGAAACTATACATAATACAAATAAACTTTTACACAGTTATACGGTTTCAAATATTCTAATCTAATACAAATAATTTTCAAACAGGTCAATTTGACACATAGTTGTTTACATACACTTAAATGATCAAATAGGTCTATTTCAAACAAGTCAGTTTAGCAGAAGTCATCTATTTGAACTCAGTTTCAATGTCAAACAGTTATATTTTACCAATAGATAGGACCCTATCAGGTGCTATAAATCCGTGGCAGAGTGGACCTGGGAGCGATGGCTCTGAAGGAGTACTCCGCATTCCCTAAAGCTCCACAAGCCTCACAATCAGATTGGTTGATGTTACATCCAAGACACTCATTGGGGGAGACTTACCACTCCGTGGAGATGCAGTCGGTGTATTCTGTAGCCCCAGCCGACTCGGCCAATTTTCAAGTATTGCAAACACTAATAATTCTAAGATTAATCATTGGATTGCTCCAACTATTTAACGTTCATAATCCTATTTACCATTATTCATTCACCTGCACGCAGTTAAATGGTTTCAATTATTGTTATCAAATTATGATATTCAATATGAATCAATTGATGCGGGCAGTTAAATGGGTTCAAGTATAGTTAATGATAGAATAATTTTACTTGACCAATCAATGGGATCTTAAAAGGTACTACTATTTCGGGTCAGAGTGTGTTTTGATTTAGTTTCTTAAAGGCATATCAATTTTTGTAGGATAGTGGATGCCAAAGATATCCTTGTAGAAGACAGCATGGATATTATTTAACCCATAGCTGGGAGGAAACGTGGGGCTATAACTCTCCCAAATGTAGTCGTCCGAAATTGAATATATTTGCGTGACTGGAATTCAAACTCGATACTCCGAGGCCGCAGGGTAGCACCCACCGCTCGCAATGGGAGATAGATAGATAGATAGATAGATAGATAGATAGATAGATAGATAGATAGATAGATTTGTACTGCAAAAAGAGCTTGTATCATTTGTAGGCAGTTACAAACATATTCAAAAGAGACATTCTGAAACAGTCAAAGATGATGACTCTGAAATTGACTTTGACGATGAAATGAGTAAACAATCTTATGAGTCAAGTGTTAAGAAAAAGGCCTGCAAGGATTGCTAAACCTTCAAATTACTCCTCTTGTATGGGCTGAGCTGGACAGCCTACGACTATTGGGGATGCTCTATATAAACATTTGATCATTAGTATTGAGTATCACCCCGTATCCATGCGAACTATTGTTTTCCAAACTTAAGACGATTAGGTCAAAAGCACATCCAAGCTCAAACAAAATCTAGTAGAATCCTTGTTGCAACTGGAAAGGAAATAGCTTACAAGCTAAACGAAGACAACGATAACATCTTAAACAGGAAAATGAATAATTCCAGTGAGCTAAGTGCACTTCTGTCGCTTTGAAATAACAGGTTGTCAAACTAGTTGGTAAACGTGAATTTTTTTTTCTTTTCTGAAAATAAAATCATAAGATGCAAGACATAATTTGATTCATCTATTTCATGAAGCTGGTTTTCCGTGTGCACATATTGCGTGAAAACTATGACATCAAAAACAACTGCAGTTTACACCAATGAAACTTTGATATAAAAACTTTTCTTTTCTGAAAATAAAATCATAAGATGCAAGGCATAATTTGATTCATCTATTTCATGAAGCTGGTTTTCCGTGTGCACATATTGCGTGAAAACTATGACATCAAAAACAACAGCAGTTTACACCAATGAAACTTTGATATAAAAACTTTTCTTTTCTGAAAATAAAATCATAAGATGCAAGACATAATTTGATTCATCTATTTCATGAAGCTGGTTTTCCGTGTGCACATATTGCGTGAAAACTATAACATCAAAAACAACTGCAGTTTACACCAATGACACTTTGGTATAAAAACTATCTATATTTAGTAAAATGCATTTTTTTATATCTTAACAAACTTAGCAGGCTAACCCAGTCAGCTGGGGCTGTAGAATACGCCGACTGTGTCTCTGCAGAGGAGTAAAACCCCACCACCGCCATATTGAGTGTCCTAGATATAACACTAAACGACATCTGATTATAAGGCTCCAGCACAAGAGATCTGGGTAATGTTGAGTACTTCTTCATTACAAATACTCCCAGGTCCACTCTGACCCAAATTGTTTGCACACTTATGGCACCATCTGTTAGTGAGATCATTTTTATCCTTTAAAATACTTGAAATCATTTAACTATGTGCAAAAAAATGAATGGTGTCAAATTGAAATGTTAGTATTACATAACAATATTTGGAACCATTGAACTGTTTACAAATAAAACTATTCCTATTAGATAGCAAAACCTGAAATCATTTAACTGTGTGCAAACGAATGAGGTCTGGTTCGTTTTAAAATTGTTACCAAAAAACTATTTGTATAAAATTATTCAATTTATATGTATAAACCGGATGTGGCATAAAATAATCTACAAGGGTTGATAAGCCATAAAACCCAACCAGTCAATCAAACAAAATTTGAGATTCCAACTTATTGAGGATTACAAACTTGTACATTTAGCTTTTAAAATGGAATTTTCTGAAGTAAATTAATTCACTCCTGTGAGAGTTTTTCACACCAGCGTTAGCAGATGGTTTTTCATTGGAGTTTGAGTGACAGCAAGTTTCCTCAAGTCTCCAAGACTCTTCTCAGAATTCTAATCAATCTCAACAATGGATGGTCTCCAGTTGCCTTCTCATTTACCAGTCCCCAGTACCAAACCTTCTCATTTACCAGTCCCCCAGTACCAAACCTTTGGTGACTGTACCAAGCGCCCCAATTACAATTGGTATCACCGTCACTTTCATGTTCCATAGTTTTTTCAGTTCTCTAGCAAGGTCTACGTACGTATCAATCTTTTCACTTTATATCAGTTTTACTCTGCGGTCAGCTGGAACAGCAAAGTCCACTATTCGGAAGGTTCTCTGTTTTGGGGGGTTTATGGGTAGAATGTTCGGCAATGGCCCGGGAGACCGGGATTCAATCCCAGGTCGAATCATACCAAAGACTCAAAAAAATGGTACTTGATACCTCTTGCTTACTACTCAGCATTATTAGGTACATATCAAGGGTAAAGTGGAGAAATTCAGGGAAATGAGTTGCGCCCCACTCTACACCTCGGTGTAGTAGCTATTGAAAAGGAAGTCTTCGACTTAGCCCTTGACTACGGTCGCCAATTAATTAACTTTTGTTCGTCTCATTTTCTACGATGGATTCTGGGTTGTGCATATTATTATTATTATTATTTTACTCCTTGCAAGGTTTTTTTACGCTTTGGTCTTTGCTTTGGTTTTAGTTTGGCTTTGTTTTAATAGCATGTCAACCATTAAAGGTTATTTAAAGCCAAGTCCATTTTATACATACAAACAGTTCTGTTTCAGACCATTCAGTTTTGCATAAGTACGCAGTTTAAATGTCAAAACAGTCCCATGTCGAACAATTCAGTTTAGCACAAGTACATAGTTTACTTCTATTGGACCCATAATAGGACCCTATCAGGTGCTACCACTCCGGGTCAGAGTGGACCTGGGAGCAAAGGCAATAAAAGGGTAGTCCATATTCCCCAAAACTCCAATAAACAGATTGTTTAGTGTCATATCCGGGAAACTCGTTGGGGGAATCTTACCCCTTTGCAGAGATGCAGTCGGTGTATTCTACATCACCAGCCGACTGCACAACACTTGGGTTTGAGTGATAAGTCTCCTCATGAGTATTCAAGCAGATCTCAGCGGTGCTTTGGTCTTTATAGTCCCGATTCTTCCTCTGATTCACAGTTCCTCCAGTCTTTTTACCAAGCTCTTAAGGACCGTTCCAGAGACTCTATCTACAATGGGTATCACTGTCATCCTCAGGTCCCACAGGTTTTTAGTTCTCTGGCGAGGTCTAAGTGTAGCTCTATCTTTTCGCTTCCTTTTATTTTCTCTCTGTGGCTTGCCCAAATGGCAAAACCCACTTGACAACAAGGTCTTTTTTCTTGATAACTCGAACAATGTCTAGTCTTCTTGTCGGAATTAGATGATCCGGTGACTAAGTGAACCTGATAGGTTTCATTTTCTTGGACAATTTCTGTTTTGTGCATATACCATATATCTGACCCAGTCGGCTGGGGCTGTAGAATATACCGATTGCAACTCAACAGAGGGGTAAGACTCCTCGAACGTGTGTCCTGGATATGACACTAAACAATCTGATAGTGAGGCTCCAGTAATGCTGAAACTTTGGGGAATGCGGAGTACCCCTTTATTTCCATTTCTCCCAGGTCCACTCTGGCCCGGAGTGGTAGCACCTGATAGGGTCCTAGCTTGTCTTTTTAAATATCCATATAAATGTTTTCCATCCCATTCTTATTTTCTAGTTTTTGTTCTTTTTCTGTTTGTTCGTATTTTGCCATTGCTGGTACTGGCCACTGCAACTAGATTTCTTTGCTCTTTTTAATATAGTCTATGAGTCATCGTATTGATGCATTAACGCAAGCTTTAATGCCGACGAGTCCTCTTCCTCCTTCATTCCTTGACATTTCTTGGTTTTAAGGCCTTGTGCTTAGACATCAATTTCGTTCTCGATTGGTCTATTTTTCTGAGGGCCTCCGTATTCACTTTAAGTATGGTGCCGAGTATCTTGCAAGGGGAATTGCTCTGGTGTTTATTCCTTTTATGACTTTTTTGCTGCAGACCTTGGTTTTGAGAAGCTTTCTCGTTCTTTTGAGTTTTTCTTTTCTTACTTTTTCTTTCATCTGATTGATGTTATCCGTTTCAAATATTCACAAGTAATTCTCTTTTTCAATGAGTGTCTTGATGCTTTTCTTATTTGGTTGTTCTATTCTTTCTGCTATTTCTCTTTTCCCCTTTTTTATTATCAGCATGGTACATTTTTCAATGCCAAATTCAATTCCTATGTTCTGCTTGTATATTTGAATCATTTGTGTCAGGGTTTTCAACTCTTTAATTTTTGGCTGATATTTTGATATCATCCATAGGTGGTAACTTTTTCAGAGCCCTCCCCCCGTACATTTCATGTGTATATGATTGTGTGGCATCATTGCTATAACAGCCGTGAGGAGAGTAAGTCTCCCGGGAATATGCCACTTTGGATTTTCACCTTTACTAGAGTATGTCTTCCATTTACAAGTTTTCTCTGCCTTTTGTGAAGAAGCTTATGAATTGTACATTTTTAGACATTCTATTATACAAACTTGCGGAACCATGTCATAGTTTTTTTGGTTTTTTTAGTGAGTCTATGCCATGGCGACAATTTTCTGCTTTGTTTTAACCTCATTGAGGATGTGATCATCTATATATATTTGGACATCTGTTCTTCTAGTTCCATTGCGACATCATTTCTGTTCTTCCGGAAAAATAGTCTGCAGCATACAAGCGAATTATATAGATCTTGTCTATTGTCAGGATTTTCCACATCATAAGTAAACACTTTATCAGTCTAAAACTGCTTAGGATAGTTTCTTTTTTGGTGATTTTTCTGGATTAGTGTCGTTTTCTTCATCCATTCTGATATCGATGCTTCTTGTTGGCATTTTCACAATTACTGACTTGGATAGACATGAATTTTTTTACCTGACTCCGTGTATACCCTTTTAGCCGAGGATGAAGCCGACGACATTAATTTGCTCTTGGCTTTGACCCTTGCGAGTATTGTTTAGAAATGGCAGACTTGAGGTCGAAAGGCCCCTGACTTCGGCTGGGCCACCTTCGGATAGGCGAGCTGCATCATTGACACCTTTGTCACCTTTGAATAGCACTGGACCTTGCAGTCCAGTTTAAGCTATAATCAGGCTTACATGCCGGGACTCAGATTTAGGTTTATGTCCAGCTAGGCTCACCAGGCCCACATTGCACTAAGTGGACCGATGACCAGCATAGATAAGGAGGACTTGAGCATCAGCTCGTGCTCGAACTTTTCCTCCCCTAACCCCCATTATAATCAGAACTTCGGGAAGCAGAGACAAATATACCTTTTAACCAAGCGTTTACCAATTTGGTATTTTTTGCTCTTAGTTAGTCTAAGGGGTAGAGTGTTTGCCAATGGCCCGGGAGATCGGGGTTCAGTCCCAAGTCGAGTCACACCAAAGAGTCAAAAAACGGTACTTGATACCTCCTGGCTTAACACTCCGCACTATAAGGTACGTATCAAGCGTAAAGTGGAGAAATCCAAGGAAAGGAGTAGTGCCTTCCCTTACACCTTAGTGTAGGAGCTAATGAATAGGGAGCCTTCGGATTGCCCTCAACTGCGGTCACCAACTTTACTTACGTAGTCGAGTTGCATGTCCACCACGAGGCTTTTTTTTAAGTTCTTGCAATTTTTTTTTTCATGTTTTTTTTTTTTTTTTCATTCGGCTTTTCTATGATTTTCTTTTTGTTCCATATTTTGCTCCAGAAAAATTTCCTTCCCTTTGGATTTGGTTGTTCATTTGTCTTTATACTGGTAGAATTGTCTTTCGCTATTTTGTAACATCGTCTTTTGTTTGTATTGCTTCGTTCTGTCCAAGGATCTTTTTTTTTTCGTCTTCCTTCGTTCACCAATATTTTCAGGTTTATTTCTTCCAGTTGTATTGCAGTCCTGTTTGTGGTTGACTTTTTTCGGTCTTTTCGTTTTGTCGAGTTCTTGTCTATTTTCTTTCCTTAGTGCTTTTTTGGCTTGTTCTTGTAGTCACTTTATTTATGGAAGGTTCAACTTTATGATCTAGAATAGGTCTTCTCAACTATCGAAGCTTGTGAGGGAATGAAATTTCTTTAGGGCGAATAAAAGCAGAAGACGCCACATGTGTGAATGTACTAGCTTTGCATTTATTAATTCCTTTATAGGAGGAGAGAAAAAATCGTTATATCACGTAGATGTATTGCTAGATATCATACACCTAGCAGGATACTTGACATTCACGAATGATGTGTCCTTCAAAACGTATGAGTCATTTAAATTTTGCCAGATTATTCATCTGGCAAAATATTCCCCGCCTTGTGCAACTGTTGACCCTCTTTTACAGGCTTTTCCAATTTTGCATGTGATGGAATCTGTGTTTAGCCATGGGAAATTATTTTCTTAGCAAAACGAAAAGCACTTTGAACTTAGCCGTATCAGTACTACTGTATAGTTGCACCACTTGGGATTTACCGAAACGCTCGTAGAAATAGCTAGACATGAGCAACTCAATGATGCTGTCCACTGTTTTAAACAAATCCAGGAAGAAGCAGCCCACAAAACAGCAAATTTACGGCCACTTACTTCCTATCTCGCTAGCCATCTACTGAAGAAGAAAGGAAAAACTCATAAGAGACTTTCTCTTACGGATTCCTATACATGGACAGACGTGTGCTGGTCGACCAGCAAAGACATCAGCTCTGTGCGGACACTGGTTTCAGTTTAGAAGACCTACCAGGTGTGATGTAGGAGAGGGACGTCTTACGAAAAAGAGACAGGGAACTCGGTGCTCTTAGAGCGATTTGATAATGATGATAGATAGATAGATAGATAGATAGATAGATAGATAGATCACGCCCACCGAAAAATTACCTGAATACAGAATCAATCCAGCACTTCACAACATCGAAGCATCTAAATCCTTGAAAATGATGGTCGAAAGAACTTGTACTCTGACTATATTGAGACTTCGGACAGTTCTTAAAGTAGCTTCAGCCAACATTAAGACATCTCGCTCGCCAAAGAGAAAAGCGGGACAAATAAAAAAAAGCTAAACATTAAATCCTTAGACGTCATCTTCAATAAGATAGGCCTACAAGAGAATCAGCGCTGCTACTTCAGTATGCGATCTATGTGTCATGAAGCTATTATGGTAAGCGATCTACACTTTATATTGTGATCAACAACAAGAAAAGTTACACTTTTTCTTTTTTATTATGAAGCAGCAAGGTAAACACTTGTCTTAATTTCGTGAGAATATCTGGTTAAAGTGTCGGAAACCTGAATGAATGTCTGTTCGAGTGTCGGGAGCTCCGGTAGAGTGATTCGCTGGACACCAAAAATACAACAGAGAAGGGATCATGCTCAAAAAACAAACGATAGCGTGGTTTAAATAAAAAAATAAATCGAAACAATGAAAGACAGATTAATGGTTCCATCGGGTTTTCAGATTGAAGAAAGGTGAGAATTGCCAGGATTTTTAAGTAAAAAGAAGAAATCGTGAATCACTGAAACTCAAAATTCAAAGAGAAATTGCAGAAAATTCGGTTATTCATTTCTTCCAATTGACAAGATATTCTAATTTAAATCATTTAAATTACCATCATTAAAATGCTAACCATCAACATCATGTTCGTCCAAACATTGAATCAATTGAAAGAAGGTGGTTATATTCAAAAGTTCACATTTCGAAAAAAAAAAAAAATTAAAGGAATAAAAGAAACAACTTTCCAGTTGCACTTATAGGAAATTATGGAATTTCCTTGTCAAAAGAATTTTCTGGAAAAAACGGATCAAAATTGGCGCAAAGATCTCCAACTAACGCCTACGCAGATGTTTAAAAAAATAAACAATTGAAAATGGTTTTTAGGACCAATAGGTCTCTAAAATATGCGCCCAAAGAATTTTCGAAAGTCAACGCGTGTGCGCGGGATCCACCTTGATGCTATAAAAACACACAATTTTCCAGACAACACAGATCAGTCACTCACGCCAACCCGGAGTAATACGTACTAACTGTTTTCTCAACGGCGTTGCGTTGAATTTATCTTCAAACAACGGTCTCATGTTACAAGTTGGATGAAGATCCTAACCACGCTGCCTCTAAAACTGGCCTTTACGGCCGTTACTTGATACACGAATCGCTGTATACACTTCTATATTTCAGCTCCCAACACATAAATAAATTTCTTTATTTTTTTGTTGCACTATTGTTAATATTGTCTTTTCATTCATTAACATTAGTACCCTACACACTTTGATTATATCTACTAGCGTACGATAAGAAAAAAACACTGACGATCTATTTCTTTCTTTTCAAGCTGATGTTCATTCAATGCACTGATAACATCAGTAGATTTGTTTAAAAATTTGCTTCATTTTCAATTATTTTAATCAATTAATGTAAAAAATCTTTGAATATTTTTTAAATAAAGATTTAAATATCAATGGTAAACATGTATGCAAATAGATATATGTTGAATGTTTTATCATCATCATCATCATATCGTGCTGGCAGCACGGATATCCCTGACCCTCTCTCGCCACTCCTCCCTATCGTTCATCGCCCTAGGCAGGTCTTCAGGACAACAACCTGTATCCTCACATAGCTGCTGAATGTACGTTCGTGCTGGTCGTCCTGCTTTTGCGCGGCCGTGTGTGGGGATCCATAAGAGTACATCTCTTATGAGTTCATCTCTGCTTCTCCAGCAATGTCCTGCATGTCTGGTTCGCCTAACTTGAATAGTTTTCGTGATAGGGGGCAGGTGGCCGTACAGTTGGTGTCTTGTGGGGTGTTGCTGCCAGGACTTGTTGAGGATTGCACGCAGCATTCTTGTGTAATTGCCATCTAGTTTCTTCTCCAGCCGTTTTGTTAGCGTCCATGTAGTTTTATGGTTGAATGTTTTATGGTTGAATAAAATATTCAACATAAACATAAATTTATTATTTATCATTTTTATAATAAATAAATGAAACGTGTAGATCGCATACCAAAATAGAATTTCACTTTCGTAGATCACCTTAGCAAAGTAGATCACATACCAAAGTATCACCGTATATGCTTCCTAAATCTACTTTTAATTGATTAGTTTGTGTTTTATGGCATATCAACCCTTGTTAGTTATCTTTATCTAATGTCAAATCCCGTTTATATATATAGGTATTATATGATTTGCAAGGTTTGGCTTGGTTGTATTTTATAGCATATCCCTAAATCTCTCTCATGTATATTGCTTGAGAAACAAGGACAAAATCATAAGTAACATTCCCCTATTGACTCGGTTGTGGATAGAGAAAAGAAAAAGAAAAACGAAATGAAAAAAGGAAATAAATTCCAGAAAGGCAAAATTTTCCCGGAAGCCCCTGACTAGAAGTAGAGGCGAAGCATGCGTGGAAAAAAGAAACGTCCATGCGCAAAGGAGGAAAGAACTGAAATGATCCTCTTTCACGCGGCCGCTAGCAGCGAACACATGGATGAATAGGTTTAGTGGCCTTACACCATATCTAGCGCTAGCGAGCCGACACGCCGAAACACCAAATAGGACTTATCTACTACCGAAAGCAACTTGTATATTTTAACACCTTGTCTGGGAGACGCAACCATTTCATTTGGATTCAGGAAGAATTTTCCTCACCCACAGAATGGTTGTTGAACCCAGAAATAAAGTTGAAATTTAAAAGGTATCTTGGTCTATTTTCTTCCTTCCTTCAGGAATTCCTTTGCAGTCTTTTACAAACACAGAAGAAGCCAACGAATTAATTGGGGGTAAGAAGAAAACCAATGGAGTCAGATATCTAAACCCAAACCCGACTACAATCAACCAAATAAGGTAAACTAAATAAATAACCCGCTAAATCGCCCGGTGCTCCATAACTCCTTCAAATGTTGATTGTGCCAATGTTGGCCGACTAACAAGAACCTGCCTACAACAGCTCTTCGCGGATTCGGGATGCAGTTTAGAAGACCTGCCGGGAGATATAAGTGATAGGTACGGATGGACAGAGAGAGAGAGAGAGAGAGAGTCAAGGAAGTCCTTGCTAGCAGCGCAACTTGATGATATATATATATATATATATATATATATATGTGTGTGTGTGTGTGTGTGTGTGTGAACTTCTTTGGTGAAACTAAATGCATTAATAAAGACGGTTGAAAGGGAAAGAGAGAGTGAGAGATAGATAGATAGAGAGAGAGAGAGAGTGTGTGTGTGTGTGTGTGTGTGTGTGTGTGTGTGTGTGTGTGTGTGTATGATGCGAGTGGAGGGGAAAAGGTTGAAGAAGGAGAGAGGATAAGGAAAAAGAAAATGAGGAGGAGAATTCTATTCACTTCATAGAATCTATATAGATCACTTTAAGAAGTCCTCGGGTGGTGTAATGGTAAGCAAGCTAAGCTAGCAAACCTCCATGAGTGAGTTCTATTCTCATTGTGTATCCCATTCATGTAGCCTTGTGCCACGTCTAAGCAAAGAAAAAGCTTAATAAATTATCACTTTAAGAAGTCCAGCCCTAAATGGTTAACTGCTTGGTCGGAACGAGAACTTTTCAGCAATCCCAGTGCATACATACATGTGCGCGTGTATAATTCTTTTTGAACACATGCGTACACATACGTTTCTATTTTACGCGTCTTCGTTTCTATGGTGTGTGAAAGAGAAAGAGTGACCGTATGTGCGTTTGAGTGAGGGAGTGCTCGTATATGCGTGCTTACAAATGTGTGTTTGTACGTGTGTGTGTGTGTACGTGTGCATACATTTGCCTCTGTGTGTTGTGGGGGCGTGCTCGTATGTGTGTGCTCACATATGTGTTTGTACGTGTGTGTGTGTGTGTGTGTACGTTTGCCTGTGTGTGGGTGTGTGTTGTAGTGGAAGGAGTGAATTTAAACTGATTCAAACTTTTTTCCGTCATCCACTAATTCGGGCCGAACTCACCCTCCACCCAATGAAAGTAATACGGAATTTTCGGGGGTTTGAAAGCAGTAAAAAGTGGACACTATCAGTAACCAACTCCCAGATCTTTCCTTCTTCTTCTTCTTCTTCTTCTTCTTCTTCTTCTTCTTCTTCTTCTTCTTCTTCTTCTTCTTCTTCTTCTCTCAGTTTTGCCTTGTTCAACATTTGCAATTACCAGAAACTATCATTTCTCACTAAGCGCAGCTGGGTCAAATAAAGGTTACCTTCTTTCTCTACTTTATTCCTTCGACATTTTTACTTCTACCACCAACTTCCTGGTCGAGAGACCCAAACATAAAATAGTAAAATTACAACAACAAATAAAAGGAGGGGGAAGGGGTTAATTTCTAATGACTTCAGTTTTATTCTGCTCTTTATACGTGATCCCTTTTCGCCACTGGACAAGGAGTTGGGAGAATAAACTTGCGAATATACCTCTTGGATTTTAAAAGCTTCAAGTTCTTCATTGTTCTCCTCAATTCATGCTGATAACACGAATTCCGACCGACCTTTCCCTCCTCTCTGTCACTGTCTCTGTCTCTCTTTCTTCTTCTCTCTTTCCTTCCAAATCGTTCATCGCTCCTGGCAGGTCCACTAGTCCATATAGAGTTAATGCGAGTCTTTGCTGGTCCGCCATATATAAGTAAAGTAAAGTTAGCGACCGTCGTCGAGGGTGTCCGGAAGGCTTCCTTTACATAAGCTACTATACCGAGGTGTAGAGGAGAGTGATACTCCTTTCTCTAGATTGCTCCACTTTACCCTTGATACGTACTTTATAATGCTGAGTGTTAAGCAAGGAGGTATCAAGCACCATTTTTTGAGTCTTTGGTATGACTCGACCTGTGATTGAACCCCGGTCTCCCGGACCATTATATATATATATATATAATGTAAGAGGTGGTATTCATAACCAGCCTAGTTCTGAGGTATGCGGCTTGGTTTAGAGCTGGTGCTGTTTTGAGTGGTTGATGGTCGATCTGGACTACTTAACGGCCACGACTTAACGCGACTGCTGGGATAGCCTAACAGTCGCGGCGATGTAACTCTGGACGGACCAATTCTTCGAGCCAAAAGGTGGGGGGGGCTGTTCCCCCGGCTCTAACCCACCTTGGTGGGGCGGTTAAGTTTATCGCCTGGTGGCTGACGCACACCTTTGGGGGAATTCCAATAGAGCCCGAGGCATTTTTTTGTGCCTGCCAGGCTTATCTGAGCTACGTCCCGGCGCCGAGACCCACTTAAAACACGGCCTTGTGCCGTATTTGCGCGTTAGTGAGGTGCTCAATAAATAACTATATATATATATATATATATATATTCCCGCCTCTTTCATTTTTCATCCATAAAACAACTCCTGTCAATCAGTCTCAATCTTTTAACTATTCACTCACTTGTAACCCCGAGTGGGTCGTTGGGGCGCTTATTTATGTAAGATGTATTGAACAGAAACAATCTGGAGAAGCCCATCACTCTCCATGTTTACAGCTGGTTCGAATTCAGAATTTTCCTTCCCCTACTTTACCGTAGCAAGGTTAAAGAGCTCAGTCTGCCCTACTATTTACCCATAGGTGGAGGAAGAATAATTGGATTCATACCTTTCCAAAAGATAATAAACCTACGTGAAATGCAAAATACCTTGCTCAGGATTTGAACTCCGTTAACCAGATCCATTTCCTATAAAGATAACTGTTACGCTACGAACGCCTCCTTTGTTTATCCTATACCTTTAATAAATCAACAATACTTTATGTGATATCCGTCATTTTATATTTATTTCTATGATAAACATCGTTTCCTCTTACTGTTTGTATGCCGTCTCTTCGCAGTGATTTAATAAGCATTGCTTAGAAATGGCACACAGGTTGGTTACAGTACCTGCTGTTGCTTAGGTGGTCACCTATCTTAGTACTGAACAGGTTCATCTCTGCTTAACTTCGATGACCAAGTGGGAACCAGTGCTTTCAACGTGACTTAACCATAACGTGACATTAAGTGATTCGTGTAAGTGGAATAGTTACTTAGTAAGCTTAGCTTAATAAAGGTGCAAGGCCAGAAGTAAGGGGCACCAAGTGAGAATCAAACTCACTAATTATGGTCGGCTAATCTAGCATGCTAACCATTACACCACATAAGGAGCATGCGTAAGAGGAATAGTCTCTTTTATAAATAACAAAATCTATATCATAAACTATATTTTTAATTTGAATTCTTTTGATCTTTTTAATTTTAGTTCTAATTTTAACTCATGTCGTAGCCCATAGGCAACTCAGATCATGAATCTTTGTTTTAAGAAATACCATGTCATCTATGGGCCAGTCGTCTGGGACTGCAGAATACACCGACTGCATCTCGGTAGACCCTCCCTCAATGAATATCCAGGGTATGCTAGTAACCTACAAACTGTGCCTAGTCGGTTGGGCCGGCAGAATACACAGACTGCATCTCTGTAAAGGGATAAGTCTCTCCCAACGAGTCTCCTGAATATGACACTAAACAATCTGATGGTGAGGCTTCAGTAATGCCGGAGCTTTGGTGAATGCGGAGTACCCCTTCATTGCCATCGCTTTGACCCGGAGTGATAACACTTGATAGAGTCCTATCGATGGGTCATATAGAACTGTTTGATATTTAAACTGTGTGCAAAAAATTACTTATGTTAGATTGAATTATTTGAAATAGAACTGTTTGATCATTTAACTGTGTGTAAATAAATGACTAATGTTTAATTGAATTATTAGCGATACATTGAAATACTTTGAACCATATAACTTTGTCGACATGCTAAACTGACTTGTTTGAAATAAAGCAGTTTGATCATTTCACTGTGTATAAATAAATGACTGATGTTTAATTAAATTGTTAGTGATATATATATATATATATCAATACTTCGAACCATTTAACTTTGTTGACATGGCAAACTGAATTGTTTGAAACAGAACAGTTATATTATTTAATTCTGTGTAAACAAATGACTGTTTAATTGAATTGTTAGTGATACATAGCAATACTTGAAACATTAAACTGTATGCAAAGGAATGATTAATAGTAAATATAATATTCGTATTAGATAAAAATAAGTGAAATTATTTAACTGTGTGAAAAAGAATGAGCTCTGGCTCGTTTTAAAACGTTATCAAAAAATGTGTTCACAAATCATATTAATATATATGGAAGTAAATAATGAAGTAAAGTCCGACAATATAGAGAAAAAAATTGATAAGGTAATCCAAGCAGAAGAAGATCGTTGATTTAACATCACTAATATCACCCCTCCCAGTCCTGATGATGGTTCACAAGAACCGAAACGCTATAGTGTAGACTTTGTTTCTCAATGAATCTCTTCTTCTGCTTGGATTACCCTGTTATCAATTTTTTCTCAATTTAATACATATGTATAAAGAGGATTTGGCATTAAATAACCAATAGTTGATATGCCATGAAACCAAACCAACCTATGTCATCTATGTTGTTAGTGAACGGAATTTTCAACCGTAATGATCACATTCATTATCAAATAAAATGACAAACTTCTAATCCAGAAGTCTGGTGCATGTTGACTCGGTAGAGTAGCGGCCCTTCGCTTTGGGATCAGAAAGTTACAATTGTCATAGATAAAGTGAGCCACCATCTTCACGGGCGCGCCCTGGGTGGATGGGGGTTTGGTAATCGGCTTTTGATCACATCAGTTTTACAAGACTGAGGCAGCCCAATAAGGAAATGCCGATTGGACGAAACATTTCTTGCTCTGGCTGCGCATGGGTTTCGATCTCGGCTTATGATTTGTAAAACCATCTTGTTGATGACATTTTTAAACGAGCCTGAGCTTTGGCGGGGCGGGGGGCACAGTTAAATGTTTTCAAGTATTTCTATATAGCACGAATTATTCTATTTACTACAAATCATGTATTTGCACACAGTTAAATGGTTTCAAGTGTTGCTATATAACAGTAACAATTTAACATCAGTCATTTGATTGCACACATTTAAATGGATATACACAATATGATTTGTAAGTGAATAGTTTGTTGGTAATTTCATTTTTAAATTAGTTATAACAATTTATTTGCACATTGATATTGTTATTGTTTCTAAACAGTTAAATAGTTTCAATTATTGCTATCTAACACAAATAATTATTTTCAATTTTAAACTTGTTTGCCGACAGTGAAGTGGTTACAAGCATTGCTATCTAACACTAATAATTCTATTCAATTTTAATCTTGTTTGCTGACAGTGAAGTGGTTACAACAAGTGCTATCTAACACTAATAATTCTATTCAATTTTAATCTTATTTGCCGACAGTGAAGTGGTTACAAGCATTGCTATCTAACACTAATAATTCTATTCAATTTCAATCTTGTTTGCCGACAGTGAAGTGGTTACAATTATTGCTATCTAACACTAATAATTCTATTCAATTTTAATCTTTTTTGCCGACAGTGAAGTGGTTACAACTATTGCTATCTAACACTAATAATTCTATTCAATTTTAATCTTGTTTGCCGACAGTGCAGTGGTTACAACTATTACTATCGAACACTAATAATTCTATTCAATTTTAATCTTGTTTGCCGACAGTGAAGTGGTTACAACTATTGCTATCTAACACTAATAATTCTATTCAATTTTAATCTTGTTTGCCGACAGTGAAGTGGTTACAACTATTGCTATCTAACACTAATAATTCTATTCAATTTTAATCTTGTTTGCCGACCGTGAAGTGGTTACAAGCATTGCTATCTAACACTAATAATTCTATTCAATTTCAATCTTGTTTGCCGACATTGAAGTGGTTACAATTATTGCTATCTAACTCTAATAATTCTATTCAATTTTGATCTTGTTTGCCGACAGTGAAGTGGTTACAACTATTGCTATCTAACACTAATAATTCTATTCAATTTTAATCTTGTTTGCCGACAGTGAAGTGGTTACAACTATTGCTATCGAACACTAATAATTCTATTCAATTTTAATCTTGTTTGCCGACAGTGAAGTGGTTACAACTATTGCTATCTAACACTAATAATTCTATTCAATTTTAATCTTTTTTGCCGACTGTGAAGTGGTTACAACTATTGCTATCTAACACTAATAATTCTATTCAATTTTAATCTTGTTTGCCGACAGTGAAGTGGTTACAACTATTGCTATCTAACACTAATAATTCTATTCAGTTTTAATCTTGTTTGCCGACAGTGAAGTGGTTACAACTATTGCTATCTAACACTAATAATTCTATTCAATTTTGATCTTGTTTGCCGACAGTGCAGTGGTTACAACTATTACTATCTAACACTAATAATTCTATTCAATTTTAATCTTGTTTGCCGACAGTGAAGTGGTTACAACTATTGCTATCTAACACTAATAATTCTATTCAATTTTAATCTTGTTTGCCGACAGTGAAGTGGTTACAACTATTGCTATCTAACACTAATAATTCTATTCAATTTTAATCTTGTTTGCCGACAGTGAAGTGGTTACAAGCATTGCAATCTAACACTAATAATTCTATTCAATTTCAATCTTGTTTGCCGACAGTGAAGTGGTTACAATTATTGCTATCTAACTCTAATAATTCTATTCAATTTTGATCTTGTTTGCCGACAGTGAAGTGGGTACAACTATTGCTATCTAACACTAATAATTCTATTCAATTTTAATCTTGTTTGCCGACAGTGAAGTGGTTACAACTATTGCTATCTAACACTTATAATTCTATTCAATTTTAATCTTATTTGCCGACAGTGATGTGGTTACAACTATTGCTATCTAACACTAATAATTCTATTCAATTTTAATCTTTTTTGCCGACTGTGAAGTGGTTACAACTATTGCTATCTAACACTAATAATTCTTTTCAATTTTAATCTTGTTTGCCGACAGTGAAGTGGTTACAACTATTGCTATCTAACACTAATAATTCTATTCAGTTTTAATCTTTTTTGCCCACAGTGAAGTGGTTACAACTATTGCTATCTAACACTAATAATTCTATTCAGTTTTAATCTTGTTTGCCGACAGTGAAGTGGTTACAACTATTGCTATCTAACACTAATAATTCTATTCAATTTTGATCTTGTTTGCCGACAGTGAAGTGGTTACAACTATTGCTATCTAACACTAATAATTCTATTCAATTTTAATCTTTTTTGCCGACAGTGAAGTGGTTACAACTATTGCTATCTAACACTAATAATTCTATTCAATTTTAATCTTTTTTGCCGACAGTGAAGTGGTTACAACTATTGCTATCTAACACTAATAATTCTATTCAATTTTAGTCTTGTTTGCCGACAGTGAAGTGGTTACAACTATTGCTATCTAACACTAATAATTCTATTCAATTTTAATCTTTTTTGCCGACAGTGAAGTGGTTACAACTATTGCTATCTAACACTAATAATTCTATTCAATTTTAATCTTGTTTGCTGACAGTGAAGTGGTTACAACTATTGCTATCTAACACTAATAATTCTATTCAATTTTGATCTTGTTTGCCGACAGTGAAGTGGTTACAACTATTGCTATCTAACACTAATAATTCTATTCAATTTTAATCTTTTTTGCCGACAGTGAAGTGGTTACAACTATTGCTATCTAACACTAATAATTCTATTCAATTTTAATCTTGTTTGCCGACAGTGAAGTGGTTAGAAGCATTGCTATCTAACACTAATAATTCTATTCAATTTTAATCTTGTTTGCTGACAGTGAAGTGGTTACAACTATTGCTATCTAACACTAATAATTCTATTTCAACTCTATTCATTCATTTGCACACAGTTAATGGTTCCAAGTATTGCTTTAAAGGTAATACCAATAATTCCATTTAGGTACACAGTTAAAGAGTTTCTAGTATTACTATTTAACACTAATTTGGCCTAATGAGTAGAGTGTTCGCCAATTGTCCAGCAGACCGGGGTTCAATCCCAGGTCGAGTAATACCATCATCATTGTGTCGTGCTATCAGCATGGATATTTCTGACCCTCTCTCGCCACCCCTCCCTATCTTTCCATTGCTTTTGGCCGGTATTCCAGACTACATCTAGTATAGGCACAGAGCCGCTGTATGTATGTTCGAGCTGGATGTCCTGCCTTTGCTCGTCCCTTCGAAGGGTTCCACAGGAGTACATCACTTACGAGCTCGTCCCTACTTCTCCAGCAGTGTCCCGCATGTCTGGTCCGTCTAACTTTGATAGTTTTCGAGACGGGTGGTAGGTGGCTGTACAGTTGCTGCTTTGTAGGGTGCTGTCTCCCGGACTTGTTTAATATTGCTCGCAGCATTCTCCTGTAATTGCCGTCAAGCTTCTTCTCCATGGGTTTTGTTAGCGTCCACGCGGTGCATCCATATAGCAGTATCGATACTACCGCTGCTTGAAAGAAACTGCGCTTCATTTTATCGGTCAAGTCTGACTTCCATACAACCGATAGCCAATCGATAGCTGTCCATACCTTTGCCAGTCATGTGTCGATGTCTTTTTCGGTTGATGAGACACTGCCTCCAAGGTAGGTGAACTTGTTAACCAGTTTCAGTGCGCTACCGTTTAGTGTGGAGATATCGCCGGTTTGATTGAGGCACATATATTCCGTCTTGTGAGCATTGACATGGAGGCCGATGCCTGTAGCGGCTCGTTCCAGACTATGCAGCAGGGTTTTGGCCTGTGCGGGTGCATTTGCCAGAAGTGCTATATCATCGGCGTAGTCAGTGTCGGTAATTGTTTTAGCGGGGTACCTTCTGCTTCTTTCTTTTGTTAGCTTGAAAACGTTTTCTTTGATTTTATCGACTCAAAAAATGGTACTTGATGCCGCCCTGCTTAACACTCAGCATTATAAGGTACGGATCAAGGATAAAGTGGAGCAATCTAGGGAATAGAGTAGCAACCTCCCCTACACCTCGGCGTGGTAGCTATTAAAAATGGGGCTTTCGGGTCACTCTCGACTAATGTCACCAACTTTACTTACTTTTATCCTATTCAACATTTTTTATTCGTTTGCCTGCTGTTAAATGATTCTATGTATTGCTATGTATCACAAACAATTCAATTAAACACCAGTCATTTGTTTACACATACTTTAATGACCGAACAGTTTTATTTCTAACAATTCAGTTTAGCAGAAGTCTTTATTTTGCTCACAGATTAGTATCAAACAGTTCTGTTTGGACAATAGATAGGACCCTATCAGGTGCTACCACTCCGAGTCAGAGTAGTCCAGGGGAAAATAGCAATGAAGAGGAACTCTTCATTACCCAAATTTCCAAGACTGGAGCCTCGCTATCAGATTGTTTAATGTAATATCCAGGACCCTCGTTGATTGGTAGTCTTACCCCTCAGCAGAGATGCAGTCGGTATATTCTACAGCCCCAACCAGTAAATGTATAATCAACTTAGCCAATAAGCTGTCAAATAATTAAATCCTGGTATCTTCATTTTTTCGATTATATAGTTCGGCGTGTATTTATTTAAATGAGACGCACAAATTCCTCTGGGATTTTAAAATACAAACGGATCACCTAATCTTCGCCATACGACCAGACCTATTAATGATCGACAAAAGAAAAAGATTTAGCGATGAGATTTTGTTGTTATTAGCGAGGATAGGTTGTAACGTATATGTGTTTACGTTGTGTAGTTTCCTCGCTAAGTGTTGTTAGTCCCCTCTCTAAGTTTTAAGAGTAAATAAAAAGAAGTATGAAGAAGTAAGATGCGATAGTCGAAATGTGTTTTTAAGAAAAGGTTTTATTTGCAGCATGGAAAATGTAGTTTGTGTTTGTGCTGCAGGACTCGTGGAAAGGTTGTGAGTAAAGAGACGGTAAGGAGACGAAATGGATTCATGAGAAGGTTGAGATGGCAGCGTGTGTCGTCGGACATGCGAGGGATTGTGTTCGCCGTAGTTTAGCGAAAGCCATGTTGCTGTTGGAGGAATTGAACTTTGGATGTCACTGTGAGTTTCGTGTGTCTGGCATTTTGGGGGAGGAGAGTGTGCGTTGTCTCCATTAAAGTGGTCCAGGGGTGAATTGAGAGCTAGGTGTCGAGAGCGGAATAAAAGCATCGCGTTGACATAGCCAATCTTGGGGGTGACATAAAGTTGTGCCTATGCGTGGCATGTTGAATGTATCTAATTTGTATTCAACTGGGATTCCTTGCAAGGAATCCATAAATTAGACAGGTTCCTACATGTGTCCATGCTGCTGTTGCTATTGAAGAACGGCCAGTGTGACGTCTGCACTGGACGGCGTTCTCCAGCCAAAGAGAGTGTGTTTGGCAGCTTACCCAATTTGCCGCTGCCAGTAAAGGAGACCCGGGTTGAATAGGATACATCATCCTGATTGGGTGAAATTATGCGTCGAATTATTTTGCGCGAAATTTTCTTTCTACTACAAAGAACTTGCCGAATTGCGGACTTTGCTGTCCCGGCTTCCGACAGAGTAAAATTGAAAGAAAGCGAAAAGAAGGATAAGTTCCTGGGTCTTGTAAGGGAAATTTTAAAAAAATGTGGAACATGACGGTGATACCAATTGTTATTGGTGCACCAAAAGATTGATACAAGAACTGGAATCTTGGAAATAAGAGGACGAGTGGAGACCATCCAAACTGCAACATTATTATTAAGATCAGCAAGAATACTGAAAAGATTCCTGAAAACTTGAGGAAGCTTGCTGTCACTCAAACTCCAGTGGGAAACTCTCAAACGAAAAGAATAATAAAGGACTGATAAACACATTACCAAGATACTCGTCATTCCCTGCCTATACGGTCCATAAAAATTGCACTTTACGCAACTGCTCATCTCCTCACGTGATTACTATCAATGTATCCGAAAAATATCACCTAAAAGAAACAAAAAAAAAAGCATAAATGTATAAAATACATAGTATTGATACCTACCGTTCAGCTAAGCCTTAGACCCGGTGAAAGAAAAAGAAACTTCAAGTGAAGCTGAAAATTAAATGATGATGATGATGTTGATGATTATGGTGATGTCACCATATTTAGATGAAATGAACGTTGTCGTAAATGTCAATGAAAATAAAAAGAAAATACTTCTGATACACTCTAATAATTAAGAACAAATTGATAAACGAACGATAAGCCATAACTAAACCGGGAAACAGATATAAAATACGATGAAAGATTCAATCAGTGTGAAAGGCTAGCATACTAAAAAAAAAAAAAAAAAAAATCATGGAATTATACCGATGTCCGAAATATCATATTACATATTCCAACTTACAAAGTGACCACTGACCTCCGCATCTGTCCTGTCCAAAGTCAATAATCAACGGATATTCCCCAAATGGGAGCGACATCAAAATTAACTCTTCTTATCATTCCATCACATCTTTTGCTGAAAAAGAAACCCGACCTTTATACCGGACATCGGACATTTAGGAACAGTCAAAAGATGGGGTTTTTTTTTGCTTCGAAAAGCAAGTGCACCAAGGTCAGGGCAAATGGATTAGAGAATGGGCAATATGGTGAATGGCAGTAGAAGTGAGGGTGGTGGTGTAGAAAGTAGATAATTGCGATATGGATTTGTTGAACAAATTAACGTTAAATTGACTGTGAGTTTTTTCCCCAAGGGTTAGAAATGAAGGACGGGACAGTTTTGGAAGGTAAGTTAGCGGGGTTAAAGTTATTAACGACGGGTCTCAGTAATCTGTCGTATTGTTAAGGATATAGCTGACTAATTGGTAAATACGAAGAAGTAGACAGAGGAGAAAGAGAAAAAACTTCTTCTTTTTTTTAATTAAATGGCATATCAACCCTTGATAGTTATTTAATGCCAAATAATGGTAAATTTATTTTGAAACAAGTTGGAGCTCATTTTTTTGCTCACAGTTAAATGGTTACAGGTATTGCTAAGACTAATACTTCCATTTGCCACTGTTAAATGGTTTCAAGTATTGCTAAGACTAATACTTCCATTTGCCACTGTTAAATGGTTACAGGTATTGCTAAGACTTATACTTCCATTTGCCACTGTTAAATGGTTACAGGTATTGCTAAGACTAATACTTCCATTTGCCACTGTTAAATGGTTTCAAGTATTGCTAAGACTAATACTTCCAATTGCCACTGTTAAATGGTTTCAAGTATTGCTAAGACTAATACTTCCATTTGCCACTGTTAAATGGTTACAGGTATTGCTAAGACTAATACTTCCATTTGCCACTGTTAAATGGTTTCAAGTATTGCTATCTAATATTATTTGTCTAAATTTCTAAGATATAGATTGATAATTTTTATTTCTTAGAATATTCGGACTGTTGTTTTCATTTTCATTGTTATACTCACAAGGTTTCGGCCGATATGTCCTTTGGCCTTCTTCCGGTGTTTCATGCCGAACTCAGGAGCCTACACAGAACAACGAATCTTTATTTAATCCATTGGGGTAGATATTTCTAACTACGACAGAGTATAAGAGTTAAACTCTATTAAGTATTCCTTGTTATTCTGACCTGCTATCTAATGTTACTAATTCAATATTAATCGTTTGTTTGATTAATGAATTTTATATTAATCATTTGTTTGCGCAAAGTTAAATGTTTCAAGTGTAGTGAATGATTAAACAGTTCCATTTGACCCATTGATGAGAACCTATCAGGTACTCCTACTCTAGATCAGAGAGGATCTGGAGTAATGGCAATCGAAGGATACTCCACACTTCCCAAAACTCTTGAACTGACGTAAAGAAGGAGGCATTCTTATCCCTTTACATACCCCTACCCTACTCGAGTGCACTAAAGAAAAGTTGATTTTCGTTTCAAGTGAAGTAGATAGATAGATAGATAGATAGATAGATTGCTTTTTTGACTTTCATTCGATTTAAACTGAAATATAAGGCCTCCAGCAGAGCTGAACTCTCAATTTCAGTCATCTTTGAAGTGACGTCTCCTGTTAGTTTCGATTCAATTTTCTCACACCTTCTTCCTCATTCTAAGAATTTCCAGGATTCCTTGCTTCTCTCGCATTCCCCCGTCTTCTCTCTGTACCGTTTCTTTCTTCTCACTTTTTCAACATTAATCTGTTATACATTCCTTAAATAAACATTTCAAAACAGAATGAACATAGATAGATAGATAGATAGATATTAAAGTACCGATATGTTAATGAATAGGTTTGGTTTTGTTATTAAATGGCATATCAACCTTCGTTGGTCTTTTAATGCCAAAGCCATCCTTCCAGAAGGACAGTAGTGGTACTATTTAACCCATAACTGGGAGGATAAGGGGTTCACGCCTTTCCCAAGGGAATATAAAGAATAGTTAATATATATATATATGAATGAAAAAGAATAACGAGAAGAAAAGTACGTGGCCGATAAATAAGCTTAAAAATGATCAAAAACATTGAGGGTAAAGAAAGATGAACATATGATTAACGTCATTGGGGAAGTAAATACATGAGAGAATTTTACGCGGGAAAATCAGACTCGAATGATTTATAGGATGAAGAACAGCGAAAAGAAAAAGAGAGAGAGAGAGAGAGAGAGAAAAAGAAAGAAGTAAAAGCAAACAAGATGTGTGTGATGGTGATCGCTGTAACAATCAGCAAAAAGGAATGCTGACAAATGATATCAGAAAATTAACGCTTGCTAGCAGATTTTAATGAAAGCGAAAAAGAATTTGAGAAGTGGACCACAAAGAAAAAACGATGTTTATATATCAAGGACAACTGAATAAAAAGACAACTGAGTAAAAAGACAACTGAATAAAAAGACAACTGAGTAAAAAGACAACTGAGTAAAAAGACAACTACGTCAAAAGTTATTTAAAAATGCTCTTTACACCAATGCCTGTTGGCCGTTTAATTTTATTATAACATATACACAGAAATATAAGGTGTTTTAAAAGGATATCATTTGAGATTTACTAGGTATTTTTAAAAAAATATATATCTTGTCTATTTGATTTTATTATAAAATATATACAGAAATATAAGTGTTTTAAAAAGATTTCATTTGAGATTTACAAAGTGTTTTAAAAAAATCGATGTCCTTTTGTAATCTAATAACTTGTCTAATTTCCGCTTGAACACCTATTTTTTCCAGTAAATCGTATTTCTATACATGAAAATAAAAATAAAACATGAGACATTGAATTTTGAGTTGTTTTTCTACATTCTGTCAAAATTTGAGATCATTTGAACGACAATTGGTCAACTTATAAGATTACAAAATGATATCGGTTTTTCTGAAACACGTTTTATATTAATCTTAGACAAAAAAATATGGAATTACCACACTTGGAGGATAATCACTAGGTCTTTTTATTCATTTATTTATTTATTTTTGAGCAATAAACAAAATAATCACTAGACAAACGCAAAACATGTTTCTTTTAGTAGCTGAACATTCTGCCTCCATAAAATATAGCACAAACAAATTGGATGAGATAATTCGAATCAATGGTATTTCTTTTACAAAAAGTCAAAAAAGTAGCAGTTCCCAGTGGGTCTGAGAGGAAGCAAAATCGGCGCATGTCTCTCTTTTTAGTAGCTGCCTCTGCTAAACATACCTCAATGAACGCACTTATTGGATGAACGATGAACTTCAAACGTATAACTCACTATAAATGACTCTCATATATTTCAACCCCTTGTCTGGGAGACACGACTATTTCTACTGGTTCAGGAAAACATCCCTCACCACTGAATGGTTGCTAAGCCCCAAAATAACGTTTGAGTTTAGAGGTATCCTTGTTTCGTTCCTTCCATCCTTAATTCTCTTGCAGCTTCCTACAGACGAAAGAAGGCAATAAATGAATGGGATAAGAAGAAGAAAAAGAAATCAGATACGAAACTCAGAATCACTCCAACAGAACCTAACAACCATCCCCACTACCACCAATGAAACCCTTCTTCTTAAATCCTATAGGCTTTGTGCACCCTGGGTGGTGTAATGGTTAGCAAGCTAGACTAGCAAACCTGCACGGCTGAGTTCGAGTCTCATTAGATGCTCCTTTCATATGATCTAATGCCCCATCTACTTAAGATGCTTAGTAAATTATTATATCCCATAAGCTTTTAAGACGACTTTGATTCCTTTTAGGTTGGTTTGGTTTGGTTTCTTTGTTTAATGGCATATCAACCTTTGTACATTATTTAATGCCAAAGCTATTCTCCTAGAAGAACAGTTGTGGTACTATTTAATCCATAGCTGGAAGGATAAGGGGGTCCATACCTTTCCCAAGGGTATTTGCCCGAAAGTGAACGTAATAGCGCGACTGGAGTACAAACTCGCTTACTACGATTCCGCAGTCCATCGCTTTAACCATTACGCCACAAGGACACCCCCATTCCTTTTCGGAATGATCCAATTTGCATAACTAGGTTTCTGTTGGTATTTGTTTTATGAATACAGATTTCAAGATTATTCCATACAATTTTGTTTTATTTTAAGAAAAATTAATTTTCTTCTGAATCAAACACACCAAAATTTCATTATTTCTTGTGGAATATTTTACTTTAAAATGGATATTAATATTTGACTTATCGTGAAATTTAACGGCACGATAACATTATCTGATAGCAACTTTAACTCTTTCCCTATCTCTCTCTCTCTTTCTCTCCCTCTCTCTCTCTCTCTCTCTATCACACACACACACACATACACAGACACACACACACACACACACACACACACACACACACACACACACACACACACACACATGTGCCTCGGCCTGGAATATAAAAATGAAGATAATTCAGAAACGAAATCGCTTATAAGAAAATGTAAAAAAACATTTTGTAGAAAATAAACTGAAGTCCAAAAATGAATTTTAAATAGATGACGTTACGTAAAGTTAATTAGCATTTAACAGTGAAAAGTTTAATTAACGTGTTAAACATAGTCAATTAGCATTTTACAGTGAAAAGTTTAATTCACGTGTTAAAGAAAGTTTATTAGTATTTAACAGAAAGAAGTTTAATTAACGTGTTAAACATAGTCAATTAGCATTTAACAGTGAAAAGTTTAATTCACGTGTTAAAGAAAGTTAATTAGTATTTAACAGAAAGAAGTTTAATTAACGTGTTAAACATAGTCAATTAGCATTTAACAGTGAAAAGTTTAATTTACATACTAAAGATAATCAATTAGTATCTAATAGTGAAAAGTTTGATAAACGTGTTGAACATAACACGATTGCTCAAAATCAGCAATCAAAATAACAAAGATTAAGATATTAGTCAGAAAAATTATGGAGTAATCCCTTTTTTTCTTATTTTTCTGAAATTCACACCACATCTTTATGGACAATGTTTATTTTTTTATTCTTGTCTTCTATCAGTGATTTGAAGTTAAGACTTTTCATTAAATGGGAATGGAAAAAACTTTACTTTTGCTTTTTATTTGCTTAAATAACTGATACCCACTGCCATAACGGACACACCAGCAAGTACATTTACGCGGGAAATTCAGACATCTTGCTTTTTTTCAAAGAAGCTATTGATGTGAAACGACTTAGTGATGAACTTGAAACCGTACTCCACTAAAGATCCCGCATATTGTAAAGAAAAATAATATGTCTGGGCAACAAAATGGTAAGGTGGTTGACAGATGTTAATGGAGAAAGATGTGATCCTAGCCAAAAGATTTATTATTGACTTCTAGCAAAGGAAAAACCGAAGTACCGTAAAATTGACTGACAATTAGTGTGCTTGTATCTTAACTTAATCGGGCGAACTAAACTTGGCGAGAAGGTCACGCTCCAGTCGCGTTCCCACAGTAGGGACTGGTTGCGCAGCTCAGTTACGGATCTCGGGCCCGTCGGTCAAAGCCGCCGGACACGCGTACGGACAAAGCCAAGACTTCATGTCGGGAGGTTCAAACTGACAATTCCCTTGGACCCAGGAAGCCGCCGACCCAAGTTTTCATCCGCTTCGGTCAGGTTAAGTTTATTGACTGGCGCCTGAGGCACACCATTTTAGGAAAATGCCGACGAGGCCAAGATATTTTTAACTCGGCCGCGCATTTGAGCTTGGGATCATGTCCGGCCCCCAGCTCCACATTAAAACGGCTTTGTGCAACATTTCAGCATGGTTTAGGGCTGGATAAATACAGGTATCTTCTTTGATTAACTGAGATCTTTATTTAGGAGGTGAGAAATTATTGAAATTCAGATATGACCGATTTCATTGTAGAAACGACCTGTGAGGAGTGTGTGGATATACACACATTTGAGTGTAAGTTATATATATATATATATATATATATATATATATATATATATATATATATATATATATAAAGAATACTGATAAGTAACAAACTATTTTAATTTTATTTCTTGTAAAAGAATAGTTAAGAAACGAATTATTAGAATTTTAATAAAAGGAAGTTATTCTTTTAATCACGCTATATATATATATATATATCATCTGGTTTGAAACATACATTGTAGAAAAAAATCATGAGTTCTAACATTTAGCATTGATTGCACATTGCTCTGGTTACAGACAGTTGAGCACTATATTTTAGTTTTTACCGTGTAATCTTATATATTTTTATAACACGTTTGTTTCGTAGGATTTTTAAACAATTGATTGAAAAATAATATTATTCCATTAATTTGAGTAATTTAATCTACTTTGTTTAACGAATATTTTATGAAAACTTTAAAAATAGTTTGCGTTTTATCTTAAATATTATTTGTTTATTTACAGCAAAATAAAAAACTTAAATGAACATCATCTTTGTATGCTAAATCCATAATTTTTGCCAAAGGATGTGGTAATACTGTATCACCTATCAATAAATATACCCACTAATATTTATTTTATTTTAAGAAAAGTTTATTTTCTTCAAAATCAACAGTGGCCAGGTTGCCTAGTCGACTGGGGCAGTAGAATACCCTTACTGCTGCTCTGCAGTAGGATAAGAAACCCCCACCCACTCAACGAATGTCCTGTATATGACACTAAACAATCTCGTGGTGTGGTTCCAGTGAGGCTAGGGCTTTGGGGAATGGAGAGTACCTCTTCATTGCCATCGTTCCCAGGTCCACTCAGGCCCGGAGTAATAGCAAGTGATAGAGTCCTATCTATGGGTCAAATAGAACTAAACTGTGTACTTCTACTAAACTAAATTGTTTGAAATAGAACTGTTTAAAAATTTTCAAACCCTGGTCGAGACTGATTGCATTTCACATAGCACTAATACTCTTGGGAAAGGTATGAATCCAGTTATTCTCCCTCCAGCTATGGGTAGATAGTAGGGCAGACTAGGTTCTTTAGCCTTGGTGAGGCAACTATTCTAGGAGAAGGAAAAGTCTGAATTCAAACCTGTTAAACTTCGCTTAAAAATTGACCTTGTGTCATATCCTGCCCGTGCGGAGGGGTTGGTAAATATGGAAATAGAACTGTTTATATGTATAAAAATGGATTTGTCATTAAATAACCTACAAAGGTTGATATGCCATAAAACCCAAACAACCACACAGACCAGACCAAACAGTGGCCAGCCCAGTCGGTTGGGACAGTTGAATATGCCGACTGGACATTTGCTTAGGGGTAACATCAGCTCCACCACGAGTGTTCTGGATATTACACTAAATCATCTAATGGTGATGGGAAACGCGGAGTACCCCTTAATTGTCTTTATTCCCGAGTGGCTATACTTGTTAGGATCCTATTTATGCGTCAAATAAAACTATTTCCTTATTTTCTATACCTGAAACCATCTGTGTACAAACAAATAAACACTAGATCGTTGGAAATGTTACTTACAAACTATCCGTGTACAAATCACTTATTTAATATATATGTATACACAGGTTTTGGCATTAACCTACAGGGGTTGATATGCCATAAAACGCCACTATCCAACCAATAATAGTGTCACTGTGGTTAATGTGCTTGACTGCGACATTGTAGTAAGTCGGTTCAAATTCAATTTGCACTATTACCTGTACTTTCGGGCTAATACCCTTAAAAAAGTTATTACCCCCTTTATCTTCCCAGAAATGGGTTTAGAAGTTCTACTTCTATCCGTCTACAGTGTTATTTAACACTGAAAACTTGTACGCCAAAATTTTATATATATATATAAGTGATGCTGAAAAGTTGTCAGTTCTAGTCTCCAACTGTGGGGTATGAAATAGCTTTTCTGTATTATCCAACTTCTCCGCTGCGGTCAGTAAATATTAAAGCAATATAAGACTGGTCATCTAACCAAGGTTAAAGACCCTATTACTTCCTTATAGCTTGAAGGAGAATAATTGGAATCATCCCTTTTCCATGAGTATTTGAACAATGTAAACAACCTAGTCTAGGACTTGAACTCGGGTCACCGGTTCCATTTTCTACAACGATTACGTAGTAGAGTCTTATCTAATTATATCAGTAATAATTGGTTTAGAAGTTTAGCTTAACCAATACACTACAAGTCGTCTCTTTATTGCATTCCTAAAGAGACAAATACTTGTACTATAGTGCAAATATGTCGTAGTATCTACAAAAGGCTTAAAAAACGATATCATTTGTGCGCCTTTACAGGCAGTTTTTGCGGCTTTATCAGTTTTTGCGGCTTTATTCTAGGCTTGTGATTTTTTTCCGTTTCCTTTCTGTGATATACGTCTCCAGTTTTTTTTGTATCGCTTTTAGGTTAGGAGTTGATAGGATATGACAATACCTGTTTAAATTGCGATTTGTCGCCTTGTTTATTGTTTGGTGTTGAGTGGGGGAAAAACCGCACATGACTCCTCGTCTAACACATAATTTTAAAGAGGAGGATACTTTGCCTTTTTAGATCCTATCAAATCGACGCGGTTAAGAGCTTTCAATCCCTGCTTCACATTGAATAAAGGCATTCGGACATTTCTACGAGGATTAGTGCATGACCTCGCAAACGGAGAGGAAAGGCGGTTCTTGTTGGGCGAGGAAAGGAAAAAACGACTCCCACAAAGAATTTTATCATTTCGTCGGAGATCAAGTGAAAGCAACTCTCTCTAATATTAAAATACCCTTTCCAATATTTTGCCCAATTGTACCCCCTGCTGAGAGGTAAGACCCTTCTCCATAAAAAAAAATTGTTGTCCTGGATATGACACTAAACTACATCAAATGTTGAGGGAAAATGAGGAGGGTTGAGTTCTTCACCATTGTCATCACTCCCAGGACCGCTCTGATCTCGAAGTTGTAGTACCTGTTGGGGTTCTATCTGTAGGTCAAATAGATCCGTTTACAAATTATTCGTATACAATAGGTCCGTCGGAAAAAAAGAACTCTTAAAAAATCTACACAAAAAATGTAAATATCAACATATAATAACATTATTCTCCTTACCTCTCGGTATAAATAATCCTAGACGGGTTGATATGCCGTTAAAATCAATCAACCTTTCTAGTATTCCAGCCGATTTTAGTAATGTATATCTATTAATTAACTCTGACGCCCAGAGTGCCCGCTGTTTGTGTCACTACCTAAAAGTACATTTACTCGGTCGAGAAATACCTATTTCTAAATTGCTATTGCCTTGCAACAATGCTACCAATGTTGAAGCTCTAGTTCATGAGATATAGGGAGTGTTGATTATTCTTTCATTGCTATTACTTCCAGGTCCACACTGACCCGGATTATTAGGATTTTGCTCTACAGATTGACACGCCGTTAAAATCAATCTTTCCAGTATTATATCCGATAGCTAGGTAAGAACTACATGAGAATGCTACGTCCGTTTTTACCAAATCATGGAAGCAACGACCCACAAAACAGCAGCTGTTCGGCCATCAACTTCCCATTTCAAAAACCATTCAAATAAGACAATTAAGACATGTGGGTCACTGCTGGAGAAGCAAGGACGAACTCATAAGTGACGTTCTCTTATGGACTCCTTCGCATAGACGTGCGAGTGTTGGCCAACCAACGAAACATACATACATATAATCTGTGCGGACACTGGATCCATGTAAGAGGACCTGCCAAGAGTGTGGATGATAGGGATGAATGGCGAGAGAGAGAGAGAGAGAGAGAGAGAGAGAGAGAGTCAGAGAACTCCGTGCACTCAACACATGATGATGATGATGATGATGTCAGTAAATTTAATCTCACATCAAGAGCGCCAGGTATTTGCGCTGCTATCGAGAAATACTAATACCCGGCTGAGGAACTCCATTTCTACATTGGTATTGCCTTGCAAAAATTTTGCTAATGAGATTATTGAATAACTGATTAGAACTTCTTAGATTTTAGAATATATGCACTGCTAATAATTTGTCAAATTTTAACGTATTAATGGAAAGTGGCAAGAAGTTATATAAGAATCTTGTTTATAGTTTAAATTCATGTAACTATCATACGTATATTCTGTGAAATGTTCTTACGTGCAGCTAGAATAGGTTGTAAAATTCAAACAATTTCACGGGACACGATTTGTTAGCTTAGGTTATTTGGTTTAATGACCTATCAACCCTTATTGGTGATTTAATGCTAAATCATATATCATTTCATTTCTAAATGAATACTCAGTGGGGAACATTATTTTTTAAAACGAACCAGAGCTAATTTGTTTGCAAACAATTAAATGGTTTCAAGGGCGTGGATTACTATCGAGCACTATCGATCATATGGAAGTCTGATCTATCCGATGAAATAAAACTTGATTTCTTTCGAGAAGTGGTTGAGCCAATACTACTCAATGGATGGACTACATGGAAGCTGACAAAACGCATAGAAAAAAAAGCTAGATGGGAACTTGGTTGGTTAGTTGTTTGGGTTTTATGGCTTACCAACCTTTGTGGGTTATTTAATGCCAGATGAATTTTTATTCAATTCTATTTCAAACAATTCAGTTGAGCATAAGTACAGAGTTCAAAAGTCGAAAACATTCTATTTCAAGCTATTTAGTCTAGTCAAAAAGTTGTTATTTAAGAAATTCAGTTCAGAATAAGTATAGTTTTTATTTACACACAGTTAAATGTCAAAACAGTTCTATTTCGAACAATTTAGGTTGGTATTAGTACAGTTTCAATGTAAAAAACTGTTCTATCTCAAACTATTCCGTTTAGCACAAGTACGCAGTTTACTTGTCAAAACAATTCTATTAAAAGTAATTCAGTTTAGTATAAGTCCGCAGTTTAGTTCTATTTAAACCATAGATAGGACCCCACCAGGTGCTACCACTCTGGGTCAAAGTCGACCTGGGAGTGATGGCGATGAAGTGGTGCTCTGCATTCTCCAAAGCTTCAGCTTTAGTGCAACCTCGGCATCATTTTGTTTAGTGTCATATCTAGGACAATCGTTGGGGGGGTTACCTCTCTGCAGAGATGGAGACGGTTCATTTTACAGCCGTAGCCGACAAGGCAAAACTGCACAAGAATACTACTAGATATATTGAACAACTTTTCGAAGCAACATCCCACGAAATAATAACTGTACGGCTACTTACCGCCCATCTCTAAAACCATCCATGTAAGACGAGCAAGACATGCGAGACGCTGCTAGAGAAGCAAGGACAAACTCATAAGTGACGCTCTCTGATAGAACTCTTTGCATGGTCTTGCCAGTGTTGGCCGACCAGCAAGAACTTACCTACAACAGCTCTACGCAGATGCAGGATGTACTTTTGAAAACCTGCTGGAAGCGATAGATGATAGGGACGGATGGAGAGAGATAGGGTCATGGAAATCCGTGCTAGCAGCGTGACTTCATGATGATGATCATCACCATCATTTGATGATGATGATGATGGTCATTTATTGTTGGCACATGGTTAGATGGTTTCAATTATATTTATTTATTGGTTGCACACAGTTAATGGTCTCAGGTATTGTTTTTTAACACTGATAGCTCTATTTGCAACAGCTCTACGCAGATGCAGGATGTACTTTTGAAAACCTGCAGGAAGCGATAGATGATAGGGACGGATGGAGAGATATGGGTCATGGAAATCAGTGCTAGTAGTGTGACTTCATGATGATGATCATCACCATCATTTGATGATGATGATGATGATGATGGTCATTTATTGTTTGCACACAGCTGCATAATTTCAAGTAATAACTATCTATTGTTGGCACATGGTTAGATGGTTTCAATTATATTTATTTATTCGTTGCACACAGTTAATGGTCTCAGGTATTTTTTTAACACTGATAGTTCTATTTGCACGCAGTAAAATGATTTCAAATATTGCTATCTAACACTAATTTGCATACGGTTAAATCGTTTCAAGAATTGCTATCATAGATCTATTCACAACTCAAACTTTCGGTCACTCATACTTCCCTGGTCTTGGCTGGGCCGGCTAGCATTCGTGTCGGATGGGGTACCGAAATCAATGGCAGATTCGAGGCCGAAAGGCCGCCAGTTTCGACTGGGCCAACTTCGGGTGGGTTAGCCGCAACATTGACACCTTTGTTCCTCTTGTATAGCACTGGACCTTGTTGTCAAAATTAAGCTATAAGCAGGCATATGTGCCTGGACCCAGATTTGGGTCCAAGACCATCTAGGCTCATCAGCCCCTCATTGCACTATGTGGGTCGATGAGCAGCACAGACCAGCAGGGCAAAAGCCTCGGCTCGTTCCTGACCTTCCATTCCCCTAAATCCCCACTTTAAACTGACCTTCGGGTCATTGACCTTGTGTCAAGTCCTGTCTGGTGAGAGGCAGCGACAAATATCACTCATAGATCTATTCACACGCAGTTAAATGGTTTCAAGTATCGCTATCAAATACTAATAATTCAGTTTAATATTAATCATTTGTTTGCGGAAAAATAAATAGTTTCAAGTGTAGTAAATGATTAAACATTCCTATTTGACCCATAGATAGGATTTCAACAGGTACTAACTCTCCAGATCAGAGTTGACATGTAAGTATGGGCAACGATGGATTTTTCAACATTCCCCAAAGCTCCAAAACTGGACCTCACGATCAGACACAATTTAGTGTAATATTCAGGACAATCATTTAGAGGGATCTTACTCCTCTGCATAGATGCAGTCGGCATATTCTACAGACTGGGCCAACACAGTTTATATTCATTAAGATCGGCTAATCATATTAATGAGAAATAAAATATTTTTGTTTTGCGTAATTCTTGGACATATCTTTTCAAGCTCTTATCTGACGCAATTAAGTTAGTGAGGCTATAACTCTCTTTCGTTTATCTAATAATTTCCAATTCCGATAAATGTCTTCATAGATTTTGTTTCAAGATCGAAAATCGTTTCTAAAGGATTTTTAAAGAGTTTTTTTATAACATTACAAAATTACGTAAACTCAGATTTGGAAAAAAGCTGAGATACTGATGACATCGAACGAACTAAAGAAAAACTCTTTAAAAAAAAACTCATTAAAAAACAATTTTTAACACATGTAAGCAACTCCTGATGATGGCCGATGAAAGGTCCGAAAGCGCCTGGGACAATTTTGGTAGATTTATCCGCCAATTCCAATCTGAAATCAAGACACTTATCAGGAAACTTGAAGGATCTTAATAAAATGATAGGGACAAAATGTGTCATTATTTGATCAATCATGCTCAAATGAAAGACTGCTGCCCAACTGCACATATGTTGGATTTATACATCATATATACGTTTATACCTTTAAACTTGTATTCGTGATTTAAGATTTTCCGACGCACATACATTTGAAAAAGCCAAACTTATAAGATAAGAACATAAATTCTACACAATATTTCTAATAAGTAAAATGACGTAATTTAAAGCAAAAAACGCTGATTCATTAATCAAATGGCTAAATTTTTCTTGTTATACAAACTTTCCCTAGGTTTCTTATATTTTGCACTTTTTACAAAGCCATTGTTGCTTTAAAATCATTAATATCATCCCTCATAGTTCTGATAATGGTTCATTAGAACCGAAACGCTATAGTGTCGATTTTGCTCAATAAATCTCAATAAATATCTCCTCCTACTTCGATTACATTGTTGTCAATTTTTTTTTATATATTGTCGGATTACAATCCATTATTTACTCCCATTTATATATCATTATTTTTGACGATATATGTTACCAATAAGCTTCTTTTTTTTATATAAAAATATCACCAAGGATACGTTTACTGCATACCTTTATTTAACGGAAAACTCCATTTTGAATCAAACAGAAACGAGCGTCCGAACACATGCTTAAATTTGTCTCTGTGTTGCGTTATGCAAGAAATAATGAATTTTGGAATAACTTGCTACTATTACCATCTGCTTTACTGAAAAATGTATTCTCCGACAAGTCATTCGAAAATTTATTGCTTCTCTCATAACGCAGTCCCAAGTTAACCATCGTCTTCATATAGAAAGAACATTTCTAAAAGTTGAACGTTATTTTAAACTTCAGAAACTTTCGTAACTAACGCGTAAGTAATAACAGCAACGGCAACTTAATCACGAATTTCGATCCTTCTTCGGTCCTATCAGGTTATGCCGATATATTGCATCGTTAAAATGTAAAATTTAAACTTGTCTAATCAAATGGAAAATTTCGTTCTAATGAAATCACTCATTCATTCATTAAACAAATTTGATACTATCGCATCTCCCTCTTTCTCTGTCTGTCTGTCTGTCTGTCCCTCTCCATTTTCTTGACTCTTTCCAACTGAAAACCCCTTCTAAATCACGCACACATGCACACACTTTTTTTTCTCTGGTGTTCCTGGTCTTCTTCTTCTTCTTCTTCTTCTTCTTCTTCTTCTTCTTCTTCTTCTTCTTCTTCTTCTTCTTCTTCTTCTTCTCAGGTGGGTTGTATGCCGATCGCCTGGTCCATGTGGGCCGTCTCCCCAGGCAATAACTGTAAGCTGGGTTTATCATCAGGTGCCTGAAAAGGGTAATGCCGACGGGACCAAGCATTTTTTACCACCTAGATGTCTTCACGGTTCGCTCCAAGGACAGTAACAAAACGGCACGCGCAGCTGTTATAAATAAAACAATTCTCAAGAAAGCTCTTCCATTGGAAAGTTCCTTCTTCACAGCAAAAGCCCACGCAATAAACCTAGCACTCGACATCATCTCGAAGAGCAAAAAGAAATTTATCTTATTCTCAGACACGCTCTCTGTCTTACTATTATTAAGTAATAAAAAAACTCGAGAACCCCCTAATCATTAAACTGTTGAGTAGACTTGAGTCAATGTCAAATTTTAAAGAAATAATTATATGCCACATTGGAGTGAGAGGAAATAAAAGACCAAACTTGGCAGCCATTTTTGCCATGGATCTGATCCCCGACAAATTCAAGATTCCTTATACTGACCTGAAACCCAAATGAAATAATTTCTTTCACGCAAAATCGCAACAAAGCTGGAATAATAACATCCGTAATAAACTCTCCCAGATCAAGTTCACTTTGGAAGAATAGAGACCAGCTTTCAAAAAACCAAGAAGAGAACAAGTCATTATATCCGGACTGTATATTGTTCACACAAGACTTACACACTCATTTATACTCAAACAGGAACAACAACCACAATGTTTGATATGTTAAACGCCTGGCATCGTTAAATACGTTCTCGTATAATGTCGAGGTTTCGCTCTCATCGGAAAGCGATTTTTCAAGGTAAATAGTTTGAGTGACTTGTTTGAGAACTTCAACCAAGATGACGTTTTGTCCTTCTAGAGAGACAGGGTTGTTCTAATGAATATGATGAATTGAAATCATTTGTGTGCAAGCAAATATTATCTATAAAGTATTCGTTAAGAAATCTTAGGCTTAACAAATGTAAAACCAGAAATCGGCATCAACTAACCCATAAAGGTTGATATGCCATAAAACCCAACCAACCATTTCATGCGACAGTTGCACGTGACTCTCGATTCGTGGGTGGTCTCCTATGATAAAAATAACCTTGTGTCAAATCTGACCTACCGAGAGGTCAAATAAATTTCTTCTTCTTCTTCTTCTTCTTCTTCTTCTTCTTCTTCTTCTTCTTCTTCTTCTTCTTCTTCATTCCGTTTATTAACTCTTACTACTTTTCTTTCACACATTGTTCCAAATCTATATATGCACCAGCATAAATTCCGTCATTTTATAATGAACTCTTTGGGCTTGCGTTGTAAAAACGGTCCACGATGATATTTATGCTTCTATTCAGCTTAGAGTGAAGGAATCCAGTAACCAATATATAACACCTCAGTTATATTGACAATTTATATGATGAAAATATTGACGTTCTACGGAATCAAAGACAGCCCCCACACAAAAACTGTCATTAATCGAAGTAAAATACTTGAAACCATTTAACTGTGAGCAAATAAATAAGATATGGCTTGTTTAAAACGTTCCCTACAACCTAATCGTTTACAAATCATGTATATCTAATATATATATATATATATATATATATATATATGTGTGTGTGTGTGTGTGTGTGTGTGTGTGTGTGTGTGTGTGTGTGTGTGTGTGTGCGTATAACAGGATTTAGATAATCAACAAGGGTTGATATGCTATAAAACCTGACCAAACAACCTTATAGATAGTCAAATACATTAATTCAAGCGCTAAAGAATAGATTTGTAGGGATTTAAGAAATAATTTTCTTTTAATTCAAAAAATGTAGCAATTTACAGTGACGGGAAGCAAGAACGGCACATGCCTAAAGAAAGAGGCTACCTAGCGCTGAAGAAGAATTCACTCGCTAAAGCTGTTACCACTGATATTGAAAGGAATTGTTTCTCACGGTTGCACGCAAGGTAGCACATGTGCTCGCCAAGTCCTGGGCTTGGCGGCAGCTTGTGTCTCCTGTAAACACTCGCCTCTGCAAAATATACCTCACCGAACATGTGACCCACCTTCAAACTTGTAACTCACTAAAAATGACTAATATATTTCAGCGCCTTGTCTGGGAGACGTGACTATTTCTACTGATACGGGAAAACGTTATACGCCGCAGAATAGTCGTTAAACCCTAAAATGAAGTTTAAAGCTACCCTTGTCTCTTTTCCTCCGCCCTTAATTCTCTTGCAGCCTTCCACAGACAAAAGAAGACACAAGTGCATGAGGTAAAAAGAAAAATGTACGAAACTCATGATCATCCGAATAGACCTCAGCAATCCACCGACAACCACGACTACGACTACAAATAAATAAAGAAACCCTTGTCAGCCCTATAGAATAATACAATTTGGTCAGCTTCTCCAATTTAGTTCGAGGCAGTCCCCATGGCGTAATGGTTAAATGTTGTATAGCCACATACAACAACACGAGTACATTTACAAAAATACACTTACATGGGGAAACATCATTAACCGGTAATAACGACTTCAATAACGAACGAATACACTTCTTTATAAAAATATAAATCTCTCACAATTTACTTTCGAAAAGGTGATGCTTGTTGTGTGAGAAATGAGTGGAGACCAGGACGGACTGCTATATTGACCCAAGTTCTTTTCTCGACCATAGCAGCACTTCTTCCTCACCTTGGCTGGGTTACTCGACCGTGGGTCACTGAAGACCGCAAAGCCCTCAGTCTGCAAGCTAGTTTTCACGCTGGCATCCTATCTCCGACTGACTCGAACCGCCCGGGCACCTGGTTATATTATTTTCTATCGTCCACCTACTTCTGCTCTTCTTCCGCTTATTTACACATGTGCATCTCTTGATTGACGGCTCGGTCGAGGGTCAATATATAATAATGTGTTGAACTACGGCCTCGAAGTAGGCGCGTTCGAACTCCATTCACACTATTACGTTCTCTTTCGGACTAATGCCCTTGGGAAATGTATGAATCCCTTTATTCCCCAGCTGTAAGTTTGACAATATCACTGATATTCTTCTTCAAAGATGGCTTCGGTATTAAATAAGTCACGAAGGTTGATATACTATAAAACAACGAAACCGGTAACTGAACCAATTTAGTACACGTAGATAAGTAGTATAAAAAAAGAAGAAAAAAAAAAGGATATCGAATTCTTTATAAGATTATTAGTTGTTGATCAAAGTCGCAAATAAGTTCCATTGCAATTTGCAGAAAGAAAAAAATACTATCTTGTTTATTTTTAATCAGAATAACAAGCATGAAATGTTATTAAGTCCATCTATTGTTTTGTTTGGAGATATTTTTTTATTGTTTTGCCTTTGGATTTGATGTTTTCTTTTTAGATACTTTTTTTTTAATTCTTTCTTTTCATTCTTTCATTCTTTTCTCTGTCTTTAACAGGCAGTAACGTGTTGTTGTTCAAAAAGTTAGGTTCCATTCACTGCGTATAAAAGCCGATCCTGACAAGCCTATGTAAAATGGCGTCGGAGGCGAAGGTACAAGTACGTTGGCGTTTTGACAACTAAGAAAAGTAGGAGGATTAATGGGTTAAGAAATATGATGTGAAAGGAGGAGGAAAAGGAGAGAAAGAAGGGGAACGTCAGGATAGAGTCAGCAATGAGCTTTATTTATTTATATTTTTATTAGTTCTCTCTCCTCTTACCTCTCTCTCTCTCTCTCTCTCTCTCTCTCTCTCTCTTTCTCTGTTTCTCTCTCTTATTTGAGCTGTTACATTTCATTACTGGGTATGAGGTTGATAATAAAATAAGATGTTGATGTGTATAGACCTGTACCACCGACCAGGATCTAGCACTGGGTGGCCAAATGTACAAGTGTAATTGGCGAAAGAATGAATGAAAGAAAGTAACAAACAAAAAAAACAAACAAAACAAACGAAAAAATGAGAGAATAGAGATACTGAGGAAAGAAATATAACAGAACGTAAAAAATCTTGAAATTGAAAAGAAAGAAAGAAAGAAAGAAAGAAAATGAAACTAAAATAAACTAAAGAGAAAAAAATTACAAATGAAAGATAGGATGAAAGTAAAAGAAACAAATAAATAAATAAACAAACGAACGAAGAGATAAGAGAAAAGAGAAAGAAAGAAGACGAAAGGTAGAAAATGACTTGAAACTGAAAAGAAAGAAAGAAAGAAAGAAAGAAAGGGATAACAGAATAGAGATTCTGAAAAAAGAAAAAAAGGTGAAAAAAATACGTTGAAATTGGAAAGAAAAAACAAACAAACAAAAAGATGACAGAACAGAGATGCTGAGGGAAGCAAAAGATAAAAAGAAACAAAAAAAAAAAGGAAAAATTGAAAAAAAAAAGATAAAAAGAAAAAAGCAAGAGATTGAAGAAAAGAGGTACAGAAAAAGAAGAAAAAAGGGGTAAGACTGAAAGAAAGAAAGAAAGAAAGAAAGAAAGAAAGAAAGAAAGAAAGAAAGAAAGAAAGAAAGAAAGAAAGAACTGAGATACTGGGGAGGGAAAAGGCAAATAAAGAATAAAGCAGATGAGTGTCCAAAACTTGCTAAAGAAAAAGAAAAAAAGAGAGAAAGAAGCAAGACCTGGGTGACATGGACGAGATATTAAACAAAGATAAATAAACAATTGGTCAGCAATGCGTCTTCGTGTTAGTGAACCAGCAAGTATTAGGAATGAAGTAGACACTCTGTTTATGAATGAAAGAATTTGTCTGACAAAAGTGGACAGAGAGAGAAAGAATAAGACCAGATCAGACAAAAGATTGGTGGGGGGCGGGAGAGGTACAAAAATGAGATAGAAAGAGTATAATCAGCTTATTCATAAAGCACCGTGTGACCTGTCTATGATAACAAATTAACAGCAGTGATGTACAATTTTTTTTTTTTCAGAAAATAATTGGATGGACAATATTCATTACAATAAAATTAAAACATTTTTCTTAAATGTTACTTCATATGTTCAAACAGAATGTTGAAAAATGCCATAACGGGATATTTATTACGCGGTCATGTTATTTTTTTTTTTTGTTCATTTTAATTTGATAATTTTTAAAAAACTTATTTTACGATTAAAATGGAAAAAAGTCTATGTTTAATGATTTTTTTTCCATTTAATTCAATAAATTTTCATTTTTTGTGAACGTATTTTACGATTAAGATTGTTTAAATCAATAGAAATATATTTAATGATTTTTATGGCCGCGCAAAAGCAGGACGACCAGCTCGAACGTACATTCAGCAGCTATGTGAGGATACAGGATGTTGTCCTGAAGACCTACCTAGGGCGATGAACGATAGGGAGGAGTGGCGAGAGAGGGTCAGGGATATCCGTGCTGCCAGCACGATATAATGATGATGATGATGATATCGATATTGATTCAACTTTGTCACTCAGAAATTTCCTTTAAAAACAGGAATGGTTAGTTGGTTGGGTTTTATGGCATATCAACTCTTGTCAGTTATTTAATGTCAAATCTTGTCTATAGATATATATATATCAAATATATATTTGTAAACGCATAGTTTGTAGATGACATTTAAAACAAGCCAGAGCTCATTTGTTTACACACAGTTAAATGGTTTCAAGTATTGTTATTGTAAGCATCAAGAATTCAACATCAGTCACTTCTTTTCACCCAGTCAAATGATTTCAAGTATTGCGATATCACACTAACAGTTTTATTTATAAACATTCAAATGATTAAACAGTTTTATTTGACCAATATATGGGACCTTAATAGATACTTCCACTCCGAGTCTGACTGTACCTGGGAGTAATGGCAATCAAGAGTGCTCCAAATTCTCTAAAGCTCCAGGACTGGAACCTTACCATCCGATCCAGTTTACTGTCATATCCTGAGCACTAGTTGTCGGGGAGGGTCTTATCCCCCAGCAGATATAAAGTTGGTGTATTATACAGTCCCAGCCGAGTTAGACGGGGAAAAAATGAATAAAACAACTTTTAAAATATTTATTCATAAAAACAAAAAGTGAAACTACATTTTTCATTCAACTTATTTTTTGCTTATTAAACTGATTACATTTTTTTTTTATTAATGTCATAAATTACTTAGTGTAGGATGTTTATGCTTTATAAGAATCGCTTCTAATACCAGAAATCAATGCTAAATAATATTTTTGCGTTCTTAACAAGAATTTTTCGACTATTTGTTAGGGTGCTCGACAATGGACTATGGCCTTTTAAGATGTGTTTATTCTTAAGGGCATTGATGGTGCTAACATTGGATTAATGACAGGTTTGTCTGCGAGAGAGAATGGTAATCATTCATGTTGGAGATGGAACCTCCCAGTGGTCATATAAATTGATATACTTTATTTCTATATTATGGTGCTTTTAGAGGTACACTATTATTAGCTTGGTTGGTTGTTGCTGTTTTTTTTTTTTTGTTTAATGGCATATCAACCTTTGTAGGTTATTTAATGCCAAAGCTATTCTCCTAGAAGAACAGTAGTGGTGCTATTTAACTCATAGCTGGGAGGATAAGGGGGTTCATACCTTTCCCAAGGGTATTTGTCCGAAAGTGAACGTAATAGTGCGACTGGAGTACGAACTCGCGTACTACGATTCCGCAGTCCATCGCTTAACCATTACACCACGAGGACACCCCACTATTATTAGCGACGATGAGATTGACTGTATACTTTTTTTTAGTATGTAAGGAATTTTAGGATTTGCTCAGGTTTGTAAAGGAAGCCATAAGTGTGGAACAACTTTTTATGACAGCTGCTTTCCAGCTCGTTGGTACAGAAGCTAAAAAGGCAGAAACTTAAAGGTTTGTTTGTTTTTGTTTTTAAATACATGACTAAACTAAAACATTGTAGCAGAAGGAATTTTCGTATTTTGGTTTGGCGCGTAATTAAATTCGACGCATAATTTCACCCAATCAGGATGACTTATCCTATTCAACCCGGATCTCTTTTCCGGACAGCAGAAATTGGGGAAGCTGCCAAACACAGCCTTTTCGCAGAACGACTTGGTTCTGTACAGACGTCTACCGTCTGCTCTCTAATAGTAGCAGCAGCAGCAGCAACTTGACACCATGAGGGAAACAGTCTAATTCATTGAACCCCCGTCTATTTTTAATAGACCAAGGGTTCACAGTTGAATATGGGTTAGATACATTCAATACGCCACACACAGGAACAACTTTACGTCACCCCCAAAATTGGCTATGTCGATTGCGATGCCGAATCCCGCTGCGACACCTAGCCCTTATTTCACCGCTGGGCCACATTTTCTGGAGACCACTCGCTTCTCCCCGAAATAACCAGAAACACAAAATCACGGTGACTTCAACGTTTACTTCCTCAAACAGCAAACATGACTTTTGCTCCATACAGCAAACATAATCCCTTACACGTCCAACAACACACGCTGCTATCTCGACTCTCTCATAACTTCATTTCGTCTCTTTACTTCTTTCCTTTCCCACGAGGCTTGCAGCACAAGCACAAACTCTATCATCCATGCTGCCATTAAAAACTATCATAAAAACATTTCGACTTCGTACTTCTCCACCTTCTCATTATCTTACAAACTTAGCGAGGAAGTAACCAAACACACACACACACACACACACACACACGTTACAACTTTCCCTCGTTAAAAACAACAACAACAAAACTTTTCACACTAAAACATCACGGAAGGGGATTTTATTATAGATGTCGAGTTCATAATTGAATTGAAGAACAGAGTTATACTCGAAAGGTCTGTGTAGGCTTTTTATTTCAGAGAGGTTTTTGCCTAGTATAAACATGCCGTCGATATATATATATATATATATATATATATATGTGTGTGTGTGTGTGTGTGTGTGTGTATGTGTGTTAGTTGACCGACCGTAGTCGAGGGTAACTTGAAGGTTCCCTTTTCAAAAACTACTTCAACGAGGTGTAGAAGAGGGCGCTACTCTTTCTCTGAATTGCTCCTCTTACCTCTTAATCCATACCTTATGTTGAGTGTTAAGCAAGTAGGCATTGAGTTCCAGTTTTTTGAGTCTTTGTTATGATTTAAGCTGGAATTAAAATATGTAGGGTGTTACAGAGAAATTGATACTTTATCAACTAATCATCATCGTGATCATCAAGTCATGCAGCTAGCAAGGATTTCCCTGACCCTCTCTCTCTCTCTCTCCATCCGTCCCTATCATCCATTGCTCCTTGCAAGTTTTCCAAAGAACATCCTGGGTCCGCAAAAAGATCTGTTGTAGGTAAGTTCTTGGTAGGTTGGTTGGTTGTGTTTTATGGCATATCAACCTTTGTAAGTTATTTAATGCCAAATCCATTTTTAACAAATAATAAGTTCTATTTCAAACAATTCAGTTTTGCATGAGTACACAGTACACAATTGTCAAAAACATTTCTATTTCAAGCTATTCAGTTAAGTCAAACAGTTCTAATTCAACTAATTCTGTTTAGTATAAGTATAGATTTTCTTTACACACAGTTTAAATGTCAAAACAGTTCTATATTAAGCAATTCAGTTAAGCGTAAATATAATTTCAATGTCAACAATAGTTCTATTTTAAACAATTCAGTTTAGCATGAGTACGCAGTTTAGTTCTATTTAACACATAGATAGGACCTTATCAAGTGCTACCATTCTGGGCCAGAGTGGACCTGGGAGCAATGGCAAAGAAGGGATGCTCTGCATTCCCTACAGCCCCAGCATCACTGGAACCTCACCATCAGATTGTTTATTGTCATATACAGTGGGGGTCTTATCCCTCTGCAGAGAAGCAGTCGATGTATTCTACTGCCCAATCCGACTGGGCAAAGGTAAGTTCTTGCGGGTCGGCCAACACTGGCATCACCATGTGAAGGGGGCCTTTGGAGAAGGTCACATGAGTTCGTGCTTTCTTCTCTAGAAGTGTCCTGCACGTCTTGTTCGTCTTACTTGATTTGTATAACAGATGGAAGGTCAGTGGCCGTACAGCTATTGTCTCGTGGAGTGTTGCTTCCATAATTTGTTCAATATAGCTTGTAGCATTCTTGTGCAGTCCCCGTATAGTTTTTTTTTCTCTATGCGTTTTGTCAGCTTCTATGTGGTGCATCCATAGAGTAGTATTGAAACAACTACTGCTCGGGATAAATCTAGTTTTATTTCATCGGATACTTACTCAAATCTCATTCAAATGATCTTGGATTTAAGCAGTATGTGTTGAAACAATTCTAAAGTCTGCTTATTTCTTTTTATCTTTTCACTCATAGAAATGACATTCACAGGAAAAGAAAAGACGTTTTGGGGTACAAGGTGATTTGGTTGTTGTTATTATCTGACTCCGTGTTTTGGTTTCTTCTTACCCTATCTTATTTGGCTGGTATCTTCTTCTCTCTCAAGACTGCAAGGGAGAAATAAAGCAAAAAGACAGGGAGAGAGAGAGATTGGAATTTTCACACGAACTCGAACTTGTGAGGAAATGTCTTCCTAGACTATTTGAGAAGAGTCAGTTGTCTGAACTTCTGACACGAAGCAAGATAATTTTATCATTAAGCGTTTTCGGGCTATTGTCTTCATCTTTATTGTTATTTCAACAACGTTCCGGCCGATATGTCCTCCGTCAGGAGTTTGTCGAACTCGGGAACCTACACTGAACTTCGAACTGCGTCCTTTATTGAATCTACGGTGGGTGGGGGGTCACCTGTTCTGATTCTGTTAACCATATCCGACTTTAAGAGTTTAGAATTCCATTATTGTTACTTGCCTGCAGTCAAGATTGAACCTGCAACCTCCAGATGATTGTCTCCTTAGAAGCTTAGAAACCAACGCCTATAACCATTACGCTATGTGTCCCGTTGGAAATAACAATAAAGATGAAGACAATAGTCCGAAAACCCTAAATGACTGAGAAGCGTCGTTTTTTCCAAATCAGATGTTGAAATTCACTAGTCGTTTTCAGAATTGTTATGTCCATTATTAGGTATTTTTAGTCATGGTTTGATAAATCCATTATTTGGTGTTTTAGCCGTGGGTTGCTGATAATTGAGACGGCTGCTACTCGTGGAAAGGTTAACAAGCGTGCGGCATAAAACTGACCCGTGAGTCTCCACCAGCAGCAAGGAAGATATAGGTATTTTCGACCCAACGGTTTCTTTTGCTGGGACGGTTCTTTTCTTTGTGTATGCGTCATCCATACATTCTGTCAGGGACTTCTGGAAGTTTCTACATTTTTTTTTAAATTTATCTTAATTTTATTTTTATTTTTCAATTCACTTCAACGTGTTAGAGTATGCTCGTAGCATCCTTTTGCAATTGCCGTTCAAGTTTTTTATGGAATATCACACTCATAAGAATATGCTTTAGAAATCGGAAATAGTTGCGTTTTTCTTTTCAGTAAAAAGATCTTTCCTATAAAAAAAAGTCTTGGTATAACATTATCGCTTCTTATCAAAGAGGCGACATCTCCACAGTAAATGGTGGTTCTCTAAAACTAGTGGACAAGAAGAAGCGTCTCATCTACGGAAAGTGACATCAATACACGACAAGCGAAGGTATGGACAGCTGTCAATTGGTTATCGATCATGTGGAAGTCAGACCTATCTGATAAAATAAAACACAATTCTTTATAAGAAGCAGTCGTGTCCATACCATTATATGGATGCACCACATGGACGCTGACTAAGCGCATAGAATAAAGCTTGAGGGCAATTACAAAAGAAAGCAATATAAAACAATTAGTATATATATATATGTGTGTGTGTGCGTGTGTATGTGTGCGCACACATATACAAACACACAGAGAGAAATAATGTGAATATTAGAAATATATAGATATATAGTATATGTATATAAGTATGTGTATTTGTGTGCACGTATGTGTACGTGTGTGTGTGTGTGTGAGTGCGGTTGCTCGTGGGTATATGTGGGATAATCGAAGAGTTGTCAAAACTGATTCAGACGGTAACTCAGTTAAGAGTAACACAAACTAGAAAAATAAATCATCAAATAAAAATGAAAATAATAATAGAATTAAGAAACAGAGGGTATATATATATATATATATATATATATATATATATATATATGTGTGTGTGTGTGTGTGTGTGTGTGTGTATTTAGGCAGCATTTCTTCGTTAATGCAAATTTCATTAAACATAATAGACATTTTATGTCTACATATTTTCTTGAGGAGACTTACAATGCACCGTTCTGATACAAGTTCAATAGCTCAGCATTTAAAAAAACATTCATGCCCAACAACACAACTACGGAAAATTCTCACCGACAACACAACAATATTAGAACATCAAAATAATAAACAAAAACTTCAGATTCTCGAAGCACTACATATTAGAAACATGCAACCAACACTTAATAGAATTGATTTTCAAACCAGTGCTAATGTACTTAAATGTCTTTAGCTACTGGCACTAATTATAGAATTCCATTTATTGGCCCAGCGGTTAGAGTGTTCGCCAATGGCCCGGGAGACCTGGGTTCAATCCCAGGTCGAGTCATACCAAAGACTTTAAAAATGGAACTTGATACCACCTTGCTTAACACTCAGCATTATAAGGTACGGTTCAAGGGTAAAGTGGAGCAATCCTGGGAATGGAGTAGCGCCCTCCCCTACACCTTGGTGTAGTAGCTATCGAAAAGGGAGCCTTCGGGTCACCCTCGACTATGGTCGCTAACTTTACTTACTTATTTAGAAGCAAACGCCATAATCTTCAACGGCAAAGACGCCCTTACACAGTAGTAATATGCTAAAACAAAAGTTACATCACTTTTGTAATAGATCCTCCCCTGATGATGGCCCAAAGTCGGGCAGAAAGTACAAGGGATACATACAACTATGGACAATACATAAATCAATTCCCCCGAATACGATAAGAGTAATACGGGAATTCGAACGAATCCAGAAGAAAATATGTAGACATAAAATGTCTATTATGTTTAATGAAATTTGCATATATATATATATATATATATATATATATATATATATATATATATATATCAGTTGGTTGGACGGTCAAGTTTTGAACTGTTATTGACTTTGTTGTCAACGTGTGGACCTGATATTTGAGATGTTTGGTCAGCAAACCAGCCAGCCTGATAGCTAGCTTTCCAGCCAACCAGCTTGTTTCCCAGCCAGACTTAACCCATTCTATACTTATTTAATGGTTTCAGCAACTTCCACCAATGTTTCTCGATATCGTCAACATTAATCGTAACAATAATACCCTCACTGTGATTGTACGTCACACGAGAGTGCCGACAAAGACGTAGGTTTTTAAATCAAAAAACGTGAACAGAGAGAGAGGGGGGCAGAAGTAGAACAGACAGGAAGAGTAGACAAAGAGAACAGAAAAAGGTAGTGGTTAGACACCGGTGACAGAGAGAGAAGACAAGAAAAACATAGAAAAAGAGGAAGATCGAAGACAAAGAAAATAGAGAGAGAGAGAGAAAGAGAGAGAGAAAGAAAGAGAAAGAGATTAAAGCAATACAGACAGAGAAGACTAAGGAGTACAGAGAGAAAATGGGCAACGGGAACAAATATAGAGAGAAGACTACAGAAACATAGAGAAAGAGAGAGAGAAGAGACCACGGGATGAGAGAGGAAATAGACAAAGGCTTATGAAGAGAGACAGTGTGTGTGTGTGTGTGTGTGTGTGTGTGTGTGTGTGTTGACAACAGGAAACAAATTGAGATTGAGAGAGATTGGGCAACGGGAACATAGAGAGAGAGAGAGAGAGGGAAAGAGAGAGAGAGAGAAAAACTCAAAGGGAATAGAGAGAGTGAGCAGACAACAGGAATTTTATTAAGTCACGTGGGATATATCTGCAAACTGTTTAGTTTATGTTCAAATTGTGCATAAACTAACACTAATGCAATAATCGTCCCTTATTTTTGGTTTGTTGAAAGGTTTAGAATGAAGAACAAAAAAGTCCTGAATCTTGTTTCTTGTCTCTTCAGCCCATATGTATTTACCCACTCCCTCTGCCACAGGCATTCGACGCATTTATTTCATCAAGTTTTACTTTGGCCGAAGCATTTCTAAAAATGTATCTTTCTGTGTAATGTGAAGTTGCACTGCCGAATTTATTTCAAAATCATCCACCTCATTCTGAAAATTATTTTCAATATAGGAAAAAACGACAAAGCCTCTCACTAGGTTATGTCTAGCAAATATAGAGGACACTGCACTTGCCCAGTCCTGTGTTTCGCTAAAAAAAAAACATTTCTTTCAAAAAGTGTAGAGACTCACTTCAACATTTTTTTCTTCACATTGAAACTGACTAGTCTGGACGACAGTCCTGTCGCCTGGGGCTGGTGAATAAGCCGATTGCATCACTGAAGAGGGATAAGACCTCCACAACGAGAGGCTCAGATATCGTTGTATACAGAGAAGAAAAACAATTGATATATACAAATATACTCTGCTTCGTTCCTTGATTTTCTTTATTTATCAAAATATACGAATGAGTAGAATAAGAGCAAGTCAGTTTGGTTTTTTTTCTTTGTTTAATGGCATATCAACCTTTGTTGGTTATTTAATGCCAAAGATATTCTCCTAGAAGAACAGTAGTGGCACTATTTAACCCATAGCTGGGAGGATAAGGGGGTTCGTACCTTTCCCAAGGGCATTTGCCCGAAAGTGAATGTAATAGCGCAGCTGGAGTACGAACTCGCGTTCTACGATTCCACAGTCCATCGCTTTAACCATTACACCACCAGGACACCCCCCTAGCAAGTCAGTGATTTTATAAAAACTACCTCGTCGAGGCACAATGATTGGCAAGCTATTCTGGCAGATCATCCCTACTAAGAAGTGAATTCGATTCTCACAGGGTGCCTTATACTAATGACCTTATGTATATATTTACGCAACCCTTTCACCACGGGTAGTGTGCGGCACAAGGTCAATGTTGAAGCAGAGTACAGCTGGTTTTAATTCAGTTTTCCTTCTCTAACACCGGTTTTGCTCTGAAGGTTAAAAAGACGATTTTTCCCTTTTATTAACCTAGGGATGGGAAAGAAAATATGGATTCATGCCTTTCTTTCGGTGACATAAGCAAACAAATTCAAACGTAACCAGCTTCGTTCAGAATCTGAACTGGTCTAGACGTCTATCCAAGATACTTTTTGATCGACATATTTCGATACTTTTTGATTGACATATTTCTGTAAAACACAGGATTGTACAATTGCAGCTCTCACCCAACTTTGCTCCTTGCTAGTTTTTCAGGTTTCCAAAAAAGAAATTTTATCTGAACAGTCATAACTGAAGACGTGTAGGACATGTTGATTCATGCCTTTCCTGACGCATAACTTTCCCGTTGTAAAAAGCAAATTGCCTCGTCCAGAAATTGAAACAAGATCACCGAGATTACACCTATGAGAAGGGTAGAAAAAAGATGAATTTCTGCCTTTCCTTAAGCAAACTGCCTCATCCAGAATTTGAACTGAGATCATCGAATTCACTTCTTTGAGGGAGGAGGATCGAAAACAGACGGATTCATGCCTTTCTCAAGATGATTAGCTCGAAATGAAAAGCGCACTGTTTCGTCTAGGACTTGAACTCGTATCATTAAATCTACCGAAGACGACAACCTTGCTTTCTATAAATTATATAATGTTATTGCAAAGAGTATTTTTTATTTAATGGTAAATAAACTTTGTGGGTTATTAAATGCCTACGTCACTCTTTATAGAAGGACGGAAGTGGTAATATTTAACCCATAGATTGGAAGGAGGAGTTCATACCTTTCTCAAGGGTATTAGTACGAGAGTGAACATAATAGCGCGACTGGAGTTCGAACCCGCTTACTACAATGTCGCAGTTAAATACGTTAGCCATCACGCCAGGGTTTGGTTGGAGTAGAGGTGTTCATCATTTTTCATCTTTTGTAACGCCACATAAATGTTTGGTGTCTAATGTTTTGTGTTCCGTTGTGTTGTATGGAAAATCAACCTTTGTGGGTTATTCAATGCCAGATCATATATATATATATATATATATATGATTTGTAAGTAACAGTTAAATGGTACAAGTATTGCTATCTAACATTAGTAATTCTATTCATCAAATACTCCTGTCTAATTTGATATTCGTTATTTGTTTGCCTATAGTTAAATTGTTTGAAGTATTGCTATTTAACATTTATGCTTCTATTCAATATAAATAATGTGTTTGTACAATACAACTGTGTAGACAAAAAAAAATTTACCATACTAAACTGAATTGTTTGAAATAGAACTGTGTTTTGACATTGAAACTGTGTACTTATGCTAAACGGAATTGTTTGAAATCGAACTGTTTATATGTATAAAAATAATACCATACCTCATGATACCGAGGAGAGTCCCCGTGGTGCAGTGGCTAACGTACTGAACTGTAACATCGTAGTAAGCGAGTTCAGACTCCATTCACGTTATTACATTCACTTTCGTTCTAATACCCTAGGAAAAAGGTATGAACCTATTTATTACCCAGCTATGGGTTAAATGATACCACTTCTGTTCTTCTATAAGGATAACTATGGCATTAAATAACCCATGGAGGTTGATATACCATTAAAAAGAAATCAAACTAAACAATAATGCAAAGTGTTGCAGAAAAATCGATATCATTTTGTGTGAGTTGTTTGAACGGAAATGCTTTTTACATCCAACTCTGTGTATTGCCCAATCGAGTGGGGCTGTAGAATGTAATTTACGAAGCTCTTTGCTTCGATGTGGCACAAGGCCGAATGAATGGGGCGCCCAATGAGACTCGAACTCACTCGTGTAGGTTTGCTAGTCTAGCTTGCTTACCGTTACACCACCAAAGGTGCCCAATCGAGTGAGGCTGTAGAATACACCGACTGCTTCACCGCAGAGGGGTAAGACTTCCTCTAACGAGTGTCCTGTATATGACAATAAACTCGGAGTGATAGCAGCTGTTAGGATCCTATGTATGGATAAAATAGAACTAGAATTTTGTCTTCTAATAAACTGAATCGTTAGAAATGAAAAAACTTTTTACATTTAACTCTGTCTTTTCGTTTAAATGAACTCCATTTTCAACAGCAGGTGTAGAAACAACTTTTATTTTCAATGTTTTATGTGTTGTTTTTTCTTTTTTCGGTAGAGAACTGTAATTCACTGAAAAATTAAAGGCGTTTAAACATTAAACAGAATTTTGTGTCATTTCTACACAGGCTATTAAAATTTGAGATCATTTGAAACAGAATTGGTCAACTTATTTGATTACGAAATAATATCAATTTTTCTGTAACACCCCGAAATTACTTCCTTTCTTCTCTCATTTACGTCATTTATTTTATTTTATTTTGTACGCGGAGTGATTGTGTGATTGCAGACGACCTCAGCGTCAGAACTGTATTCGCCCGCCATTTTCTTTCTCCGTACCTTCATTTATTGTTTGACTTCTTTCTATCATGTAACTCTGTGAATGGGTCTATTTTTGTATGCGCATTTTTTTCTCCGTATTTATATCCCCACTTTACGTCTCCGTATGCAGGCACACAGAACTCTTAGTGTCTCTCTTGCAATTGAATATTTAAAAAGAATTAAAAGAAAACAAAAAAAGAAAACAAAAACAGACGTTTATTACTTGTAAAAATCACAGTTGCTTATTCATCAATCAAATTCGTGAAAACTTTTACTTGTTCTCTTGGTTACATAGATAATGAGATCATTTACATATAAGAGGCACCATTTTTCCAGATTTTTAAGCTTAAAAGTTAGTTTTGCGTATTATACATAAGAATTTTTATGATTAACTTTTTCCGGCCACATGACTCACCATATTCGGGAGGGGATAACCAAAGTAACTTAAATCTATTGTCCGAACTTTATGTTTTACGCCATTACAGAGAAATAACCGTTAAAGTTTGTTTATGATATTGTTTCTCTTTAATTTGCTCTTATTCTCGCAATAAGGTTTTTTTGCATTTTTGTATGAACATGTCCGTGTATTTACTCTAATTAATGTGTAAATTTTGTGTTTTAAGACATAATGTAAATCACTCACATTCTTATGTTTAGTCTGTGTAAACCGATAAAAATTAGAACAAATGCTAAATTAATATCAAATTTAGCTGCTACAAATTCTAAAAAGTCTATGCGTATTATACACAAGATTTTCGGCTCATTATCCAAGTGGATAGTCTGTTCGCCAATGAGGACTTTTTTCCAGAATTCCCAAGTCCAAAGTTATTGATGCGTGTTATACTAAGCTTAATTGCTAAGCTTTGATTATTTGTGACACAAGGTCGCATGTATCGGGTACCCAGTGACACACGAATTAATTAGTAACGACGTGTTGGTCTAACCATTACGATAATTACGATAGTGACTTTGCAAGTATAAAAAACTTATATCGGAGTGAATCAAATAACATAATGTTCTTTACATGGAGCATGTAAACAGATTGGGTAAATGCGATAATAGCCACTCTTCCTCTTGCATTTACTTGTTGCATTGTTAGCTGGGGCAGTAAAATATGCCCACTGCGTCTCTGCAGAGGAGTAAGACCTCCCACCTGACGAATGTCCTAGGTATAGCACTAAACCATCTGATGTGAGACTCCTGATCTGGCTCTTTATGGAATGGGGAGTACCCCTTCCATACCATTACTTCAGGGTCCACTCTGACCCGGAGAAGAAATAGCTCTTAGGGTCCCATCTAATGGTCAAATAGAAATAGTGTCCTGTGTATGACACTAAACTTAATTTGATGGTGAGGCTCTAGTCCTGGAACTTCGGAGAATGTGGAGCTCCCCTTCATTGCCATCACTTTTGGTTTGGTTTTATGGCATATCAACCGTTGTAGGTTATTTAATGCCAAATCTATTTTTATGCAAATAATTAGTTCTATTTCAAAAAATTCAATTTAGCATGAGTACACAGTTAATATGTCAAAAACATTTCTATTTCAAGTTATTTAGTGCTATCAAGTTCTACCATTCCGGGCCTGAGTGGACCTCGGAGCAATGGCAATGAAGGGGTGCTTTACATTCCCCAAAAGCTCCAGTATCACTGGAACCTAACCATCCGATTGTTTAGTGTCATATCCATGACACTCATTGGGGAGGGGCTCTTACCCCTCTGCAGAGTTGCAGTTGGGGTATTCTACAGCCCCAGCCAACTGGGCAATCATTAACCGGAAAGTCGACGTTAAAACGTTTCGATTTTAATGAACCTTAGTCAATATTTCAAAATGGTGAAACAAGTGATAGAACAACGATGGATGTTTTATAATATATAAAAACAGAAGGGAGAGAGTGTGTACAAAAGAAGATTATATAATCTTTCTTTTGTATAGACTCTTCTGTAACGTTTACAATTTTTCGATGAGTTATTTTAGATAACATATCTTTCTTTTTCAATGCCGTGTCAACATTTAATTGGGTAATTTAGAAAGAGAGTAGTGCTACTATTTAATACATTGCTGGGGGTATAATGGGATTCAATGTAGATAACGGCAGATATGGTTTCAAGCATTCCTATCCAATCTTAATAATTTTGAAATAGATTTAACCCAAACATGAAACCCTAAAAGCTACGATTACTACGGATCAAAATCAACCTGGGAGTAATGGC